>CM060432.1:154268004-154868004 GCA_030545235.1 Helianthus tuberosus
TTCCCGATCTGCACACCCCCTTCATCGATCCATGAAATCGATTCCACCACCACTTGATTCTCCAATTTCTTATTATTCTCAACCGACCGTCATGCTTAACCCCATTTGATTTCCCATCCTTACGCTATGTCGGTACATATTCCACTTTTATTCTTCTGTTTCCTACAAATTACAAACCAATTTTGAGATATTTCACTTCTCAACAATTCTTCGGTTATCATCATGTCGTCAATTGTTGCAAGAACCGGTCGTCATCTTCAGCGTTACGACAGCAATCTCCGCCTTGTTTCCGGGTAATTAAAATCAATTTGTTTTGTTTGTAGTATTTGAATTCATTCAGTTTCTTATATTTTGTTATAACTATAGAAATCTAGATTGTTTTTTTTTTTTTTTTACCAAAAAAGGAATAAAAAGCATGATGATTAATATGAGAGATTCATGATTGAACACGTTGCAATTTTTGTGTTCATGTCCCACAGTTGTTGATAGGTTTAACTCTTTTTGTCCTTTAATTCACGTTAAGCTTTTCGCCTTTTCGGTCTTTTGCTTTTTTCGAATTAGTACTACTGTTGTATTATTGTTAGGTAAGAATTTAAGTGATGCTAGCTTTAATAGTTTTTAAGGGGGGTGTTTGGCATTGTGTTTCGAAACTCGCAAGTGGTTATGTGATATAATATAACCAGAATTGGATTAATCAGATGTGATATATCCGACTGCAGGAGATAGTCATGGGCGGACCTAGCCTTTGGCCAGGGTAGGCGGCCGCACCCCTTGAAAAAAAAATTAGCGTATATTTTAGGCAAAAAACCCTACCGCATCCCTTGAAAATATGGTTGAACACCTCATCCGCATCCCCAGCAAATAATTTCTGGGTCCGCCAGTGGAGATAGTGTTTGGATGTTTGATAGATTTGGAGATGACTTGTAAATAACCAGACAACTTGAATCAGTGTTGTTGCAGCTGAGCTACTCCTGATTATCCAAGAATATTAATAATATATTATGAATAATAAATTATCAAAGATAATAAGGTTTAAGACGTAATGCCAAACACGCCCGAATTTTCTACTAGAGGTCACTAGGATATCTACAAGGAAATCATGGGCCATGACCCACTTGCTTCCTTATCCTTCCCCACAACTAACAAGGACCTGCATTGAATAAAAAAAAGCTTCCACTATTCTCACACGCCTAAATCTTATTTTCACATCCCTTTTCACTTCATCGCTCTCTCTATATATCTATGTATGTATAGAGAGAGATAGAGGGAAGGGGTGTATGAATATTAACTCCCATAAAAAAATATTGACATATGTGGATAACTAGAGTTAAAAACAGTTTTTGGTCTAGGATACGACAAAACGTGCCCAAATTTTTTAATTTTGAAATTGTTATCTTAGACAAGCAAACAAGTAAGCTTAGGTATTTTAAATTTTTAAACACCGACCATTGTGCAAGTATAAACAAGACTACATCTTTGCACTGCAGATATTTTTTTTTTTTTTGAAATATTTCTACACCTTTTCGTTCCCTCGTGGGATTCAAAAGAAACTCAAGAGCAGAATAAGTTTGATGTAGTTTATTAGGCTATGATTAGGAATGAAAATAACTGGCGATAAAGGCAATTTCAGTTAGTTTATGTGAAAATTTGGTTGTTTTAGTTTGTATTTTTTTTCTCAAGAAAAAAATTTGTTACAAAGAACACCGGCGAGCAGGTCAAGTGGTTTCAAAAACATACTTAAGTCGTTACAAACTCCTAAACTACTTTATTCAATAAAACTGGAGCACTGGTTTTCTGAAAGTGTTCACTAGAATATCTAGAAAGAAAACATGGGCACACACACATAAACACACAAGAGCCTACTTCGATATTGGGGCGAGAAGAGTCAAGTATAATAATATATTATTGGGGCAAGAAGAATTAACTATAATATATTCTTGACTTAGGTGGATGATTATAGCAAAAAAGAGATATTGGTGTAGAGTAGGACAAAATGGCAAACCATGAAAAGTTTTAGAAATTGTTAGCTCATACGAGCAAACAAGAAAGTTTAGGCATCTTTCATTTTCTAAATGATGGGCAATAATACCTTGGAAAATGAGATCTTATCAACTTATCATTGTTTGTTGAATTTCTTACAACTTTTTAGGGGAGTATTTTTCGAGATGTAGCACTGTGCGGATACGTTATTATAGTCTGTGTATGAAACTGTTTATTTTATACCCGGTTCGCTAAAAATGTTCCTACCTTTTTATATTCAAGAGTTCATATTGAATTTACAAAATTAAAGTAATGATTTCTTTTTTTAGATGGTGTGAATATAAGTTGAATTAACATCCAGTAAATTACACAGCGTATTTTTTTTTTTCAAATCACTTTTTTCATGCTAGTAATTTTGATGTAACCTGCTCAATTAGAGTTGTATTTTGTTTTAACTGGTCAAACTAGTAAAATATAGAAGACGGGTCAAGCAAGTCGAATGGTTTAGAAGTCAGTGAAATTGCTTTGTACAAGTTGGATCATATTTGTAGTAACAGTTCTTTTAAAATCATACTGGATATATTAGTTATATAAAAAATTACAGATACTAAGTGCAAATAAGTGGTTTATACATAGTCATTTCCTATGACAGACCATGTTCTACATTTCAATTAATGTATGTATGCTTAATCAACATCTATACAACAGGTGTATTCCTTTCAGACTGACCAAAACTAAGGACCAGGACAAAATAGAAGTATTAATGGTATCTTCACCAAACCGTGATGACATGGTATTCCCTAAGGTACACATTTTTTCCTTACTTTTCAAAGTTGTTACTTTTATTAAAAAAAGAAACTGTAAATGGGTGATAACTGATTCTTTTCGTTATTTTAATAATTCTCAGGGTGGATGGGAGAGTGATGAGACTGTCGAAGAAGCTGCGTGTCGTGAAGCTCTAGAGGAAGCTGGAGTAAGAGGAGTTATTAAAGTAGGTTGATTATTCTGCGTGTTAATTCTTGCTAACGCAGTAATACTTATACTAGTTACTAATGTGTGCAGCTGGGCGTCACTGATTTACTTTAGACATTGGTAAAATATGCCGGGTAAAAACAATTGTATTATGGGAAACAGGCATGTAAGCGGGTGTTTGCCTGTTTGGATTTGTGTTTTGGATAAACAGATTCTGAAATTGATTATTTAGGGGTCAAAGAATTAGTTGCATCCAATTGCATCCTACATGATTATCTAAAAGTAAAATAAAGTTATCTATAGAGTAAAGTACATGGATGTCCCTGTGGTTTACCAAAATTTTGGATTTGGCCCCTAACTTTCCAAAAGTACACAGGTGGTCCCTGTGGTTTGCAGTTTGTAATACATATCGTCCCCAACCAACAAATCTAAAGATTTTAGCATGTCCAAGTTAGGGACTAAATGCGTTACAAAGTGCAAACAACAAGGATCATTCATGTACTTTTCGAAAACGCTGGGAACTAAACGCATTACAAAGAGCCAACCACAGGGACCATCTATGTGCTTTTGAAAAGCTAGGGACTAAATCCAAAATTTTGATAAACCACAGGGACCATCCATGTACTGTACTCTTATCTATATATATACACACCCTTCTTTTATTCCAGTTTACAAACTTCTCTCTTTTCTTTCATCAAAATGTTGTTTTTTGTCATTTTATTATTTAAATCCTTAGTTGTCTTTAATTTGATTATCTGATAATTAGAAAGTAAAACAACCTAGACACAACTAAACATGATTATCAGTGGCTCATTTTATTTCAGCTAGTTATCTGATTTTCATAATCCAGTGCCACATAATCACTTTTTTAAAACACACATTAACACGGTTGTTTGATGTGTAGGGAAACTCACTTGGAGAGTGGGAATTTAGGAGTAAGAGCAAACAAGAAGCTTGTAGCGAGGAAGGGGGATGCAAGGGATACATGTTTGTATTGGAAGTCACCGAAGAGCTTGAAACATGGCCAGAACAAAATAACCGCAATAGAAAATGGGTAAGTATGATGTAACAACCTGGTCGCGCACTTATACGAGATGAAAGTTTAAACAACTTATAATAAACCCTTAATTGTAGGCTGCTTTCGACTCTCGCTCAATTCACACATAATTAATCATCCAAAAAGGACTTATTTTGCTAATTGTTATAACTTCAAGGACTTGATAAAGCATAAAAGACATATTTGTGAAAACTTGTTTATGTGCGAATTTGGTGGAAGTCTACAAGTTTTTTGTGGGAAAAAAAAATTGATTCACATTTGTATCGTGTTACCAGGTGACGATTGAAGAAGCGTTTGTAGTTTGTCGGTACGAGTGGATGCGCAATGCACTACAAGAATTTGTAAAAGTGATGGAAAAGGGAGGGAACAAAAGGGAACATGAAATGGTTGTAGAAATCAAAGAAGAAGACAAGCCAGTAAAACAAGAAGATGAAGACTGTCAGTTAATGTCAACAAATTGCCATGTTAGTGGACCTATGACTACTTCCTACGGCGTCATGCTTCCTGCTAGCATTTTCCTGTAGTTTGGGCGCACCTGATGCTTGTAAAAAGCTCTGTATCTATCTTGTTAATGAACGAGTAAAAAAATGATACTCGAATCTCTTACTGTTTCCATTGCACATAATTTAAGCGGTGTATATCCCATTAGAGACTGCAAGATTATCATGTGGTGTATGGCTGAAACTTCTTGTGTTTGAAATTCTAATCAAAGTTGTAGAGTATGGATTATGGAATGCAATATATTGTAGCATGCATGTGTCTATGCACTCATTGTTCTTTCTTTGGTATTTCTTTGGCTTTTTGCCCAGGAAATTGTCTTAAAGAGGGTGTTTGGGGTTAAGCTTATTGTTTTTTTTAAACAAGTAGTCTGTAACAAGCAATTTTCATCTGCTTAATCAGTATAACTTGTTTAAGTAACTAAATTTGGATAAGCAATCCAAACAACCTCAAAACAACTTATTGTTGTATGAAAATGTGATATAATTTTAATAACCAATCACTAAACACCTTATAGATTTTATACTACTACTAAATTGATACTTTGGTCTTTATAACATGAGGCGCGGGTACGTCGCAAACATCAAATAGATTAGCGCAAGCGTTATGTAATGTGTCAACCATATAAAAACGTGTGTTTTGACTTATCCGATATAAATCAATGTAACTTACATAAGCATTTAAATCAAATAACAAAATCCAAACCGGGTTGGTTCATTTAGTGGGGTTCCACCTAATTACTACATAACCTTACATTTTCATTAAGACTTAGTGGCATCAATACACATAGTGACTTGTATGTCAAATCATAAACCAACTAAAAACGTACATAAAAATAAGCACGAAAACGTATTATATTTGACCATGTTCATTAACATGAATTTATATTGACATGTACATATAAAAATGAGCATGTGAGAAAATAAAGTGCTTACATCAAAACCTATAACAACTTAAAACATACATACAAATAGGCATGAAAACGTATTGTATTAGATCCGACTCATTTTTAGGAAAACTTTAGGTCGAAACGTAAATGTGTACTGTTTACGTCCAATGTCGATACATGAATATGTACCGAAATGTCCATAAAAATAAGCACGTGAGGAAATATTTTTTTTAAGTTAAAGAATGAAAATAAGGTGCTCGCGTGTTGTGGCGTGACATTTAAGGGCACATTATCGTTCGTAAAGCGTTGGCACAGTGACATTAACGTGTTTAAACACACGAAAGAAACATATAAAGATACGGTACGATTAAACGAAATGTATTAAGTTGTGACGAACCAACTACCCGTTTCGAATTTATAGCAACATGTAAACGTGATATAAACTAAAAACACAAAGGGAAAAAAAGAAAAAAATTGAAAACCAAGGAAGTAAAAGTGAAAAGTTAGAAATTTAGATGATAGATTTGTTATTGTGTAAGTTTTAGGAGGAAAACAGATTAGTTAAAAAAAATGAGGAAGCCAAAATGGAAAATACTGAGGAAGCCAAAATGACAATTATATCAAAAGGAAAAAAATTGTAATTTGAGGTGTGATGTCGGTGGCTGTTGCCACCGACTTTGTATTTTAAGTTAGTATACAATATCCACTTGTGTTTTATTTTTCGTTTTGTATCGTATTAGATAAGATGAAGATAACCGTTGATTAAAAAAGGTGAACTCACGCCGGTATAAGATTGGTGATAAATGTTAATCTATTCATTTTGCCCTCTAAAAGTTTTAAATTATATATTTTTATAGTCAATCCTTATACTATATATATTTCAAAATAAATATTTACAAGAGTAGTAAATAACAAATTATGTGACACATGTATCCTTTTTTTTATAAAATAACAAAGTCCACTCCAAGTTTTATTTTAACGAAGAAAACAACTTTAGAACTATAAATCATATTCATTTAATATTTTTTATTTATTCAGTATCACATAACATTATAAACAACTAGAAGAGTAACCCGCCGCGATGCGACGGGGGGCTAGACTTATATTTACATTAAGCCAGTTGTGATTGAGTTACATCCGTTAGGTTAGATAGATTAGCTACAACCAAGAGTTTGTGTCCAGGTTTGTACATATGTTATAGTTGCAACTTAGGTTACTAACACTACGCCATGTTAGTCACATAAGTTGCACAAAAGACATATTCCTAGAGGACATGGCTTGCTTAACTACTACCTATAGCTGCGTTTTTTTTACTTGGCAACTGCACAAAAGGTGTTCGACGTCCATATCATTCCCCGCGCCCCATGCGTCCCTTCTTTGAAGTGTTGCTGTTATCTGGGATGGTAAAGATGTTGGTTAGTAAGGTTTGTGTAATAAGATATGCGAGTATTAATTTAGCGAAGCATTAATTAGCTTAAGATTACAATAAAAAAAACCAATGCACTAACTTAAGATAAATACACCTGCTTTAAGCTTATTTGTCAAAAAAAATATATGCAAACTTTCTATATATTCTATGGGTTATGGGCTAACAAAATGCTAGAAATTAACGGGCTACAAAAAGCCTAAAACGAACGGACTTCTTAAGCAATCCATGGACATCAAGTGGTGTTGAGTTTGTTATGTTTACCTGGCGATTCGTCTAGATGGCGCTTTTGTTGGTTAAGCTTGGGGTTGGGTGTTTTTGGTGGAGGAGCGCCCATGTGTTGCTGCTGAATGTTGTCGGTTGATGTATGCACAACAGGAGGATCCGAAACATTGGTGACGACTAGGGGTGCAAACGAGCCGAGCCGAGCCCGAGCTCGACCAGGCTCGAGCTCGAGCTCGTTTAATATATGAAAGCTCGAGCTCGGCTCGAAGGTAATTTTTCAAGCTCGAGCTCGGCTCGGGCTCGACTCGTTTAGTATTTATTAATTAATTTATATTAATTATTATTATTATACATATAATTAAGTTATTTTTTATATTTATATAAATGGTAATTATTATTTTATAAATATATGTTTAATATATTAATAAAAAAATATGTATAAACAGAAAGCTCTTTTAGGCTCGCGAGCCGGCTCGAGCTCGATAAGCGAAGCTCAGGCTCGGGCTCGTTTACTAAACGAGCTTGTTTTTTAGGCTCGGGCTCGAGCTCGAGCTCGTTTAAGCTCGGCTCGTTCCAGCTTTTTTCGAGTCGAGCTCGAGTAGCTCACGAGTAGCTCGGCTCGTTTGCACCCCTAGTGACGACATATTGTTTCCCTTTAATGGATATGTGCATTATTTTTGGTTTTCCAATCATGTCATGGATTTCCTTTGGTAGCATTTTAGGATCTGTGTAGCCATTGTTTGTCATCATTTCAGCACAAGTTGTTTTTAGCAGGGCGACCATTCCTTCATCAAAGAATGTGACATCAACCGGTTTTGTTGAGTCGTTGATAATTGCGTTAAGGAAGAACCTGATTTGTTAGACGTGCTTAACTATTTAGAAATGGTTCAGTGCATGTATAAATTTATCATTACCAAGTGAGGTAAAAGCTTACTGGAATTTTGGTGAAATATCATCGTCATCTTTACAGACGTAGTTTAAGGAACCATCTTGCTCTGGGTAGACTTTCTTGTTGCATTTTGAGCAGTGAACGTAGAACCAACTACGTTTTTCATGAATTTTTTCAATCCATGCATGACACCTGAACCGTGTAGAATTCTGCGTTGTGGTGGTTAGAATTAGCTATTGGAATGATCTAATATTATAATTATCTTGGTAACATAAATAATTATTGTGTAGCTTAATGCTCTAACCTGCTCTTGTGCTCTTTGTGTTGAGGGTAATTCCAGAAGAGTAAGCATTGGATCTTCTAAGTCTTCCAACTGAACTGGTGGCAGTGCTTTCAACCTATATTCATCAAATGGAAGATAAAAAACACTTACTTTTTGTTTTGTAGAGATATATTTGTAGAAGAGGTTATTTTTGGGGTTTAGTTTGTTACCTGGCAACATATTCTACAGTTTGTGGCTGTCACACCCCAACCGATGGCAGAATCATCGGGGCGCGGCACTAGGCGAATCAGATTGCTCAAGAGAATCCATAACAACTACATTGCGATAATATTTAATACATTCGTTATCCCATACTAACAAATAATACAATCACATAAGTTATCACAGATTTCTTGTCCTCTCGAACAATACAAATCCGACAACCTAGATTTTAGTTGAGTTTCTAGACCTCCTAGCTTGATTTGATTTAGCATGCGATCTAACCTGCAACATACGTTAAAATATTTGTCAATACAAAAGTATTGGCGAGTATACAGGTTTGATATGTATAGCGTAATAGATAAAAGTGTAGCGAATTTCCATATGCAAGAACGTAACACACGACATATATACTCACAAAGCTGATACTACCAACTAAGTCCTCGATGCTCGAATATGCGATGGCAAACTAGACCCCGTCGGGCGCAATAGTACTATACTAGTCATGGTGGGACGTCGCAAGTATAAGCCCTAGCACATATGCAACTAGCATCACGTACATCTATGCATAACAGTTATTCGCAAGTGATAATTCGATTGATTGAATAATTCGTTTGATAAGTTCGAATTGTTAGAAACGTATGTTACACCCAAAATGCGATTAAAAAGGGTTCAAGTATACTCACAGTGCGTAATCGGTAAGTAAACACAGCTTGATATGGGTTGCGTCTGAGTTAGCCTGATCGAATGAGGGTGCGTTAAACGGTGGCGGGTGAAACAGGTGACTATTGACCATTCGGTCGGATGGCAATCCGGTCGGATGGCCATTCGTTTGAAGTGATAAGGTTCAGTGACTATCCGGTCGGATGGCAATCCGGCCGGATAGCCATTCGTTTGGATGATGCGTGCTTAGTGACTATCCGATCGGATGGAAATCCGGTCGGATGGTCATTCGTTTGAATGATGAGTTGGTCCAGTCGTATGGTGCTCATCCGTGCGGACGACATGTTACCCGTGCGGACGACATGTTACCCGTGCGGACGACATGTTATCCGTCCGGATGACATGTGATCCGTCCGGATGGCAGGTGATTCGTGCGGATGACACGTCTGTTTTGCATTCTGGACACTGTTTCTGAGTGTTTAACGGAAGGAATAGGTGCGGAGTTACCGGGACAGTGTAATTTCGTACTAACACTTGAAATTCCATCAGTTCCGACCCGCTCTAATGGTCGGGAATCACCCCGTTCCATCAGATCTGGCCGTTCTTGACGGTTTCCCATGTTTAGCTTGAAATCGCACAGTGCCTTGGTTAGATACATAGATTTGGGTGAGATTTGTTATCAAAACATGTGGAAATCACCCAGATCTGAGTTGTTTAGGGTGGGATGAGGTCACAACTTGAAGTTCATATGAACTCTTGGTGACATCACCTTAAAAAACCTCAAATCAGTAGATTTCACGGTTAGAATTTGAGTTTTAAAAGATAGAATGATGTAGAATTGAGTGTAGATTGTAGAAGTACAAGTTTTAGGTTGAAATCTTACCGGAATCGCGAGGAAATCGAGAGAAAAGGGTCCTGGAGCGTGTTTGGTCGAGTGGGAGCTGTCACATCACTTGAACAGTTGTGTGGCAGGCTTTTTTATAGGCAGCATGAGGTGAAGGATGTTACTGGTCTGAATGACTTATCCGTGCGGATGGCTATCCGTCCGGATGGCCACTCCGACGCGATGGATTTCTCCGTTTTCGATCGTTTTGATAGTTTTCGAAGTACGCGCTTTTCATAGTATCTTTATATTATTATTATATATGTATATATATCACTAGGGGTCGTATTTACGTATCCATAATTCAAAGTTTCGATAATTAACAATCGGTTTTCGTTTCGAGTATGAGATTATTAGCGACGTTTCACGGCCATCAAGGAGGGTAGTATAGGTCCTTTCTTGATGTCATCATGAACGTTATTGCGTGTTGTGCCACAAAGACTGACGGGGTACCATTCACTTGTATTGTCATCATCGTCACGATAACTGGAGCTATAGCACTCACCCGAGAGTCCTTGTTAGCGTTAGTTGTTTACGTTCGACACGTCACGGCCACTGAGGAGGGTAGAATAGGTCCTCACTCAATGCCTCCGTGAGTGTTAGTGTTTGCGATGTGTTGTAGTGATAATGTATAGCGAAAATATGCGATTTATCCTTCGAATAGCGATGTATGCGATATAGTTACATTATGATCCGAATATCTGGTGCTAGGCGTAACGAGTATATCGAGTAGTAACAACGCACAAAAGTGCGGGTTGTTACAGTCTCCCATACTTTAGGAAATTTCGTCCCGAAATTAATCCAATAGGTAGGCCTTTGAGAGTTGATCCTGGATAAGTAGCGATACAACGAGTTAATCGGGTGAGAGTTGACAAGCGAGAGTGCTTCGAATAAGAGAAATCGATTGCGATAGCGAGAAGTGGCGTAATGACCAAAGGAGTATCCCACGAGTTGGCGTTCCAAGAGTACCTCGAGTCGCGAAGGATTTGTAAGTTCGATGCGATTGAAATTTTTAAAGAACTCTGAAAGGTTTCTCATAACGTAGGGTTAACTGAGTCGATTGTTAACAAACATTGCAAGAAGGTTTGGGTTTTAAACATTTTAAGGAATTCGAAAATGAAAACTGGGGTTACGGAAACTCTCCTAGGACCTGGGTTCAATGCTGAACTCGATGTTGACCCAACGTCTTAAGAAAGATTTCGTTTTGATATTGCAAAAGTTTTTAAAGAAAAACTGGACTTATGAGACTTCCCTTGGGCATGGAGTTAAGCTGATTCGATGTTACCTCCACATTGTGAGGAAATTTCATTTATCCAATGGTTTTAATAAAAAAAATTCATAAAAATCAGTTTTTTTAACAGTTTGAAAAGTTAATTAACATCGGGCCCCACTTGGCACTTTCTCACGAAAGTTTGGTAATATGGTTAAAACACTTATATATAGGAAGTACCAACGGCGTATCCACCATGTTTCTCCATATCACTTCGGTTTCGTGAGGCGGTGTCGTGTGAGCCGATATGACACAGATAGGATTTCGCTACCTCGGTCCAATCGATAGGAAATCGGACCAGGTTGAAGATAGAATCGAATAGGTTAAATAGGCGAGTTGAATTGCGAACGTAGCCGTAGCAGCGTGCGCGAGTAGCTTGATGACACAAGCATTTATGTGTCGTGTCTGGGTAGGCGTTGGGCGGTAGATGATAAGCGATTAGTGCGATGCCGATTAGATTCCATATTGAACCCGCATGGCATGTTTCCACGAGAGTCTGCTAACATGGTGAAACACTACGTTTAACCAGGTTAGTTTTGCCTCGTGAAGCGATGTCACGCGTACTAATATCACACAGACTGTAATGAATACCAAACGAGCGAATAAGCGATAGGCTATACGCGATAAGCGATTAGCGATTAGGTGACTAGCGAATAACGCAACACCAACAATGACGGCGATGATAAACGAGTTACGATGAGCGGCAGTTGTTGCGTTGCAAGCGATGGAGGTATACGCGATTTATGCGGTTTGATTCGATTGATTTACACCACAGAGGTTAACTGACATCAGACCCCACATGGCCTTTTTCCACGAAATCCCGCCGATATGACTAAAACACCTTGCTTTAATCATATGAGCTTCATCTCGTGAAGCGAGGTCATGTGTGCTAACTTAACACAAACACCACGGATAACGGTAGGAGACAGCAATAGATCGATACACAACAAGTGATATAGGTTCACATAATAAGCGATAGAGATTGCGAGATACACATGACAAGCGATTGCGATTAGTCGATTTTTGTTTCGAATAGCTTTACGTTTCGTTGCGACGCGTCACAGTTATCGAAGAGGGTAGAATAGGTCCTCACCCGACAACGTTGTGAGCGTTAATGTGCTTGATGAGATTGATTGCTATAGACTTACGACCAGTCTTGCGTTGATGCAATTGTCCTGCGAGGTAGACTCTCCAGAGTCCATCGATGAGGCGATTGCATTGCGTTTACAGACTTACGACAAGTCTTGCGATGATGCAATTTCAGTTGTTACGCCTTGCGATTGAGTGTAGTGTGTTAAAAATAATCACAATAGTATATAGGTCTAATAACGTTCAACTCTGCATGGCACTTTCTGCACGGAACTTCGGTAGTATGATAAAGCACACCTTGCTTGACCCCTACTACTTAGATCCCGTGGTTTGGTGTCACCCTTTGTCGTAATGCTTATGGCACCTTAGAATTTACTACGATCTCCGTGCACTGACCCAAATAATCCCGTGTGCACCCGTGATTAGTCGTTCCTTGCACGTTTATCGTACCTCATTCTAAGAGTGTGGTGAGGATAAAACACATTATCTCGTGATATAGTATATAGTACGTGTGTGACTCTAGTCTAAGTGCGACGGCTTGAGTGCGAAAGAGAATACGAAAACGAGAGTTAATGTTACGCATAGTGGCAACATTGAGTAATAGAGTAGGCTCAAAACTTCGAAAGTAACGTTGAAAATCGTATCATTACAACTTTTTCCTACGCTTGCTAGATGTTTGATGCTGAAGACTTTTGTTGGAGCTGTTGTTGTTGTACTCAAGTTCGCGGTTCGATGCGGCAGTTGCGGGTGAAGTGACCGTAACAGTTGTAGTTATTGCAATAGCGACAGTCAGCCCCAACTGGATGATGATAGGTACACGAGTAACACTGGGGATGAGCTCCAGTGTAGGCTCGTTTTGGAAACATTGGAACTGTCCGAAGAGGTTTCGGTTGCGGCAGTTCGGTTGTTGGTGAGCTCGGGCTTGGAGTCTTTCGTTTGCGGCTAGGTTTGTCGGCGTCTTGCGAAGAGGTGTCGTCGTTGGAGGATTCTTCTAAGGACTCACTTGCAGAATCTTTGGTCGAGTTGTCGGAAGATCCGTCGGCAGATTTGTTAGAAGAATCGACAGCAGATTCGTCCGAAGAATCGTCAGCAGATCCATCTGAAGAATCGTCAGTAGGCTCGTCAGGGAAATTGTCAATAGGATCGCCTGAAGGATTAATGGCGATTTCTTGATGAGCTTGCTTGACAGGATTCTTTGAGAAGAACCCTTCCATGTGTCGTTTGTTGTTGATTTATGCGGCTAAGCGGTAGGTTTCTTCGATGGTAGCTGGTCTTGCAGCTTCGACAAAATCGCCCACACTCTCCGGCAAGCCACGAATGTACTTCGCGATGGCTTTCTCTGGAGTGCTGACTTGACTTGGGCAGATTATGCTAAGCTGTTTGAACCTTGTGGTGTAGCCAGTGTTGTCACCTTCGACTTGCTTGATTTTCCAGAATTCGTCTTCCAGCTTCTGAATCTCGTGGGGAGGACAATATTCCTTCTTCATGAGCTCTTTCAGCTCATCCCAAGAGAGAGCGTAAGCTGCGGAGATCCCACGTTTGTTACGTTCGGCGGTCCACCAGTCGAGTGCTCGCGATTGAAATACTCCGGTAGCGCAAGTAGTACGGAAACTATCGGGACACCCACTTTGACGAAGGGTAACTTCGATAGAGTCGAACCACTGGAGTAGTTGAGAAACACCTCCTTCACCCGTGAAGACCATCGGATCACAGGCTTTGAAGTGTTTGTAAAGAAATGTAGATTGCGGCTCTTCTGTCTTAACGTCTTCCGAGGTTCGAGAGTTGATAAGAGAGTGCACTTGTGCGGCAATTTGGGGAATGACTTTGACCACTTCCCCGGTCACAAGTGAAGCAATCCTCTTATCGGCGCTTCGTTTGGCTCTTCTCCTGGCTACTCGTCTCGAGGTAGAGCTGTTGGAAGGCATCTAGACAGGGAGAGACTTGGAATAAGATTCGATCATAATGATTTTTGAGTTTCGCGATGCGATTGAGCGCGTTCAAAACTTGTGCGATAGTATAGTAGTAATGCGAATCACATAGGAGCCACATAGGAAACACGAAATTCCTAAGTTCTCACATAATGGCTTGTTGTTTATACGTATATATATATTTATTTATATAGATGAAATTTGTAATCATACATATACAGGTCGATTTAGAATAAGCGAGGTCGCGTTGCGGTGAGAAAATGATAGCGAAGGCGATAGATTATGCATTAGTTTTGTTACGAACATTCAGGTTACGTTTTAGATTGCGATGGCTGTGCGAATTATGCATTTATAAAGCAGGGAGTGAAAATCGTTAAATCGAGGAATCGATAACACATAAAGCGTAATTACGTTCATTAAAGCGTAAGACCAGCGAATCGTAGGTTTAGTAAAACATTCGGAATGCCTCGGGTGTTTAGGCGTCGACTACCCAAGGTAACTCAACTATATTTAACAAGTTCGTGCACGCGCGTTGATCTAGAAGGCTTCATGCTTCCATTGGGATGCAGCTCATGGCACTTGTCTTCCTAGTCATCGCGTGGCTCGAGTTGTCGTGATAGTCGAGTCCTTGGTGAGAGCTTTTGTAAACCAGTTTATAGAGAGTGGAACGGCTTATTAAGGTATGGGTTTCACCCCTGACTTAATAGTTTCGTTCCTAATTGTGGTTATGCCCTTCGAATAAATTCGTGAGTTCCACCAGATTTCGAAATGGAGACTTTCACCGAGATGTGGATGTCACCCCTAACTCGATGAAAAGTTCTCGTGCTAGAAAAATGCGCTGAGTGAGCAATCCTATCGAGAGTTCTTGGTCTTCACACCTGATCTCTACTGGATCACTCGGTTTTGTTATGCGAGTATTTTCGAAAACACGTGTATTGTGTCAGCCTTAGGAAAGACTAAGTAGTATTCTGGCCTTAGGAAAGGCTTCTTCGTGTGAAGTTGTAGTACGCGGTGTTCACACAAAGTTGTAGCTTTGAGCAATTTCGATCGAGAGTATCAAGTAGGCCCGATACAAACCCTACTGGGTTCGTACGAGTCGGCCTGTTGGTACTTAGACTATAGACTAGGTCAATTTCTAAGACGTCGACCCGGACTAGGTCGAGTCTGGCCTAATTCCCTATAGTTATGGCTCTGATACCAATCTGTCACACCCCAACCGATGGCGGAATCATCGGGGCGCGGCACTAGGCGAATCAGATTGCTCAAGAGAATCCATAACAACTATATTGCGATAATATTTAATACATTCGTTATCCCATACTAACAAATAATACAATCACATAAGTTATCACAGATTTCTTGTCCTCTCGAACAATACAAATCCGACAACCTAGATTTTAGTTGAGTTTCTAGACCTCCTAGCTTGATTTGATTTAGCCTGCGATCTAACCTGCAACATACGTTAAAATATTTGTCAATACAAAAGTATTGGCGAGTATACAGGTTTGATATGTATAGCTGATGTGTTAAAAATGCAACATATAAATTTCATCAAATGAGGCATAAAACTAACCCTTTTTTAGTACTAATGTTGGAAAAAGTGTGCTTTTGTCTACCTTTTGTATTTTCAGGATTAAATGAGCTCAAATTAACAAAAGAAGCAAAAAGACATAAAAATCTAACATAAATACAAGAAAAGGAACAAGACGTGACATGCCCGACCCCATGACAGCATCTTCCCAAGCAAAACAAGAAATCAGAAGCCTGAACACGCCCCGTGCTCAGCCAGTACGGGGGCGTGCCCAAGTGTCAGCAGAAAAGACAAAGTGGTAGAAGCTTCTATTGCCCACCACGGGGCCGTGCTCAGCGGACACGGGGCCGTGGTCAACTATAAGATTCGCACAATCCAGGCAAATCTTCATAGTACAAAGATTCTTCTGCACACGGGGTCGTGCTCAGCGGACACGGGGGCGTGGTCAACTAATAAGACAAAGTTGCATTAAATGAAGAAAGAGAAGGATGTGGACACGGGTCCGTGCCCACTGGACACGGGGCCATGCCCGAGCTTCTGTTCAACCTATAAATAGGAGTGCTTGGCTCAAGCTCAAACCATCCCTTGGCACACCACCTCTCTCACACTTCACCCACCACCCACCACCACCATAACACCATCATCCACCACCATCATCCATTGTCCATCGTAGAGTGTGTGAGTCGTCTCGGGATCCAAGATTGATCGTAAGAGTTCTTGACAATCAAGGCCATGTTTGCCTAAGTCACTTACATCACTTGGTGAAGACAAAGTGTCTAGTGTAATACTTTTTATTTCTAATCTTTTCGCACTTTTTATTTGGTTTCGTATTAATGACTTTAATAACTAGTTGCTTATGTTGAAGGTGATCTTTCTTTATCGTTTGTCCGTGGTGTCTTGAAATTATTTTACTGTCTATATAAAATAAAAGATTTTCACCATTCATATCTCCACGGTCTATATGGAGGTATGTTGGCTACCTGGTCGGGGGTTAAGGGAACGGTTTGGTAAAGGTCTTGCCATTGTTCAGCGTTTAGAGGTCCTGCAATGGACCTGGGTCAAATTTAGTAGGACCTCCTTCAATACTTAACGGTATTGGATGGCGGGGGTCCAAACTCTTTGATCCCCTCATAAGTTAACTACTATTAATACTATAACCCGGCTATTTAGGACTGTATCCCTACTGACTCAGACTACTTAGTCGAGGGTAACGTCACCTTCAAAAGAGGGGCCTACCATAATTTGCATTAATAACTTAATTCATTATCTTCCAATAATCCACCCTTTTAGGATTGTATCCTTGCTGACTCAAACTACTGGGGTGAGGGTAACGTCACCTTCAAAAGAGGGGCCTACTACAATAACTAAGATAATCTCTTAAAATAGTGCAAAAGTGCGGAAATAATCAAAGGTTACACTAGATACGAGTCGGAACCAAGTGATTCATCTTGTCTATCTGTTTTTTTCTTTTTATTTTTATTTTCAGCATATTAGTTAGTTTTTATTTTTCTTAGTTTAAAATATTTTTCTAAAACTTCTTTTTATTTTGATTAGACGTTGAGGATAAACCGGTACTAAAAGCTCTTGTGTCCTTGGACGACCTCGGTATCTTACAAACACTATACTACGCTCACGATGGGTGCACTTGCCCATATGTGTGTCTAGTGTTAGTAAATATCGTGTTTTATAAATTTAAAACTTGACTAAAAAGTGTTAAAGGGGCTTAAAATATACACCTAAAATATATAACACTCGACTACGCATCAAGTTTTTGGCGCCGCTGCCGGGGACACAAGGATTTTAAGAAAGCTTAAAATCGACGGCCTAATCAGTTTTTCAAAACCTTTTTAAAACGCGCGCACTTTTTCTGCATTTTAGTTTAGATTTGCATTTACAGTAACCTGTACACAGGGCCGTGTTCACTGAACACGGGGCCGTGCTGCACATTTTTATAAAACACCCAGTAACAGAAGCTTGAACACGGGTCGTGCTCACTGAACACGCCCCGTGCTCAACGTAATCATTAAATTTAATTAAAATGCCCAGATACAGTTCCTGAACACGGGGCCGTGTCCAGCCTCTGTTTCCGTTTTTATTTTTGTTTTCTGATCTCGAGACTCGGTTGTGGTCTGCTGAGTGATTCTTATGGATCAATACTCAGGAGGTTACAACTACACCTATGAGGAGGATGATTATAGGGGTAACTATTGCACTAATTGTCGTAACACACGCTCGGTTCAATATAATCACTCATATCAACCATCCAATTCATACACCTACTATGAGGAACCCAGGTACGAGCCATCAACTTCATACACATCCTATGAAGACCAAAGGTATGAACCTCCTCCCTCATACTCATATTTTGATGAACCAAGGTATGAGCCTCCTTACTCATACTTTGAGGGACCAAGATATGAGCCACCACCTTCGTATGCTTATTATGAGGAACCATGGCGTGAACAACCCACCTCATATGAGTATTATGAAGAACAAAATTACGAACCTTATCCATCATATGCTTACAATGAAGAACAATGGTGCGAACCATCGACTTCATATGGGTATTATGAGGAACAAAGGGTCGAACAACCGGATTCAAGCTTAGAAAATACCGATTCTTTTTCTATAACCGAAGTGACCGATAGGATATTAGAACACATTAGAGTTATCGATCGATGTATAAAAGAATCTCGCGCAAGGGAAGAGGAGTCCCGCGCAAGAGAAGAATTAAAAAAGGAAGAGATAACTGAACATGTAAAAATGGAAGAACAAATAAGTGAAAAACCGACACATGAGTTAAACAACGAAAAAGGTGAGTCCGACAAAGGTAAAATTCAAGAAGAGTCTAATTTTGAAGAAATTAATCTCTTGTCACCTTCTTTCGAAAATCATTGTTTAGTACCCACCCATGCTAAGTTTTTAAAAGAGTTAAACACTAACACTAAAATTGACGAAACGGTAAGTGTTAAGTTAACTAATGATCAAACCTCGCTAATAAAAGAAGACCCATTTGAAATTAACATTACACCGGTTCCATGTTTCTTTCAAAATTCGTTTATTAGTAATGTCACAATCGATAAAGATCTTTGTGTTAACATAATGCCTAACTACATTTTCGAAAAATTAAGTATTAGTGATTTTTCTCCACTTCAAATACCCATTTTCCTATCCAATCGGAAAGTAATAAAATCAATCGGTATAGTTGAGGATGTATTGGTTCAAACAAATCAAATGATAATCCCGACCGACTTTGTCATCCTCGATGACGCTCCTCTAATGTTGGGACGACCATTTGTAAAAACACACGAAGCTTTGAAAAACCGGAAGTTCAACAATCTACCCCTTCAATTAGGGGCATTTAAAAGAAGTGTCGATCTTGAACGGTCAATGAAATATCCATTCGGCAACAATGACCCCCTAATTGAAGATGAAGATGAACCACCCGATACAAGTGAAGAGATTGACCACTTTGTTGAAGAAGAGGTCGCCATAGAACAAACTTTTAAAGTTCTTGATCGAAATGAGCAACCAAATAAGGAGTCTCCTAAAGACCCACCACTTGAGCTCAAAGAACTTCCAAAAGGTTTGGAATATGCTTTTCTAGACAAAGAAGGAAATTTACCTGTAATTATTTCGTCTAAATTAGATAGCTTAGAAAAAGAAAAATTAATTAGTCTTTTTGAAAAAACATAAAAATGCAATAGCTTGGAAACTTGTAGACATAAAAGGAATTAGTCTTTCTATGTGCACACACAAAATTTTGATGAATGATGACTACAAATCGGTCATACAACCACAACGTTGAGTAAATCCAAATGTTCAAGAAGTGGTTAAAAACGAGGTCATCAAACTACTTGACGCCGGACTTATCTATCCTATCTCCGATAGTCCTTGGGTGAGTCCCGTCCAAGTAGTTCCAAAGAAAGGAGGTATGACGGTAATAACTAACGAAAAGAATGAATTAATACCAACGAGAACCGTCACAGGATGGAGAATATGTATAGATTATAGACGATTAAATGAAGCAACAAGAAAAGATCACTTTCCTTTGCCCTTCATTGATCAAATGTTAGAAAGATTATCCGGTCATAAATTTTATTGTTTCTTGGATGGTTTTTCAGGTTACTTTCAAATCCCGATAGCACCCGAAGACCAAGAAAAGACAACTTTCACATGTCCCTATGGAACTTTTGCTTATCGACGCATGCCGTTTGGTCTATGTAATGCCCCCGCAACATTCCAACGTTGCATGGTAGCTATCTTCCATGACATGATAGAAAAGACAATGGAAGTCTTCATGGACGACTTTTCTATCTTTGGGGATTCATACGACCAATGCCTCGATAACCTTGAACGAATGCTATCCCGATGTGAGGAAACCAACCTCGCCCTTAATTGGGAAAAATGCCATTTCATGGTAACGGAGGGAATAGTGCTCGGTCACAAGATCTCAAGCGAAGGAATGGAAGTGGATCGAGCCAAAATAGATACCATTTCTAGATTACCACCTCCATCCTCCATGACATGATAGAAAAGACAATGGAAGTCTTCATGGACGACTTTTCTATCTTTGGGGATTCATACGACCAATGCCTCGATAACCTTGAACGAATGCTATCCCGATGTGAGGAAACCAACCTCGCCCTTAATTGGGAAAAATGCCATTTCATGGTAACGGAGGGAATAGTGCTCGGTCACAAGATCTCAAGCGAAGGAATGGAAGTGGATCGAGCCAAAATAGATACCATTTCTAGATTACCACCTCCATCCTCCGTAAGAGCTATCAGAAATTTCCTAGGGCATGCCGGATTTTATAGACGGTTTATCAAAGACTTTTCAAAAATCTCAAGGCCTCTAACGAAATTACTTGAAAAAGATGCCCCTTTCATCTTTGACAAGGATTGCAATCAAGCATTTCTAACCTTAAAAGAAATGTTAGTCAATGCACCTATCATGATAGCGCCTGATTGGAAATTTCCTTTCGAAATCATGTGTGATGCTAGTGACTTTGCAGTTGGAGCTGTCTTGGGACAAAGAAAAGAAAAGCATTTCCACCCAATTTATTATGCTAGTAAAACACTTAATGATGCACAAGAAAATTACACAACAACTGAAAAAGAATTACTAGCTGTGGTATTTGCTTTTGATAAATTTCGTTCTTATCTTGTTCTTTCTAAAACTATAGTCTATACAGATCATGCAGCCATTCGATATCTCTTCAAGAAGCAGGACACAAAACCACGTTTGATTCGGTGGATTCTACTCCTCCAAGAATTTAACATTGAAATCAGAGACAAAAGAGGAGCAGAAAATACCGCAGCAGATCATCTTTCGCGCTTAGAAGACCCAGCTTTGGAGGCGACCAGGGACGAGCAAATCAACGAAAAATTTTCAACTGAGTCCCTGGAAATGGTGGAATAGAAGGAAGAACCATGGTACGCCGACTATGCTAACTACTTAGCTAGCGGTATAGTCACAAAAGGATGGTCACATCATCAAAGAAAAAAATTCTTTGCCAATGTGAAACACTATTTTTGGAAAGATCCATATCTTTTCAAAATGTGTGCCGACCAACTCGTCCGACGATGCGTACATGGTAACGAAGCACGAAGAATTCTCCGCCATTGTCATGAAGGTCCATACGGAGGGCATCATGGTGCCGCTAGTACCGCACGAAAGGTATTCGATTCAGGATTTTATTGGCCAACCATTTACAAAGACGCTCAAAGTCTTGTCAAGACATCTGATGCTTGCCAGAGAACAGGTAATATTTCTTCCAAAAACGAAATGCCACAAAATGGCATTCTTGTTTGTGAAATTTTTGATGTGTGGGGACTCGACTTTATGGGACCTTTTCCACCGTCGAAAGGAAACAAATATATACTTGTGGCAGTAGACTACTTGTCTAAATGGGCCGAGGCCGAGGCACTTCCAACAAATGATGGAAGAGTCGTGGTAAGATTTCTGAAAAAATTATTCTCTCGTTTTGGCACGCCTAAAGCATTAATAAGTGATAGAGGTACCCATTTTTGCAACCATCAACTCGAAAATTTTTTAACAAGATATGGGGTCTATCACCGGGTCTCAACAGCATATCACCCTCAAACAAACGGACAAGCCGAAGTGACTAATAGAGGTTTAAAACGAATACTCGAAAAAACCGTAGGGTTAAATAAAAAGGAATGGGCGGATAAATTAGATGATGCTTTATGGGCTTTTCGAACTGCTTATAAAACAACAATAGGTACAACCCCATATAAGCTAGTCTATGGAAAAAGTTGTCACTTGCCAGTAGAAATTGCACACAAAGCCTACTGGGCAATCAAAAATGTAAACTTAGATTTAGAATTTGCTGGTAAAAATAGATTTTGTCAATTAAACGAATTAGACGAGCTTAGGAATTATGCACACTCAAACTCTGAAATTTATAAGGAAAGAATGAAAAATTTGCATGACAAACACACTAAACCTAATGAATTTCGGGTAGGAGATCTAGTTCTTTTGTTTAATTCACGACTTCGATTATTTCCTGGTAAATTAAAGTCTAGGTGGTCAGGACCTTTTTCCATCACCCATATTTTCCCACACGGTGCAGTAGAAATTAAATCTCGAAATGGGCCTCCATTTAAAGTCAATGGCCAACGGCTGAAACTCTATCAAGGATTCATTGAGGATGAAGAAGAAGAGATCTCGCTTCAAACGGTGGAAGAATAAAACATCATACCTGGTAAGTTACGAACGATGGGGACGACAAATAAAGCGGTAAGTTTTCTAACCAAAGCTTATGGGAAACAAGGGCACTCACACGAGCACTGAAAAAAAAATATAAAATATATTTTTTCGGCACGAGGCCGTGTCCGCTGGACACGGGGCCGTGTCCGCGCTGCAGTCGGGATAAATCCCCTTTTCAAAACAGTTACTTCATTCCACACGCCCCGTTTCCCCGAAAACGCTATGGTTCCAGGTGATTTTTCGCAAAATTTCGACGTCTCCTATCACTCTAACAACATCAAGGTATGATTCTATCACTTTTAGTAGTTAGATTAGTTACTTGCATGTAGTTAAAACTCCAAAAATTTGGGGAAAAATCTAGGGTTCTTGAAGTTCATCCGGATCGAACCTCAAATTTTTGTTTAGATCTGTTTGCATTTAGTTAGATTAGTGTTATGGGAAGTAAATACACTTGTATTGTTCATAGATTCACTCGATTTCTCACAAAAACCCCAAACCCTTGTTCTTGAACCGAAAAAGATAAAATTGATAGGGTAAACGGGATATTTTGGGAAAAACGGCACTTAGGGTTTCATTTTCGGGGGAAACCGCACCTATTGGACCAAAAATTTTCAAGTTTTCGAAACCGGGACGAAAAATGAAATTTTTGAGTAACAGACGCCTGGACACGGGGCCGTGTCCGCTGAACACGGGGTCGTGTCCAGCCCACTGTTTGCAGTTTTGTCCGAAAATATTTCTGTTTCGTGCTAACTTTTGGTGTATTCTTTAAGATGGCTAGGAAGTTCACAAGATTCAACGCCAGTGAGCTCGATGCTAGAGCTCGATACGAGATACTTCAAACAAGGCCGGAGGAATACCCGAGGCAAGCATGCACGGACTTGCTAACCATGGTGAATCAAATCGACCGTTTCAACAACATTGTCACGGGACCACTCAGAGTCGCCCTAACAACTCGACTCCGTTCCGTCCACGAATGCACTTTGGAGTTCTATAGCACCTTCACATTCAACTCGAAGTGCGACCCGTTCGACAATAACGGGGTAGCATTCCGATGTGGCGGAACGAGGTATTCGATCTCTATGGCTCAGTTTGGATCGATTGTCGGGTTGTATGCGGAAGAGGATGCGGGAAACGAAGAAAATACTGGAGGAATGAGAGAAATAGGTGAGAACGAACGCCAAGCCATTTGGGCTCAGATTGGTGAAGGGTACTACAATCCGAGCAGCACTAAGAGTACAAAGCTGAGGGATCCGTTCTACAGATACATCCATAGGCTCCTCGGCTACTCTCTTAGCCAAAGGCATGACAGTAGTGGCGTAGTTGGGTTAAGAGATTTGGTTGTCCTCCACTGCATCCACAACCGCAGGCCGCTCGATGTTCCGTTCCTCATGCTCCGAAACATGCATCACAACCGCCTTGCTAGTGCACCTACTCCTATCTTCTTTGGGGGATGGGTGTACCGTCTCTTCAAGCACTTCGCCCACATACCTAGGTCATCTGAGAGGAGCCCATGGTCGGGTATGGTGGATATACACATATGTCGCTCAATGAACCTGATTTATGAGGCGGAAGACGGGACTGTGAGCTTTCAAAGGATGCAAGGTCATGCATGGAACCCGCAAGAAGCGCTTGTCCTCCAAGCTCCGCAACATCATCAGTACCAATACCAACCCCATGGTGATCCGGGCCAATCATCCTCCTTGGGAGGCGGTTTTCCTAACTTTCAAAGTTTGCATGATTTGTTGCAGGAAAACCTTATGTGCACCAGGAACACCTATAACATGGCAAGCAACACCTACCACCGGGTCAGAGCTATCGAAAGAAACATATCCGATATCCAAGATGATATTGGATATATTCGAGACCACATTGCACGCCATGGAGGGGATGATGATGATGATGATGACGATGACGATGCCATGGAATAGGCGGGGGGAGCGGAGGAAGAGGAGGTTGTTTGATGGTTTCCCAGGTTAACCCTTTTTCACTCTTGAACAATTGATGGCCTGCGTGCCAAGTGTTGAACAATTTACTTTCCCTAACTTCTTTTATTTTCTGCATTTATTTTTCTTTTAACTTTGACATGGATGTTAACTTTGGTAAAAGTAGGATGTTTGCTATGTTTTGGTGGAGTGTTTATTGATTAAACAGGTACAAACGAGGCTTAGAGTGCTAAACATTAGTACTTCTAAAGCCGGGAGAGAAAAACCGACGAAAGAAACTTGTTCTTCAACTTTGCAGACTGTCCACACGGGGCCGTGTCCAGCCGACACGCCCCCGTGCCCACACCCCTGAACCTGCTGTTTATATTTATTCTGCAGACCTTGACAGACACGGGGTCGTGTCCACCCAACACGCCCCCGTGTTCACCTTCTGTAAGTTTTCTTTACTGGCACCTGAGCACGGGGTCGTGTCCACCCAACACGGGGTCGTGCCCAGGTAACCAGTAACACAAAATTTTTGCTTTTCACAACTTTTACACATTCAATCAACCTAAAAACTTATTTTTGGGACACATTGAGGACAATGTGTAATTTAAGTGTGGGGGGGATGCTAAAACCTTGAATCTTGCAAGTCCTAAATACAAGCCTTACACAAAACTCTATTGGAACCGCTAGTCACCCCAAATTTTTTTCAAAATTTTCATTTTTTTTACTTGTCTAGGTTTAACTCGGGAAATTCAAGTTCTAAAAAGGTTATATTTTTACGAATTTACAACCGATAGCGTCGTGATAAAAAGAACCAACATAAGAAAATTATGAAAAGGCATGACAAGCTTAGTTAAAATTTGATTATATATACTTGATCACATAAAAACCCATTCCCACAAAAGTGAGTTTTGAGCCTTTATTGAGCATACAATTACATATCATTAGAACTAAATGCTCATTTTTCGTTTCTTGTGTGAATAGCCGCTTGGTTCTTACGACTCTAGAACTTGCCATGACGATACATTCCCGGTCCTTACCAACTTAAACCCGAGTAAGTAAATGATGGAGGCATTAGGACTAACCCCTTTTTATTTCTACACCATTATTTTTCTTTTTTTACCACCTACCCAAAATCCCCCTAGTTAGCCCCTTTGAGCCTAAACCTTTTCATTTCATAACCCAAACCAAACACCCTTTTTACCCACCAAAACCTTTTTCATTTTTACCCCTTTGTTTTAGTAACAAGTTCGATTTTTCGTATGACTTTCCAAAAAAAAAATTATTTTTTGTTGATGATGAAGCAAAAGAAAATAAACAAACAAGTTCATCAAAAATAACTTTGTTTGAATAATAGCTTCATCAAAATAAAAGTTACAAAAATAGAAAGTCTTACGAAAACCAACACTTGTTACGCTTTTTAACCCTTTTTCTACTAACCACTAACCACCAACCCAACCACCTACCTTTAACCCAAGCCTAACCCTTCACCCACAAAGTCCTCTTGATATTTACAAATGTATATAAGTTAAAAAGGAGGAGGATTGATTGCTTGGCAAGCCTATGGTAGGAGTAAGTTCCATGCCGCTCTCGAGTGATCCACAAAAATACATTTTCGGCCGAGTGTTGAGTGATCCCCGTGAGGTATGTGAACTTGTATATAAATAGAATTTTAGAGAGGCATGTTATGCCCTAATAAGTAATTTATCTTATGAAAAGTTTTAAATAAATCATGACGAATAGGATTGTAAATAAATAAAAATAAAATTAAATAAAGAATCTTGGAAATCCCGACACTCTACGACAAGCCCAAAAACCTTCTTCTCTACCCATTTCATTTGGGAGTGTAATAGCCAAATATTAAAGAGTTTTGCTTGAGGACAAGCAAAGATTCAAGTGTGGGGGTATTTAATGTGTTAAAAATGCAACATATAAATTTCATCAAATGAGGCATAAAACTAACCCTTTTTTAGTACTAATGTTGGAAAAAGTGTGCTTTTGTCTTTCTTTTGTATTTTTCAGGATTAAATGAGCTCAAATTAACAAAAGAAGCAAAAAGACATAAAAATCTAACATAAATACAAGAAAAGGAACAAGACGTGACATGCCCGACCCCATGACAGCATCTTCCCAAGCAAAACAAGAAATCAGAAGCCTAAACACGCCCCGTGCTCAGCCAGCACGGGGGCGTGCCCAAGTGTCAGCAGAAAAGACAAAGTGGTAGAATCTTCTATTGCCCACCACGGGGTCGTGCTCAGCGGACACGGGGCCGTGGTCAACTATAAGATTCGCACAATCCAGGCAAATCTTCATAGTACAAAGATTCTTCTGCACACGGGGTCGTGCTCAGCAGACACAGGGGCATGGTCAACTAATAAGACAAAGCTGCATTAAATGAAGAAAGAGAAGGATGTGGACACGGGGCCATGCCCACTGGACACGGGCCCATGCCCGAGCTTCTGTTCAGCCTATAAATAGGAGTGCTTGGCTCAAGCTCAAACCATCCCTTGGCACACCACCTCTCTCACACTTCACCCACCACCATAACACCATCATCCACCACCATCATCCATTGTCCATCGTAGAGTGTGTGAGTCATCTCGGGATCCAAGATTGATCGTAAGAGTTCTTGACAATCAAGGCCATGTTTGCCTAAGTCTCTTACATCACTTGGTGAAGACAAAGTGTCTAGTGTAATACTTTTTATTTCTAATCTTTTCGCACTTTTTATTTGGTTTCGTATTAATGACTTTAATAACTAGTTGCTTATGTTGAAGGTGATCTTTCTTTATCGTTTGTCCGTGGTGTCTTGAAATTATTTTACTGTCTATATAAAATAAAAGATTTTCACCATTCATATCTCCACGGTCTATATGGAGGTATGTTGGCTACCTGGTCGGAGGTTAAGGGAACGGTTTGGTAAAGGTCTTGCCATTGTTCAGCGTTTAGAGGTCCTGCAATGGACCTGGGTCAAATTTAGTAGGACCTCCTTCAATACTTAACGGTATTGGATGGCGGGGGTCCAAACTCTTTGATCCCCTCATAAGTTAACTACTATTAATACTATAACCCGGCTATTTAGGACTGTATCCCTGCTGACTCAGACTACTTAGTCGAGGGTAACGTCACCTTCAAAAGAGGGGCCTACCATAATTTGCATTAATAACTTAATTCATTATCTTCCAATAATCCACCCTTTTAGGATTGTATCCTTGCTGACTCAAACTACTGGGGTGAGGGTAACGTCACCTTCAAAAGAGGGGCCTACTACAATAACTAAGATAATCTCTTAAAATAGTGCAAAAGTGCGGAAATAATCAAAGGTTACACTAGATACGAGTCGGAACCAAGTGATTCATCTTGTCTATCTGTTTTTTTCTTTTTATTTTCAGCATTTTAGTTAGTTTTTATTTTTCTTAGTTTAAAATATTTTTCTAAAACTTCTTTTTATTTTGATTAGACGTTGAGGATAAACCGGTACTAAAAGCTCTTGTGTCCTTGGACGACCTCGGTATCTTACAAACACTATACTACGCTCAAGATGGGTGCACTTGCCCATATGTGTGTCTAGTGTTAGTAAATATCGTGTTTTATAAATTTAAAACTTGACTAAAAAGTGTTAAAGGGGCTTAAAATATACACCTAAAATATATAACACTCGACTACGCATGTTATCCGTGCGGACGACATGTTATCCGTCCGGATGGCAGGTGATCCGTCCGGATGGCTGGTGATTCGTGCGGATGACACGTCTGTTTCGCATTCTGGACACTGTTTCTGAGTGTTTAACGGAAGGAATACGTGCGGAGTTACCGGGACAGTGTAATTTCGTACTAACACTTGAAATTCCATCAGTTCCGACCCGCTCTAATGGTTGGGAATCACCCCGTTCCATCAGATCTGGCCATTCTTGACGGTTTCCCATGTTTAGCTCGAAATCGCACACTGCCTTGGTTAGATACATAGATTTGGGTGAGATTTGTTATCAAAACATGTGGAAATCACCCAGATCTGAGTTGTTTAGGGTGTGGGATGAGGTCACAACTTGAAGTTCATATGAACTCTTGGTGACAACACCTTAAAACACCTCAAATCAGTAGATTTCACGGTTAGAATTTGAGTTTTAAAAGATAGAATGATGTAGAATTGAGTGTAGATTGTAGAAGTACAAGTTTTAGGTTGAAATCTTACCGGAATCGCGAGGAAATCGAGAGAAAAGGGTCCTGGAGCGTGTTTGGTCGAGTGGGAGCTGTCACATCACTTGAACAGTGGTGTGGCAGGCTTTTTTATAGGCAGCATGAGGTGAAGGATGTTACTGGTCCAGATGACTTATCCGTGCGGATGGCTATCCGTCCGGATGGCCACTCCGACGCGATGGATTTCTCCGTTTTCGATCGTTTTGATAGTTTTTGAAGTACGCGCTTTTCATAGTATATTTATATTATTATTATATATGTATATATATCACTAGGGGTCGTATTTACGTATCCATAATTCAAAGTTTCGATAATTAACAATCGGTTTTCGTTTCGAGTATGAGATTATTAGCGACGTTTCACGGCCATCAAGGAGGGTAGTATAGGTCCTTTCTTGATGGCATCGTGAACGTTATTGCGTGTTGTGCCACAAAGACTGACGGGGTACCATTCACTCGTATTATCATCATCGTCACGATGACTGGAGCTATAGCACTCACCCGAGAGTCCTTGTTAGCGTTAGTTGTTTACGTTCGACACGTCACGGCCACTGAGGAGGGTAGAATAGGTCCTCACTCAATGCCTCCGTGAGTGTTAGTGTTTGCGATGTGTTGTAGTGATAATGTATAGCGAAAATATGCGATTTATCCTTCGAATAGCGATGTATGCGATATAGTTACATTATGATCTGAATCTCTGGTGTTAGGCGTAACGAGTATATCGAGTAGTAACAACGCACAAAAGTGCGGGTTGTTACAGTGGTGTATCAGGGTTTATGGCAACTTCTGTTAGGTGGGTGGACTCAAGTTGCATCACTGTTTTTGGTCACGCAAACGTTAGGTAATAAAAGCCTATATTATATTTGCTAGCCAATGTATAATAAATTTAGTTACTTGAGTATTTTGAAACTTGTGTTGATGTGATTGCCACAATGTTGCCTGGTCCGACATCTAGCCCGATCTGCCTTTTGTCTGGCCAAAGAGTTATCTCTACCCGATTCATCTTGTATTGTGAAGAAACATTTGTTGTTGTTATTATTCGACAGTGGTATTAAACCGTTTAGGAATGTTTGTTAAGCTTACCGCTCGTCGCGTAGGACCACCTTTGTTAAGATTAAGTTCTTGCTGGTAGTAAATGGATAGATCTTCTCGACGCGACCAATAAAATCTGGAAAATTTTTCAAATAATAAAGACGATTATTAATAGATTAGTGTAGTGTTAGTTGTATATTAGTGTTTAGATGTACCTGTTAGTACTTTGTTGTTTTTGATCCTGTTGAACAGAAGGTCATATGATATAAAACCAAAACACATGGTCGGTATGTTGGGGTTCTCAACAGGCACAAATTTCGCTTTCCGTTCAATTACGATTGAGGCAGTGTGATTAACAGTAGCCATGTAGTCTCTTGCGTTTGTACACACATACCCACTAACCTTATAACATCAGTTAAGGTGAATTATTGAGTCAAAGTACTCAATTTCAAGTGCGTCACCGGTGGCTTCAATACCATCGCCCTGCATTGATAATCATGTTTAACAGTTAGGTAGTACAAAGACATCATGTAAGAATCATTTTAAATTTCTTGTTGATTCAATAGTAGGCTACCAATAAAGAATATTTAGTCAAAACCGACTGTATAATTTACTACAGTACAATGACTCTAATTTGTTTTAGGTAATGAAAAGTAAAAGCAGTTTATTTTAGCAAATCTGATTTCTTTTAGCAATTTATCATAAAAATGATATAAGGTTTAATAATATAAGAATAAGCATGGCCGTTCCAAAATAATGTATATATAAGAATAAGCATCAATTTGTTTATTGTTTATGTAAACTTTAGAGAAAGACAACATTTATTAGGTATGTCTTACATGTTGATCAACAAACTGATAGCAAAGCTCATCCTTCTTGTTTGTTGTTGGCTTATTGTTTGTTGTTGGCTTAGCAACCACAATCCATTTCTTAACAACTCTTATTTCTATAACTTGTGGCTTTTCCATAGGACTAATATCCCGTATACGCTTGATTGCCATCCTCTTTATATTATGTAGGCTGCATGTTTACCACAAGCTACAAGGTCAGTACGTATGAAATAATGCTTTATGTTGGTAATAAGAATAAGAATGTGCTGGTAAACGAACAAAAATTTAAAGCAAATAATCACACGTGTTTATGTAGGAAGTACCAGGTATTTATGCGCAAACATAAAAGATATATATTATATAGGAAATCTTAATGCATACCGTTCGTAGACCCAAAAAAAACGTTTTTATACTTTATTTACAACTGTGTAGGCTATGTTCAATTGCAAAGTTAATTATGTGTATGTATGTGTTTTAGTAAAGACTATTAATCTCAGCAAGAAAGTCAGTGTAAACAATATTTTTGGTAATGTTCTCATTATTGTTACAATCTGGTACTATAAGTATTCGTAGTGATTCGGGAGCAGTTGCCCTTGATAGGGCAACATATAATTGACCGTGTGTGAATACAGGTTGTGGCAAGTAGACCCCTATTTTGTCTAGTGATTGCCCTTGACTTTTGTTTATGGTCATTGCGTAGCATAGCCTTACTGGAAATTGTTTTCTTTTAAATTGAAATGGAAGTTCTGGGTCTTTATGAATCAGAGAAATCTTTGGTATGAATACCCGCTTGCCAATAAACTTCCCAGTCGTTATTTGCGCCTCAATGATTCTTGATAGCAATTGTGTTACTATCATCTGTGTCCCATTGCAAAGGCCTTCAAGAGGGTTTAGGTTTCTAAGCAAAATGATTGGAGCATTTATCTTTAGCCGAAGGATATGAGGTGGGAGACCGCTAAAGTTAAGAAGATTTAGGTACTCTGGTGGATACAACGACTCAATGTCAGCATTTGCCGAAGGATTGGGTATAATCGAGTCGACGCTTTGGTATGTTGTCGAAATCCCTTCTATCATGTTAATAACCTTCTCATTTATCTCTTCCACTGTCTCATTCTTTGGGCAAACAATTGCCTTCCTTGATAATGCCAAAGCAGTTGGTGAATTAAGTGTGGTGTCATCGTATATGAAACGTATAAGATCTGCCAGAGCATTTTCATTATGTAATATCAGATAGTGGGGTGGTATACGTAGGAATTTGGTATTTATCGCATCCTTGATGTCTGGTTCACCTATGTTACCATCTCCGATAGCAACCAGCCATGACGAAAAGGCCGAAATTTGTTGTTGTCTTTCAGTTGAAAGGCCTGGCCTATGAAGACGCATGTTTTCTGTCAGCTTAAAAACTTTGAAGTAGTGCCATAGGTAAGACCTTGGTAACGTGCAAGACAATAGGGATGATTTGGTTGATCTGGGTATAACCGGCAAGGTTTGCCTAAAGTCACCACCTAGCAATAATGATTTACCACCGAAAGGCTTTTCCATGTTATCTGAGAGATCCTTGAGTGCTCTATCAAGTGCCTTATAGCATCTCCTATCACTCATTGGTGCTTCATCCCAAACTATCAGACATGCCTCGTTCAAAAGCATAGCAAGATGTGAGCCTTTATTAATATTACAAACTGATTCGTTTGTCAAATCTAAAGGAATTTTAAAACGCGAGTGGGCAGTTCTACCAGATGGCAAAAGCAATGACGCAATTCCTGAAGATGCGACAGCTAAAACTACCTTTCCAGTTGAACGTAAAGCAGCAAGAATCGTTGTCTATAAGAAAGTTTTACCAGTGCCACCATGACCATATACAAATGTAAGCGTTTGATTGTTAGACGCAATCCCAGAAAGGACATGATCATATACCAACTTTTGCTCAACATTTAACTTATTCACACAACATTCATGTTCAGCTGAAAGAGCCTGCCTATCATAGTTCTTCTCCTCCATTAACAACCTGTTTGTCAGACGTTCCAACGTTCCTGAGTTAGGCATTGGCAATCCAAAATTAAGCAACGATGAACCTGAGGTCTCAGACCGTAACAATAATTCAAGTTCATACAAAACAAATTGCATCATGTCATCATCGTTATTTAAGCCAAAGTTTCTTTGTCCATCGTCAGCCATCTTATGCCAGTGATTAGGGTTGTAAACGAACCGAACGTTCAGCGTACAGTTCGTGAACCGTTCGGCGGAAAGTTCGTTTATGTTCGTTCGATTAGCTTAACGAACAAACACGGACAAAAAATTTTGTTCGGTTAGTTTAGCGAACGAACACGAACACAGGTCTCGTTCGTTCGACTGAGTTCGTGAACGTTCGGTAATATGTCCGTTTGATTATATTAAAAAATAATAAATAATAAACCTTTTATCTAAACATATTGAAAACTTGAAACTCTGTTTTTTTCTAAGTTATCTAAAATTTGGACATTCTAAGACATTTTTGGCGATAATTATGTCTAAGTTAGTTAAACTTTATTTATCGTTTGGTGGTGTGGTAGACTTCTTGTGTTTTGATTTATCATTTGATAGTTGTATTTAACTACTTATATCCAATGTTTAAGGATAACAATGTTTTCATTTTTTTTTATTTTCAAGTTAAATGTTCATTTGCGTTCATTTTTATTTGCTTGCGTTCGTTTGTGTTCGAGACCGGTGTTCACGAACTGTTCGTGAACAATTGGATTTCCTTAACGAACGAACACGAACATAAACTTATGTTCGGTATGCGTTCGTGAACAGTTCGTGAACATGCTAATTTCCTTAACGAACGAACACGAACATGACCTTGTTCGTGTTCGTTCGGTTCGTTTACAGCCCTACCAGTGATCATTCCAAAGTTGAACTGGGTTTGAAATGTCGCAGTACAACAGAATTTTAACAAATAAAGATCGTAACTCAGAAGCAGTTGCCCAGCATGAAGCTTCTTCAAAAGTGGATGACCATTCTCTGTCATCACCAATCAATCCCATTTGCTCGCATGCATCTCGATAGGTAATACAGAGATGTCCATTAACAGTCCTAATGTCATTGTAAGACCGGCAACCTTTCTGGTGGCCTAACAACATACGTAAGAAAAATGCTTCACCACACGATGGATGAATGTATATCAAGCGTCCAATGGACGGTGTCTTGTTTGTTGAACGTCGTATCCAACGCTTTGATGTCAAGTCCCATCTGTATTCTTTAAGGTAATCGACGTATCCCAGGTGCCTCCCAGAAGCATCAAACACATTGTTAGCAAGCCACTCAGTCAATGTAGTTCTTTTGGTAAACTCGTTCAACGCTACATTGTCAAGAACATCTTTGTCACGAAATGTTATGTTCTGCATATTCTCTAGATGGACAGAAAGAACCTGGACTGCTGGATTTCTATCATGTATGTAAAAGTTGAAGATCCGCCAGGCAGCCTCATGAGGACATATAAAACGTCCATCCAGGTAGTTTTGAATCTCGTCAACATTGGTGGTATCATTGTGACAGTTGCTAGCAACATCTATAGGTGCTCGTGTAACCTTGTAATAAACACGGTCCACACCTTTTGATATGTACTTGAAGAGATACTTAATAAGCATATTCCAGCTGCAATACTCAACATTGATGTGTGCCATAAAGCGTTTGCATAAAGCTGGATTGTAAGGGACCACATAACAATTGTCTAGATGAACACCATTCTTATTAACTGAAGGTCCATCTACGCATCTTTTATAATGAGCATAACCCTTATCATCAAATGAAGTATGGTCTTGGTTTGCTTTTGAAAAATTCTTGGAGCATTTCCCAGAAACCATACAAGGCGAATTTGGTCTAACACTTCCACAAGGCCCATGCATCATAAGCTCGGTCACAACTCGATGCAAGCATATCTCACTAACAGGATTTTGAATCTCGGCACAAATGAACTCATCAATTTGACTTGCATCCCGTATCTTATCAATATCAGAAACCCATAACAAAAGATGACAATGCGGTAGACCTCTCTTTTGAAATTCTATGGAATATAGATCTACAAAATCATTGGAAAAGAACACAACGCCATTAAAATATTGAAGCGAAACCTTACAACAACAAATGGTAGACAAAGACGAAAATACCTGCAACAACCTCACCAAAAGGCCTAGACGTCTTTAAATATCTAACTAACGACTTGACTTTTAGCTGGAAAACCCTTGCAATGATATCAGGATGATCTTGAGCTTTCAAAACAGGGTATTGAGACATATATCTTTGTATTTCTGGCCATTTTACATTACAAGTAAATGTAATGAAATACTGCGGATTTCCATGAACACGACAAATGGCTACAGCGTCCTGATAATGCTTATACATATAACGTGGTCCCCCAACAAAAGATGACGGCAAAAAGGTGCGTTTTCCAACTGCACGCCCTTCAGTGTCTCCCCGCTGTATGGCATCATGAATGCCTTGTAAAAACTCAGACCGTAAAACATTTTGATTCCGTCTGACATAATCTAGGCGTTCTTCCTCTATACATACGTACGCGTCCACAAGAAACTGTTGAAATAGTTTACCTCCTCGTAATAGCAAAGTATACACATTGGCACGGTCATGCAACAAATAGCTGTAGTACTTATTCACAGTCATCTTCTTACTTGAGCCATCAGTTGTCCTAAGTAATAACTCAGGAGACCAACCTTTATCGCCAAAAGGCATTAGCAAGGGATACTGTAAGGGCATGTAAAACTTATGCAATTTGCTTATCCGTTGTGACGTGCCTTCCTTGGTACGTATGACAATATCAAACTTACTGCATACAGGATCGACATCGGTGACAATTGCCCCAATACAGCCAGGCGAGGGTTTGTCATAGCAACGCTCATTCTGAGACCCGTAAAGACAAATGCCATACATTTGTGTACCATCAGAAGAACAAAGATCTCTTGCTTTTCGAAATAATTTGACCAGCTCATTACAACTATCTAGCACAGATGAAATTAAGGCCACAGTGTTGGCAGACAAAGGTGAGCTATTTTCATTTCGAAAAGACGCAAGTCTATTTGGTATCTCATTCTTGGTATCGAAGATATACATTTGCAAGAACCTAGGTCTTTCGCCATCTAGAGGGCACAATGAACCAATCCAGTGATATATTTGTCCGAAAATCTTAAAGACATAAGGTCCACCACCATGGTTAACGTTATCATCTATTGTCGCACCAAATGACGTCATCGAAAACATCGAATTGTATGCTCGTATGTTTGCCATAAAATCAGCTTGCTCGTACAAGTGTATGATAGAAGTAAATGGCCTTCTAGGGAACGGTAATGCTACCAAACCACCTCTACAACATTGATTATAACCAAAGCCTCCTGTAAACATCCTACATGAAACTCGCTCTTCCAACCAAAATAAAGCACCACAAAAATTGCAAACGTGTCGGCAATCACCATCGTCCACATAGGAATGTAAACCAAGAGGTTCAGTAGACGTTGAAGCAACATTTGAACCAATATTTGACGACAACCGTAACCTCTTATGACCTGACATCTATACACTAAATAATGTAGCCTCTAAAGTAATAAGGAACCACGTCAAAACCCGAAAAAAAATCAACATAAGGCTAAAACATAATTTAACTATACAAGAAAAAAGACGCACCTGATTAGCAGTAATATTAGCAAGCTGAAGATAAGAAGGCAACTACAAGAGAACATATGAGCATAGATTAATAAGTATTCAAATATACCATCAATCAGCATGTTACATAAGCGTAAAGACGGCATAAACAAAAAAAAACATACAAAAAATAGTAATAGTTTTAAAATGATAAGAAAGATGATAAGTACTTAAGTAACATGCAAAGCAGGTATTAGAACTTTTCAAGTGCTCGTCATCATATATACTTTTATTTTACACTAGTCGTATAAGTCTAAGTACTATAAGGAAAAAAACTTGACACCTATATTTTAATACAATAGTCATATGAGTCAAAATACTTTAAGGAAAAACAACTTGATACCTATGTTATAATAGAATTTAATAGTCCAGAGAATAAACAAACTTACAAACCCAGGGCAGCCGGGTTGGTTACTCGTTATTGCTGTTGGTGGTTGGACGGGTTGATCACTCGTAATTAATTTAGCATAGTCTAGATATAGGATGTAAAAGAATCAGGTTAAGCCTGAACTTTCGAGGTCATTTAGACTGAAGGCTGACTGATTTACAGTTGTATTTCTAAAACTCGAGATCAATTCTTAGAGGGACAGATATGTAATTTAAACTAATGATATGAATTGGCGAAACATACGTGGCACAATATGACTTGATATTGATATAAGAAACCATATCCAACCAGTCAGTCACATGAGCATTAACTTAAAAGAATTCACTAAATTGTAAGGATCACATAATTTAGATAACTTGATTTTTAAAAATAAAAAATCACATAGTTAAATCAAGGATTAATTTCATATATGCTACTAATCATCTTGTAGGATGATATAATATGATCAAAATAAAAAAAATCACATAATTAAATCAAGGACATTAACTATAGCCCGTAGGCACTTCCTTTCTAAGGGATATTTATAATATGATCATCTTGTAGGATGATATAAGCCATGATTTCAGAGAATCAAAGCATGAAGGTTTGAACATAATTCATTACCTTTTTCTGACAGGGAGTCATCGCTACCACTGCCTTTTGGCTCATATGGAAACGAGCAGGGCCCGTAGGCATGTATTACCACGTATGGTAAAAATATGATCATCTTAATTGATGATTTAACCCATGATTCAGAGATCATTTAGTTGGGTTTGGAATCTTTAGAAAGATCCTTATATAAAAATGACGTGTGATTTTAAATGAATCACATCTGCCAGGAGTGTTAACATGTTTTCAGATGTTAACTTGGATTTGAATCTTTTAAACAGGTCTTACCATCATGGTCAGGTCTTTATAATGACACTCAGACTAGGTTTCACACTTAAGATTCTTATTCAATAATTAAGTAGGCAGATATATTTTTAAAAGGAATGAATTTGATTTATTTATTTCATATATAACATAATAATAGCAAGATGAAATTTATAAACATCATTCCATTAATTATCAAAAGATTACATGTCGCCCTAAACGGGACTTTTCAATAAACAAACTTACCCACGTAGGGGTTTAAACAAGTACTTACCCACGCAGGGGCTTAATAACAAACATACCCACGTAGGGGCTTAATAACATAATAGTCCACGCAGGTATTTAAACAACAACATACCCTCGTAGGGGTTAACAGAAAGATAGACCCACGCAGGGGTCAAAATAAACAACATACATACCCACGCAGGGGTTTATACAGCAAGACTGGCCCACGCAGGGGCTCAACAACAATTGGAAGGATTTAGTGGTCCTTCTTGCTCTTCCCTTTGATCAAGCTTGTCAATCCTTGGAAGAAAGTTTGTCGCTCCCTTCGTTCCCTGTGAAATTCTCGCTCTACATGGTCCAACCTTTGCAGAATTTCTTCACGCTCCGGTGGGGAGAACCTTGGTGGTTGCGATTGTTGCCTGATAATAGGTCTTGGAGGTATTTGGTACCCATGTGTTGGGTACCCTACTCCCCATGGATCTCCATAGGGTCCTTGGGTGTTGTAGTTAGCCGCTACCATGTATGGGTCGGCTTCTGCGTAGTTGTAGTTGGTATGCACTGGTTGTTCAAACGGGCTATACGCCATGGAACCCGTGTATGCCGGAATTGGGTTATCAAAACCCATAGGCGGTGGTTGCGGTGCAACTGGGTGTGAAGGTCCACCCATCTGTGGGTCCTCCTGAAGTGGCGGGTAATGGCTGCCACTTGATTGTCTTGGAGAACTAAAATGAAATTCTCCCGCTCGCGCAGACATACGCGCTCCGGTTCTCCTACGCCTTGGCGGTTGCGGAGGTGCCGGTTGAACTGGTGGCGGTGGAGGTGGTGGCGTGACTGCCACAAATCTTGAATCCTCAGAGGGATCCTGTTGCTGCTGCTGCTGAGGAGGTGAATGGCGAGGAGGTGTATAGTACCATTCGTGCCTGGTAAACATAGCTTGAAAGCTATCTGGACCACCGTAGGGTGATCCGTGGAAAGAAGATCCGTCAGAGATCTCTATCGGGTGATTTGGTGTACCACTGGCAGGCTCGACGGGGTCCGTATCCTCGTCCATATCGTCCGCGTGATCTCCCGAGAAATGATCCTCCGGCCCCAGTGGGTTAAAACCCGCTGGTTCTGGTATGTAATTGGCCGGGTTAAACCGGCCCCTGAAGACAGGTGTAGGGTCTCCAAAAGAATGATGCGCTAAGGATCGCTGTAACGGTATGTAAGACGGTTGAGGGTTGTTGGGCTCATACTCCGGTTGTGGCCCATAAGGGTTATGTACGGGAGGTGTTGAACTGTGTGAGACCGACCGTCTAGCCGGCTCAAAGAGGTTCCTCTGGTTCTGCCGAGGATCGTCACTCTCCGTGGTAGATGGAGCTCGCGTATGCGAAGGTCCAGCTTCATTATCATTGGGGGCGGTGACTGGCCCCTTGCCTCTTCCTCTTCTTCTAAAGAATCTTGGCGGCATGTTTTTGTCCTGTCAATACGACATAAGATAACAAAAAGAAAAATATATGTAAAATAAAGGACAACACAAACAAAGTGGAATTTGTCCTATGTTATATGTCTAGACTCGAAAGTTTAGAATGTGCAATTGTGTCATTGAGATTAAACATAAAAGGCTAGTGTTTAGTTCACTCAATGTTGGCTCTGATACCAACCTGTCACACCCCGGTTTCCACGTGTCACCGGTGGGCCCGGTGGGGGAGTATCGTGACGTGGTTGGCAACATAATAGTCAGACAACACAATATATAAATATGCACAGCGGAAGCAAATGAGAAATATAAATTCAACTTTAACAATATTGTAATATTGTGTATCACAACAGTTGAACGTTTGTCCACAGAAGGATCAAAAACAAATAATAGTTCAACAGACGGTAGGCATCTTAAGCTTGCGAGACTTCTATCGATGCTAAGGAGAAATCCCAGCCAATTACGCTTAGTACCTGCATTTAATCTTTTTGGGAAAATACGTCAGTTTACACTGGTAAATACATTCAACTGACTCATTTTGGAAAATGATTGAAAATTGGTTTGGATGCACATGGCATAAACATTTTTATAACTTGGGAGAATTATTTAAATATATAATCTTGTGAACGAATTACATGTTCCTTATGCGTTCAGTAGCCCGGATCGTGTCCGGGTTAAAGATCAATAGACACACCACATCAACTATTTATGCACTGACGAGTGTACGCCTACACTCCGCGCTTAGGTCGTGGCCATTTCGTAAAATGATGCCAAGGATATCCGGGACATGGTCATTAACCCCCCAAAGGCTTTTAAGTAAACAAGACTGTTTAAACGAGCCGATCAAATTATTCAATTAACCACCCAACGATGGAAGATTTGATGCCCGATCAAGCGGTATTCTATATACCGTAACCCAAGCCCGTATAGGGAAAATAAGTTAAAAGTATTTACCTGAGCAATGTAATAATCACAATAAGCAAAATTCAAGTAACTTTTACTGGTACTCCTAATCTGGAATGAAGGTTTATAATAACCTATTAGAATTCTAACGGGTCTTTAATTAAGCTTAAGCTTAGACCGGTTAGTTTTAAAGATACGGTTCGTACGCACGATTAAGCGAAGACCGGATAGAATGTGATTTAGACCCGACAAGTTCGGAGACTTGTTTAATATGGGTAATTCATACACATTCTGGATTTTGAGATAAAACCGATAAGGTTTGACCCGTTTAGGCTAGTTTATGTAAACTAGTTACATAAACCGAACCGAACGCGTAATAAGCGTAACGGGTATACTTATGAGCCATTTACAGGTTTCCTAAGTTAATATGCTTCATATATGTTGTGACATCAGTAAGATGTCTTTTATTATGCCCAAAACTAATTTAAACACAAACTATGCCCCGTAGGGGTAGTTTGGTCATTTAAAAGGTTATAAAAGAGTTTAAGTATTTACCTGAGTTACAGGTCTGATGTAATCAGCAAAAATACTTATTTTACCAAGTTATAACAGTAGGGTAAAGTATATATGTGAAATTTATCAATTATAACCAAACTATGCCCCATAGGGGTATTTTGGTAATTTCACATAAGCCGAAAAGCTCAAAACTGAAGTCTGAGTTAAACAACTTTTGCTTACTGTTAAAATATTGTAATTTACCTCAAATATCAGTAGGTATCACCCTTGTATGTTTAAAAATGGTTTTAGTACATACTATGCGTTACAAACGCTAAAAAGGGCGATTAGAAGCCATTTCCGGGTTCTATACATAAATCTGATATTTTTATTATTCTAGGAGGTTTAAAATAATTTATTTATCATATGTAATCAGTAGCAAAAGGTTTGGAGTCGTTTAGATATGTAAAACTCATTTTATAGCCCGTAAGGGCAAAACCGACAATTACCGGATTAAGCCTACGACTATAAGTTATGCTCAGCCTAAAATTAATTAAAAATCTTCAAAAATCCCAAAATAATATATTACATCAGTGGGTAAAGATTTTGATATTAAAAAATAGGCTTAACTAGTCTATATGCTAATTACGCCGTTTAATTAACATAAAGCTTTCATTTTACGCTAACGAGCATAACTCTTTATCTACACCTCAAACTGATGTCAAATTTTGCATACAAGTTTATATATCAGTAATTAAAGTTTCTACACTTTTACATTTTCACAAATCACGTTTTAAAGTGAAAAGGGCATAATGGTCAACATATGAACAATTAACGGAATCATGCATATTAATTGGATAACTAATGATCCGAGGTGTATAATCACAGAGGGTTATACTAGCATGTAACCTGGTCCAAATAAAGCTCTAAGGTATTTCTAAAACATACCATAACGGGTCAGAACTGAAAGTCAAACTATGCGACTTTCGGTCCCGAACCGGGTCTCTACTGTAAATTGTCGGGTTGAACATGTTTAGACATGTGCTTACATTCATTACCAAGTTATATTAATGATCAAACAGGTTGTATGTGTTCTTCATTGCTAATCATGCATAAATTGTAATTTAAACATTCTGTTGACTTTTTATTAGTAAGTTTGACCCGACATTTGACCTAGTTAGAGTGGGAATCAGGGGGAACCCTTTTGAGGGTTTATTACCCACATAATTACCTACTTAAAGGTACTTTTAATTCGAGATTTGACTGAGCCATTATTAATTAATCTCGAAGTCAAACCGTAATTACGACGGTTTGACTTTTAGCTAAATAACTAAGCTAAACTCAATTAAAGAAGGTTATGCAAACTTACAAGAGTCCTATGAATGACCAGAGATCACTTGAGAGAAGTCTTGAGCTCCAGAAATGATCAGGAAGGCAAGAGAAAGGTGTGAAGAATGAGTTGCAACTTCATGGCCTTTTATAGTGTTTAATCCACCATAGAATGTTGACACACAACTCTACCACTGACCACAATTCACTAACAAGTGTCCCTAGTGTTCTAGGGGTTGCCTAGGGGTCGCACATGAAGTGAAACATCCGTTTTGGGTCGATTGTGCGCGTTTACAGGCTGTTGTCTTCATTTTCTGTTACTGGGCATCTGACGCGGCCCGCGTAAGATCATAACAACTCTTACGTGGCCCGCCTCAGCCTTGTTAATCAGAATTCTCATTTTCAAGTTTCCGCATATTGTCCCTTGGCCTTTCGAAAGGGCAACTAAGCCTAATTCTTGCAATTTGACCCCTTTATATTTATCTACAAGGGCTTTAAGACTTGTACCCACTTTGCCAAGTCCCTGGACACTTCTGGTTAACCCGAAAAGTCATAACTTTCAACGTTAACACTTTAACCACTCGCATACGAATTTGATCATAACTTTCTCATACGATAACGAAACTTTATGAAATTTATATCGTGCATTCTAGTGAGCATAATTAACAGTTACAAAGCTTCGGGTTTGTCAAAAGGTCACTCAGAGGTATATCTTTAAACATGTTTACACATTTAACCCCTGTAGTTTGTAATCTCTCACTTTTAGCTTCGTATGATCCATGATTTATTTGTTTGATGCTATAAACATCGTGTAGGGTTAATGTACAATATATTTATTCACTGTTGACATTTAGAACTCATATATTCACATACTTTCCATGATTGTCAACTTTAGTCCTTTCAGAACATTCTTTCACACGTTCAATCATATGACACGTGTCAACACTTTATAGGACGTGAATTTTCGAGGTGTTACAGTTCTACACAATTTCCTGCATATGCAGGGATACTTTGGGAATTCTAGCTCAGTAACCCAAGAGACGAAGACCAACTCATCCATTAATGGTCTGATCCTCATGTTTCAATACAACAAATTTGGTTTTGGTGTTAGGCTGGTCTGCTTCACTCAATACAAAAAATAGACCCGATGTACATCCTTATGCCCACTGACATTGAGAAAAATCTCTTCAGATGCTCTATCTAACCCATTAGTGATGGGGAATATTACATATACGACCATCATCTTTTTACGATTCTAATAACAAATACTAAATTGAAACTTAATTCTAATAACACATATACTAAATCAAAAGCTAAATTACATCTACGACGTTTCTAAAAGTTAAAAATTTCAAACATATCCATTTTTATTCAAAATAGATTCCTAACTAATAAACCAATCTTCAAATGCACTTTCACAATTCTAAACAATCTCCCTTTTACTTTTACTTTTTTGTTATATGAAGCCCCTAATACAGAAAAGTCACTCATGATCTTTCTTCCATATACGTATGCCGTTTGTTTTTTAAAATAAGTTACTCAGTCTGTCCATCACTTTGCTCTAAAAGGTGGAGCTTGCCTTCTACTATTGAGCATGCATGTTATTATCATAACAATGTGCAACAAAATCAAAAACTCATCCAGCAAAAAACCTAACATAAACTGCAAAAAAAAAAAAAAAAAAACAAACAAACAGAGCTTGCCTTCTACTACTGAGCATGCATGTTATTATCATAATAATGTGCAACAAAATCAAAAACTCATCCAGCAAAAAAAACTAACATAAACTGCAAAAAAAAAAAAAAACAAAAAACAAACAGAACTCAAAAAATTACCTCCAGAAATGAAAACCACAAACCAAATTAAGAAGAGTTCCAACTTCAACCCATCACTATCCAAGTCGCCAGCAGGGATTCAATGCAAAGAAGAAAAGCAACAAAATCAAAAGCTCATCCAGCAAAAAAACCTAACAACTGCCAAAAAAACAAACAGAACATAAAAAATTACCTCTCGAAATGAAAACCACAAAGTAAATTAAGAAGATTTCCAACTTCAAGCCATCACTATCCAAGTCGTGATCTTGTGTTTTGCAAAGAAGAAATGTCAGTGGAAAAAAGAAGTGGATAAGGTTATGAAGAAAGGGACACTTGTAACAAAAACTAACCACAAAAGGTAACTTTATGCTTTTTATGCATCATGTACAACCACATAAAGCACATACCATCAATTAAGCACAAAATACAACCAGACAATGCCTATTTATGTTGAAAGTTATACTATATATAAATTATTTATATTTGTATATATTATTAATTCTTAACATGTGGATGAATAATAAACTTAAGTTAGGTTTGTACATATACTAGTTTTTGCCCTGCCCGCGTTGCGGGGCAATAAGACAAATATTTCTCTCTCATAACATGTATGTCTGTATAGAGGGCAAAATCGGAATTATATTTTGAATAGGAGGCAAAATCATTATTTTAAACTGAGAGCAAAATCATAATTTTGAGCTAGAGGGAAAACATAATTTTATTTTTAACTATGGGAAAAAACGTAATTTTGAGCTGAGGGGAGAATCATAATTTTGAGCTAGATGAAAAAACAACATTTTATTTTTAATTGAGGGCAAAAACGTAATTTTAAACGGAGGGTGAAACCGTAATTTTAAATTGGGAACAAAATAAAAAAAATTGAACCGAGTGCAAAAGCGTATTTTGAGCTAGGGCAAAATTATAATTTTATTTTGAATTGAGGGGCAAAAACGTAATTTTAAACGAAAGACGAAAGCGTAATTTTAAACTGGGAATAAAATTAAATAAAAAATGAGTTGATCCAATAAGGAAGTGACAGGCAGCTAATAATTTTGAGCTAGGAGGAAAACATAATTTTATTTTGAACCGGAGGCAAAAATGTAATTTTGAGCTGAGGGCAGAATCGTAATTTTGAGCTAGAGGGGAAAACAATATTTTATTTTGAACTGGGGGCAAAAACGTAATTTTAAATGGAGGGCGAAACCGTAATTTTAAACTGGGAACAAAATTAAAAATGAGTTTTTGAATCGAGGGCAAAAGCGTAATTTTGAGCTAAGGGCAAAATTATAATTTTATTTTGAGCTAGAGGCGAAAACGTAATTTTAGCCAGGGGCAAAATTATAGTTTTATTTTTTAGCTGGGGGCAAAAACGTAATTTTAAATGAAGGACGAAAACGTAATTTTAAACTGGGAATAAAATTAAATTAAAAATGGGTTGGCCTAATAGGAAAGTGTCAGGCAAGCTGCCTTGCACTATTCCTTTTAACTTGTAAATGTATATGTAGGTAATGGTCATTTTAACATATATTTAGGGCCTTTTATCGGAAAAAGCAAAAACACAATTCACATTCTATATAGTTGACTTTTACTTTCTTGTTTTAAGGGTGGTGGGTATAGTAATCGGTGAGTGGGTGATTGAGTGGGAGTCATCGATCAGTGACCACCTCCACTTGTTTGAGTCATCGAAATTTTGAATGTTTTCGATGTATATTCACCGATGCGGGAAGATGAGGGAGGTTTAATGGTGGGTCTCATCCTGTAACAACCCGCACTTTTGTGCGTTGTTACTACTCATTATATTCGTTACGCCTAGCACCAGAGATTCGGATCATAATGTAACCATATCGTATATATCGCTATTCGAAGGGTAATCGCATATTTTCGAAATACAATGTCACAATGCTACACTAATATCACACTAACACTCACGGAGGCAGTGAGTGAGGACCTATTCTACCCTCCTCAGTGGCCGTGATGTGTCGAACGTAAACAATTAACGCTAACAAGGACTCTCGGGTGAGTGCTGCAACTCCAGTCGTCATGACGATGATGACAATACAAGTAAACGGTACCCCGTCAGTCTTTGTGGCACTACACGAAATAACGTTCACGATGACATCAAGAAAGGACCTATACTACCCTCATTGATGGCCGTGAAACGTCACTAATAATCGCATACTCGAATCGAAAACCGATTGTTAATTATCGAAACTTTGGATTATGGATACGTAAATATGACCCCTCGTGATATATATATATATATATATATATAATAACAATATAATGATAATATAAATTAATTACGGAAAGTACGCACTTCGAAAACTATTAAAACGATCAAAACGGAGAAGTCCAACGCGTCAGGATAGCCATCCGGACGGATGGCAATCCGGACGGATGGGCAATCCGCACGGATGGGCAATCCGGGCCAGAACTCCCTTCTTCTCCTCTGTGGCCTATAAATACCATGTCACATCACTTGAACAGTGATGTGACAGCTCCTACTCGACCAAACACGCTCCAAGACCCTTTTCTCCCGATTCCTCGCGATTCCGGTAAGATTTCAACCTAGAAACTTGTACTCCTACAATCTACACTCAATTCTACATCGTTCTATCTTTTAAAACTCAGATTCTAGCCGTGAAATCTGCGGATTTGAGGCGTTTTGAGGTGATGTCACCAAGAGTTCTTATGAACTTCAAGTTGGGGCCTCATTTCACTATAAACGACTCAGATCCGGGTGATTTCCACATGTTTTAATGACAAATCTCACCTAAATCTGTGCGATTTCGAGTTAACCATGAAAAACCATCAAGAACTACCAGATCTGATGGAACGGGGTGATTCCCGGCCGTTAGAACGGGTCGGGACTGATGAAATTTCAAGTGTTAGTGCGAAATTACACTACCCTAGTAAAAACGAACGTATTCCTTCCGTTAAACACTCGGAAACAGTGTTCAAATTGCGAAACAGACATGACAAGCCCGCACGGATGACATGTCAGTCCGCACGGATGACATGTCAGTCCGCCCGGATGACACTTGTCCGCACGGATGACATGTCAGTCCGCACGAGCCACTCTTGTTCGAACGATTGACAATCCGCACGAGTCAGCAACTAATCCGATCGGATAGTCTGTCATCCCACCGGATGACAGCTATCCGACTCAGGTCCATATGCCATCCGATCGGATGAGCCCATCCGAATGGGTGAGCACCATCCGACCAGATGACTGACTTTTCAATGCTAATCTCGCCTAACCGTACATCGTTTACTATATCCTTCAATGATTAACGCAGACGCACTCGCAACCGACCCAAACAAGTTGTATTCCCGCTAAATACGCCTAGTGCCGCGCCCCGATGATTCCGCCATCGATTGGGGTGTGACAGATTGGTATCAGAGCCATAACTATAGGGAATTAGGCCAGACTCGACCTAGTCCGGGTCGACGTCTTAGAAATTGACCTAGTCTATAGTCTAAGTACCAACAGGCCGACTCATACAAACCCGGTGGGGTTTGTATTGGGCTTACTTGATACTCTCGATCGAAATTACTAAAAGCTACAACTTTGTGTGAACACCGCATACTACAACTTCACGCGAAGAAGCCTTTCCTAAGGCTGAAATACTACTTAGCCTTTCCTAAGGCCGACACAATACACACGTTTTCGAAAATACTCACATAACGAAACCGAGCGATCCAGTCAAGATCAGGCGTGAAAACCAAGAACTCTCGATAGGAATGCTCACTCAGCGCATTTTTCTAGCACGAGAACCTTTCATCGAGTTAGGAGTGACATCCACATCTCGACGAAAGCCTCCATTTCGAAATCTAGTGGAACTCACGAATTTATTCGAAGAGCATAACCACAATTAGGAACGAAACTGTTAAGACAGGGGTGAAACCCGTACCTTAATAAGCCGTTCCACTCTTTATAAACTGGTTTTCAAAAGCTCTCACCAAGGATTCGACTATTGCAATAACTCGAGCCACGCGATGACTAGGAAGACGAATGCCATGAGCTGCATCCCAGTGGAAGCATGGAGTCTTCTAGGTCAACGCGCGCGCACGAACTTGTTGAATATAGTTGGGTTACCTTGGGTAGTCGACGCCTAAACACCCAAGGCACTCTAGCATACGAACCACCGATCTTACAAATGGTTGGGACTTGTTTTACGATTTGAAACTTTACGCTTTATCGATTTCTCGATTTAACGATTTCCACTCCCTACTTTATAAACGCACGAATCGCACAGCCAACGCAATCTAAAATGAAACCCGAATGATTCGCAACAAAACTAATGCATAATCTATCGCCTTCGCTATCGTTTTCTCACCTCAACGCGTCCTCGCTTATTCTAAATCGACCTGTATGTGCATGATTACAAGTTACATCTATATAAATATATATATATATATATATATATATATATATACGTATAAACAAACAAGTCAATGTGCAAGAACTTAGGAAAAATTCGTGTCTCCTATGTGGCTCCTATGTGATTCGTATTACTATTATACTATCGCATCAAGTTTGAACGCGCTCAATCGCATCGCAAAACTCAAAAATCATTATGATCGAATCTCATTCCTAGTCTCTCCCTGTCTAGATGCCTTCCAACAACTCTACCTCGAGACGAGTAGCCAGGAGGAAAGCCAAACGAAGTGTCAATAAGAGGATTGCATCACTTGTGACTAAGGAAGTGAGTAAGCTTATTCCTCGAATTGCCGCTCAAGTGCACTCTCTCAGCCACTCTCGAGCTTCGGAAGACGTTAAGACAGGAGAGCCGCAATCTACTTTTCTCTACAAGCACTTCAAAGCCTGTGACCCGATGGAGTTCACGGGTGAAGGAGGTGCGACTCAACTACTCCAGTGGTTCGATTCTATCGAAGTTACCCTTCGTCAAAGCGGGTGTCCCGATAGTTTCCGTACTACTTGCGCTACCGGAGTATTTCAATCACGAGCACTTGACTGGTGGACCACCGAACGTAACAAACGTGGGATCTCCGCAGCTTACGCTCTCTCTTGGAATGAGCTGAAAGAGCTCATGAAGAAAGAGTACTGCCCCCCTCGTGAAATCCAGAAACTAGAAAACGAGTTTTGGGAAATCAAGCAAACCGAAGGTGACAATGCTGGCTACACCGCAAGGTTCAAACAGCTTAGCATAATCTGCCCGAGCCAAGTTAACACTTCAGAAAAAGCCATTTCGAAGTACATTCGCGGCTTAGCTGAGTGCGTGGGTGATTTTGTCGAAGCTGCAAGACCTGCTACCATCGAAGAAACATACCGCTTAGCCGCAGAAATCAACAACAAACGACTCATGGAAGGATTATTCTCAAGGAATCCTGTCAAGCAAGCTCATCAAGCAATCGCCAGTAATCCTTCAGGCGAACATGTTGATGAATCTTCTGATGAATCTACTGACGAATCTTCTGACAAATCTGCTAACGATCCTTCGGACGGATCTGCTGCCGATTCTTCTGACAAATCTGCCGACGGATCTTCCGACAAATCAGCCAAAGACTCCGCAAGCGAGTCTTTAGACGAATCCTCCAACGCGACATCTCTTCGCAAGACACCGACGAACCCAGCCGCAAACGAAAGACTTCAAGCCCGAGCTCATCAACAACCGAACTACTGCAACCGGAACCTCTTCGAACCGTTCCGACGTTTCCGAAACGAGCCTACACTGGAGCTCATCCTCAGTGTTACTCATGCACCTATCATCATCCAGTTGGGGCTGACTGTCGCTATTGCAATAACTGCAACCGTTACGGTCACTTCACCCACAGCTGCCGCGTCGAACCGTGAACTCAACAACAGCTCCAGCAAAAGTCTTCAGCATCAAGTACCTAGCAAGCGTAGGATAAAGTTATAATGATACGATTCTCGACGTTAATTTCTAAGTTTTGAACCTACTCTCTTATTCGAAGTTACCACTATGTGTAACAACAACTCTCGTTTTCGTTTCCTCCATCCCACTTTAGTCGCCGCATTTAGACTAAATTCACACACATACTATATACTATATACTATATCACAAAATAATGTGTTTTACCCTCACTACACACTTAGAACGAGGTACGATAAACGTGCAAGGAACGACTAATCACGGGTGCACACGGGATTATTTGGGTCAGTGCACGGTGATCGTAGTGAATTCTAAAGGTGCCATAGCGTTTTGACAAAAGGTGACACCAAAACACGGGATGAAAGTAGTAGGGGTCGGGCAAGGTGTGCTTTATCATACTACCAAAGTTCCGTGAAGAAAGTGCCACGTGGAGTTGAACGTTATTAGAACTATTATGATTATTTTCAACACACTACACTTAAATCGCAAGGCGTAACAACTAAACCGTATCATCGCGAGACTTGTCGTAAGTCTGCAAACGCAGTGCAATCACCTCATCGAGGGACTCTGGGGAGTCTACCTCGCAGGAAAGTTGCATCGACGCAAGACTGGTCGTAAGTCTGTTGCCACGAATCTCATCAAGCGAATAAACACTCACGGTATTGTTGGGTGAGGACCTATTCTACCCTCCTCAATAGCCGTGATGTAACGCAACGTAACGTTGAGCTTATTCGAAACAAAACCCGACTAATCGCAATCATTTATCATGTGTATCTCAAAATCTCTATCGCTTATTATGTGAATCTATATCGCCTGCTGTGTATCAATCTATCGCTATACTGTTAGCTGTGATATTCGTGTTAAGTTAGCACATGACCTCGCTTCACGAGATGAAGCTCATATGGTTAAGGCAGGGTGTTTTAGCCATATCAGCGATTTTTCGTGGAAAAAGGCCATGTGGGGTCTAATGTTAGTCAAACTCTGTGGTGTTAATCAATCAAAATCGAACCGCATACCTTCATCGCTTGCATGCAACAACTGCCACTTATCGTAATTCGATTATCATCACCATCATTGCTAGTGTTGTGTTGGTATTATTCGTTTAATCACCTAATCGCTGATCGCCTATCGTGTATAATCTACCGCTTATCGCTCGCTTGGTGTTCATTGCAGTCTGTATGGTATTAAGTACACATGACACCGCTTCACGAGGCAAAGCTAACCTGGTTAAGCATGGTGTTTCGCCATGTTAGAAAACTCCCGTGGAAACGTGCCATGTGGGTTTAATGTGGAATCTAATCGAAAACGCACTATTCGCTTATCGCTTATCGCTCAACGCACGCTGTTGTAGCTACGTTTACAATTCAACTCGCCGGATTAACCTATTCGATTCTATCTTATGCTCGGTCCGACTTACTATCGATTGGGCCAAGTAAACGCAATTCTATCCATGTCATATCGGCACACCTGACACTGCCTCACGGAACAGAAGTAATATGGGCAAAGCATGGTGGATACGCCGCTGGTACTTCCTATACATAAGTGTTTTAAACATATTAACGAACTTCCGTGGGAAGGTGCCAAGTGGGGCTTGATGCTGAATCATCCTTTTTTTTAAAGGGTTAAAACTGATTTTTATAAAACTTTTATTAAAACCATGGAACAAGTGAAATTCCTCACAATATGGAGGTAACATCGAATCAGCTTAACTCCATGTTCAAAGGGAGCTTCATGAGTCCAATTTTTCCTTAAAACCTTTTTCAAGATCAAAAACAAGACTTTCTTGAGATGTTGGTTCAACATCGAGTTCAGCTGGAACCCATGTCATAGGAGAGTTTTCGTAACCATTGTTTTCATCTTCGAATTCCCTAAAATGTTTAGAAACTTAAACTTCCTTGCAACATCGGTTAACATCGACTCCGTTGACCTCACGTTAAAAGGAAAATTTTCAAAGATTTTCATCCTAAATTCCTTTTAAACACCTAAAACGGATGTTTCTTGTAACGTTGGTTAACGATCGACTCAGTTAATTCAACGTCATGAGAAACCTTTTCAAGCCCTTTAAAATTGCAATCGCATCGAACTAACGAATTCTATACAAGACAAGGTACTTTGGAATGCCAACTCGTGGGATTAATACTTTCGTCTTTACGTCGCCTTCTCGCTATCGCAGTCGATTTCTCTTATTCGAAACGTTCTCGCTGTCAACTTACGGTCAATCGCTCGCTGTATCGCTACTTATACAAGATCAACTCTTAGAAGTCTACCTATTGGATTAATTTCGGGACGAAATTTCCTAAAGTAGGGGAGACTGTAACAACCCGCACTTTTGTGCGTTGTTACTACTCATTATATTCGTTACGCCTAGCACCAGAGATTCGGATCATAATGTAACCATATCGTATATATCACTATTCGAAGGGTAATCGCATATTTTCGAAATACAATGTCACAATGCTACACTAATATCACACTAACACTCACGGAGGCAGTGAGTGAGGACCTATTCTACCCTCCTCAGTGGCCGTGATGTGTCGAACGTAAACAATTAACGCTAACAAGGACTCTCGGGTGAGTGCTGCAACTCCAGTCGTCATGACGATGATGACAATACAAGTAAACGGTACCCCGTCAGTCTTTGTGGCACTACACGAAATAACGTTCACGATGACATCAAGAAAGGACCTATACTACCCTCATTGATGGCCGTGAAACGTCGCTAATAATCGCATACTCGAATCGGAAACCGATTGTTAATTATCGAAACTTTGGATTATGGATACGTAAATACGACCCCTCGTGATATATATATATATATAATAATAACAATATAATGATAATATAAATTAATTATGGAAAGTACGCACTTCGAAAACTATCAAAACGGAGAAGTCCAACGCGTCAGGATAGCCATCCGGACGGATGGCAATCCGGACGGATGGCAATCCGGACGGATGGGCCATCCGGACGGATGGGCAATCCGGGCCAGAACTCCCTTATTCTCCTCTGTGGCCTATAAATACCATGTCACATCACTTGAACAGTGATGTGACAGCTCCTACTCGACCAAACACGCTCCAAGACCCTTTTCTCCCGATTCCTCGCGATTCCGGTAAGATTTCAACCTAGAAACTTGTACTCCTACAATCTACACTCAATTCTACATCGTTCTATCTTTTAAAACTCAGATTCTAGCCGTGAAATCTGCGGATTTGAGGCGTTTTGAGGTGATGTCACCAAGAGTTCTTATGAACTTCAAGTTGGGGCCTCATTTCACTATAAACGACTCAGATCCGGGTGATTTCCACATGTTTTAATGACAAATCTCACCTAAATCTGTGCGATTTCGAGTTAACCATGAAAAACCATCAAGAACTACCAGATCTGATGGAGCGGGGTGATTCCCGGCCGTTAGAACGGGTCGGGACTGATGAAATTTCAAGTGTTAGTGCGAAATTACACTACCCTAGTAAAAACGAACGTATTCCTTCCGTTAAACACTCGGAAACAGTGTTCAGAGTGCGAAACAGACATGATAAGCCCACACGGATGACACTTGTCCGCACGGATGACACTTGTCCGCACGGATGACATGTCAGTCCGCACGGATGACATGTCAGTCCGCACGAGCCACTCTTGTTCGAACGATTGACAATCTGCACGAGTCAGCAACTAATCCGATCGGATAGTCTGTCATCCGACCGGATGACAGCTATCCGACTCAGGTCCATATGCCATCCGATCGGATGAGCCCATCCGAATGGGTGAGCACCATCCGACCAGATGACTGACTTTTCAATGCTAATCTCGCCTAACCGTACATCGTTTACTATATCCTTCAATGATTAACGCAGATGCACTCGCAACCGACCCAAACAAGTTGTATTCCCGCTAAATACGCACTGTGAGTATACTTGACCCTTTTTTTAATCGAATTTTGGGTGTAACATACGTTTCTAACAAATCGAACTTATCAAACAAAATATTCAATCAATCGAATTATCACTTGCGAATAACTGTTATGCATAGATATACGTGATGCTAGTTGCATATGTGCTAGGGCTTATACTCGCGACGTCCCACCACGACTAGTATAGTACTATTGCGCCCGACGGGGTCTAGTTATGCCATCGTACATTCGAGCATCGAGGACTTAGTTGGTAGTATCAGTTTTGTGAGTATATATGTCGTGTATTACGTTTATGCATGTGGAAATTCGCAGCACTTTTAATCTATTATGCTATACTTATCAAACCTGTATACTCGCCAATACTTTTGTATTGACAAATATTTTAACGTATGTTGCAGGTTAGATCGCAGACTATATCAAATCAAGCTAGGAAGTCTAGAAACTCAACTAAACTCTAGGTTGTCGGATTTGCATTGTTCGAGAGGACAAGAAATCTGTGATAACTCATGTGATTGTATTATTTGTTAGTATGGGATAACGAATGTATTAAATATTATCGCAATATAGTTGTTATGGATTCTCTTGAGCAATCTGATTCGCCTAGTGCCGCGCCCCGATGATTCCGCCATCGGTTGGGGTGTGACACATCCCCTTTCAACCAATCACAATTTTTTTTATTTTTTAACCTACTCAAACACCCTAGAGTGATTAACCATACCCCTTGATTGAGTGCAAAATGGGGAGTGGAATGGGGGAGTTGACATGGCATAATGTTATTGGGTAGGATTTCACTCAATCACCCTAGAGTGATTAACCATACCCTCCACCCTAAGGCCACCTTTAGTGGTCCGGAATATAACGCCAAACTCAAGCATGGCGTCCCATTATGCCGCCAACACCACTACAACGGGCGCTATGAGAGTTAAATTTTGTGTTCCTGCGATCCTCATAGCGGCGTGAGAGGGGATTATTTCATATACTAACTCACACACACATATATACATACATATAAAGCCACATACATATATAACCCCACTACGCCCTCTTGTGATATAAAGCCTCATAAAACTCCTCTCTTACGCATTTCGTCACTTGTCACATAACGCCCCCCTAAGGGGCTTTATGACTACACATGGTCTAATTAGTGTAAACCATCCTGTCTGTCACATCATACATGGATTGATTCTTTATTTGTAGTTAAAACATCATATCATTGTATGATTTGACCGTTATTAAACCCAAATTCTTCCATTTTAAGGGTATACGGAGTGGGTCGGTAAACCCACGCGGTACCGATCCCAACTCCACCGCCAGCTTTGTTTACCGAGCAACTTTACCGAATTGGGGGGTGTTTTCGATGTTCTCACCGATTCGGTGAGAGGGAGGGAAGGGGGGGAGATATGGGTATGTGGTGGGGTCCATTCCTTCTCAACCAATCACACATTTTTCCTTTTTTTTAAATAGTTTATCTAAACCCCATTAGGTAAACCACCATCAACATTTTTGAGCATTAGGTAAACAATTTAGGTAAATTGACGTGACACTGTTTGATTGGGTGAATGAGGAGTTTACCTATTCCAAATAGGTAACCACTCTCTTTACCCTAACCACTTTTAATCCTATCATAGTTACATATGTTTTGTATAATATAAACAAATAATGTTTGTATACCTCTACTCATAGTGTAAATTTTAAATATCTTTTAAATAACATTATCCTTTTAAGGAGTTGGTTTCGGTACAAACCATATTTATCCTACGAAACGTAAGAACATATCCTAACACTTAAAAAAAGTTAAATTAACACATACCAAAACAATACATACATAAAAGTAGCACATTTGAATTATATTAGCACATGAAAATTAATCAAGATAATTTTTAGCACATATTTGAATGATATCAGCAATTCAGCACTTTTCTTAATCAGCACATTGAAAACAAAAGGAAGGTCCAAATAAAGAATTAATTGCTTGTTAGCATATTTTATAGGGAATTCAATATAACTAATGTTATTTAGGATGTTATTTTATCATTTCTCTATAATTGGTTGGATGCCACGTGACATTTTTTAAACGGTTTTTACAGTTTGTATACGAAATGTGGTTTGTATTTGATCATACTCTATCCTTTTAAATAACATTATCAAATTATAAATCCTCCTTAGGCTACAAAATATCCAAAATTAGATCATATCCAAAAATAATATCTTTCTCACTCATATATATTTGTGATTTCCGTTAATACATTCATTCGTTAAAAATACAGTTAAAAAATAATATTTATTAACGATAAGCTGAAAACACGATTCTCCTGTCTCCTCCGCTTATCGTGTCCCGGAGCCCCTACTTCCTCAACTCCGGCATGGCGGCCACCCTTATCCTCAAACCCTCACCGTCCTTCTCCGCCCATACTCCGCCGTCACCGCCGCACCTCCTTCACGCCTCCTCCCCGTTCCGGCTATCCACATCATTCTTCAGACCAACCACAACAATCTTCTCTCCACCATTTCACCACCACAACCACACTTCCTCCTCATCTGTAACCGTTTTCAGTACTATCGCCACCGGTCCCGACCGAATCACACGTTTCGAGAGTCCGGAATCCGAATCTGACCTAATTTCCACTTTCAACGATAAAATTCTGAAACAAGAGTTCACGAAGCGGAATTCCGGTAGGTATAAACAGGATTCCGGTGACGGTGTGACGGATGAAGAGGTTGAGAAGTATATTCAGCTTGTGAAGCAGCAGCAGCAACGAGGATTGCGTGAGTTGAAACGAGGTCGTTTACGTACAGCCGGTGGTTCTGGTAATGATAATGCTGGTTTTAGTTATAAAGTTGATCCGTTTAGTTTAGAAGAAGGTGATTATGTTGTGCATAAGAAGGTTGGAATAGGGCGGTTTATGTCGATTAGACCGAGCATTCCAGAAGGTTCCACTACGCCCATTGATTATGTTTATATTCAGTATGCTGATGGAGTCGCTAAGCTTCCGGTTAAACAAGCGTCTAAGTTTCTTTATCGATATAATCTGTATGTATATTGTATATGTATACTTGTTTAGATATTTGAACTGGTTACTGTTTAGTGTTTTGTTTGATTTGAAATGGTGTTTGGATATGTGTTTGTAGTCCGAATGAAAGCGGGGCGCCTCGAGGTTTGGGGAGATTGAAGGATACGAGTGTTTGGGAGAAGAGGAAGATTAAGGGGAAGGTTGCGATTCAGAGAATGGTTGTTGATTTGATGGAGGTTTATTTAAATAGATTGAGATTAAGAAGGCCTCCTTACCCGAAGAACCCTGCTATGGCGGAGTTTGCTTCTCAGTTTCCTTTTGAGCCCACTCCTGATCAGAAACAGGTTTTTCTGTTATACAGTTTTTTATAATCGAGAATGCAGTGACCTTTACAAATCAGTATTTAATATTTTTATATATTTGTCATCGTTGCAGGCGTTTATAGATGTCGAAAACGATTTAACAGAGAGAGAAACTCCGATGGATCGATTGATTTGTGGAGATGTTGGATTTGGGAAGACGGAAGTTGCTCAACGAGCTCTTTTTTATGTGGTTTCATCTGGGAAGCAGGCTATGGTGTTAGCACCCACCATTGTGTTAGCTAAGCAGCATTTTGGTGTTATTTCAGAGAGATTTTCGAAATATCCCAACATCAGGGTTGGACTTATGAGCAGATTTCAGGTGAAAATAACCTTCTGTGTTTACTATGATTACATAATAGGATTATTATAATCACAATCTGACTCTTTGAATAAAAAACTAACTTTAACTTTCAACCCATGTGACCCATCCCTTTTTAGCTGAAATCTTTTAAGAAGCTAATTTAACCATTTGTTATTAACACACGACCCAAATCGACCGACTCACAAGTAAATGGGTCAAAACTGTCACATCTAGACATCTAGTCACGATGCTCAACTACCACATTGCTATGCATCTGACCTTATACAGAATGCAGACCAGGTTAGAGAGAGAGGAGTATTATAATTTGATTCAAGAAGGTGAGCTGGATATTATCATCGGAACTCACTCTCTTCTTGGTAGCCGAGTAACGTACGATAAATTAGGTCTTCTCATAGTTGATGAAGAACAGGTTTGCCTCCTTTGCCATTTACCAAATTCTGATAATCATCTTTACCGCTTGATCTTTTGATATTTAGAATCTATGAATGCTATTTGGGATGATCAAATTGAATGTAAATAACACGTGTCTTTGCTTTATAGAGGTTTGGTGTCAAACAGAAGGAGATGATTGCTTCATTGAAAACTTCAGTTGATGTTCTTACTCTATCTGCAACGCCTATTCCTAGGACCCTCTATTTAGCATTAACTGGATTCCGTGATTGCAGGTAATACATGATATTTAAGTTGAAAACATTGCAATCTCATTTGTGGAAACATTTATTTTATATTTTTGCACTCTTTTTAAGTGTTATTGTCGTTGCATTTTGGGAGGTGTAAAACATGCATTTTATGATGAATAAATTGAAAATGGAAGTCCCAAATATGGAAGATAAAATTAAAGTTTGCAGTCAGCTAAATTTTCAATAACCTAAAATATTTAAAGTAAATAAATTAAAAAATCACCATAAACTAACCTAAAATATCCAATAAAGTAAATAAATTAAAAATCACCATAAACTAAAAATGACATCAAACGACAGTTTAATTTTTAATATTTATTTAGCTTTGGTATCGTGCCTTTTTTTTTTAAATGCCCAATAGTATAGTTGGCATTCGAAAATAGAAGTTAGTTGAGTTTAACATTTTTAAATGCCCAATAGTATAGTTGGTATTCGAAAATAGAAGTTAAATTTAACAGTATTTTGAACTTACAATAAACCACAAATTACATCAAGTTAAAATGTACGATAAACTAGAAAGCACATTTAATCAAACAACCAAACTTAAAATGAGATCAGATACAAAGTTGACATTATTTTATTTAATTAAAACAAAAAATACAAAGAAAGCAAAAAGGTGGAAAAATGTGATTAGTGATGTTACTATTCATTGAATGGCGATAACATCTGGTACATATTGGTATTGATAATGTTTGAGTACATGATAGTTTGTGAAACAAATAAACATTAAATCTGTGTGAGGAATTATTAACCCTTTCATCTCGCTGTAATTCTGTCAGTTTGATCACAACACCGCCTCCTCAAAGAGTTCCTATAAAAACTCACCTTTCAGAGTATAGTGAGGAAAAGGTTATATCAGCAATCAATTATGAGCTGGACCGTGGAGGTCAGGTTTTCTACGTCTTGCCACGTATTCAAGGTAACATTTATGGAACTTGTATATATATGTACACTCATGCAAGTTATAGACACATATGTGCTAGTGGTTATAATTTTTTTCTATTGTCAATGATATATTCTAGACCGGTAAAATCATAGATAACTGAAAAGGAAAGGGGTCAAATGGATCAAAACTTGAAAGTCATCTTAAATTGTTTTGTTCAAAAAATCAGTATATTTTTGTGATGATATAGTCTCTATATATTATATTTAACACACTAATTATTTTTTTAAATAATTGGACTTTTGGGCAAACAAGTGTTTTGGGTCAACCTAACCCTTTTCAACTCAGATTTCTATTTTGACTATTAGAAGTCAAAGTCATTAGCTCTTTGAAGTATAGGCATTTGTTAGTTAAGCCTAATCTATTACCGTCCACAGGTCTTGAAGAGGTGATGTCATTTCTTGAGAAAACTTTTCCGGATCTTGAAATTGCCCTTGCTCATGGACAAGTAAATATTTTACTGTTATGTACAAGCGCCCGTTTTTTAAGACCTGTTTTGCTTAAAACATGTAATGTATCTTTTGTGCAGCTATATTCAAAACGGTTGGAGAAAACCATGGCAAGATTTGTTGATGGAGAAATTAAAATTTTAGTTTCCACAAACATAGTAGAGAGTGGGCTCGACATTCAAAATGCCAACACCATCATCATCCAAGACTTCCAGCAATTTGGGCTTGCACAGCTGTATCAGGTTTGCTTCTGCCATCTGCTAGCTTAAAATTAATTGGGTCAAACGTTGACCAAAGCATTTTTTGATGCATATAACCTTCGAAGTTGCTTTTTTTGAAAAGTTATAGTATTAGTATTATAAAGAGTTAAGTACCATTTACGTCTCTGTGGTTTGTCCACTTTTGCCATTTCAGGCCAAATTTCAAAATTGTACCATTTTCCTCCTTGACATTATCGAAACGTGTCATTTCAGTCCGAAAAACTAACCCAAGCTAAAAAAACTCAGTTAGCTCAGCGGTAAAACGGTCATTTTACATAATATTAATAAAAAGATGTTTAAAAATGAAAATAAAAAATCTATGTAAGTCGACCATTTTACCCCTGAGCTAACTAAGTTTTTTAACTGGGGTTAGTTTTTTTGGACTGAAATGGCACGTTTCAAGAATGCCAGGGAGGAAAATGCTACAATTTTGAAATTGGACCTGAAATGGCAAAAGTGGACAAACCACAGGGACGTAAATGGGACTTAAATCGTATTAAAATAATAGAGTTTTTGTGGTCTTATATTTTGCATTAACTATTTGTAACAAATTCTTAAATTGGCAAACAAGTTTTCAGGTCAACCCAAGACTACCCGATATCCACCCACCTATTATGCCACCTCTAGTCTATGTGTGTGACACGATATATATTTCTGTAATAATTTTCTTGTTTGGTGTAGCTACGTGGAAGGGTGGGAAGGTCCAATAAGGAAGCACATGCTCATTTATTCTACCCTAATAAGTTGTTGCTCTCTCCAGCCGCGCAGGTATGTGTTCTTATGTTATTTTACTTGACACAGAAAAAAAGTAAAGCTACGAAATACAACGGTTTGCAATAAATGCTACAGAAAAGGCTAGAAGCTCTTGAAGAATGTGGTGATCTTGGTCAAGGTTTGCAACTTGCAGAAAGAGACATGACCATAAGGGGTTTTGGTAATATTTTTGGTGTGCAACAAACAGGGGATATCGGCAATGTAGGCATTGATTTATTCTTTGAAATGCTTTTCGAGAGCTTATCCACGGTATTATTATATTTCCTTCGTATTTTAAGTGGTTCTCTTTGTTAATATGCAATTTTTTTCTAGTGATATTAATGCAAATTCTTGCTCTTGTAACATACCAGGTTGATGTGCATCGAACCCGTCCAGTTCCTTACAAATCTGTCAAGGTATGTGTTATTTATAAGAGACATATAATATAGTCTTTGTAATCATATTTAACACATTCATGTTTTACAAAATACAATAATTGTTGCCTGTCCAGCCTGTCCTGTTTGACAAACACAACAAAATTACTGTTTTTGACCTATTAAGCTAACACAAACCAGACAAAAAGTGATAGAGAATGAATTGAATGAAGATGATGTAAACAAAAAGAAGAAACTGTCACTATAAAGTTTGATTGAAGAAGAAGACAAAACAAATAACTAACCACCTAAGTGGCCAGGGCTATGCCCTTCTCAATGCCATGAGCATGAGCCTAACAACTAACTAATTCTCTTTCTTAACTTCACTAATGGCTATTGCCTTATTTATAGAAGTATTAGTTACACTAATACCCCTTACACTATTACATTATACTAATACGTATGTGATTCCCATCAATACTCCCTCCATAAGTCAAGACTTGTCCTCAAGTCTTGTGAAGAGAACCCACAACTGATTGAACACCTTCATCCGAATGCATAGTCAAGTCGTCCCTTTCATCCCATTCATCATCCCCAAGTAATAAGACCCGAAGACTACCCGCCGGACACTTGTGGCTAGGACTATAAACCTGTCCACATTTAAAACACAAACCCTTCTTCTTCTTCCGATCCTCCCACTCGACACGAGATAAGGAACGAGTGCCTCGATCATGTACACCCATTTGCACATTAGTAGCCCCGTCATTGCCAACAATTTTAGGGCCCGTAGTACCCCACACACGATGGTCGAACCCCGCATCCATAGAAGGCAGCCCGGTATGTGACAAATACCGAAAACGAGATATCAACGAACCGGATTTTGATGGCCGAAGCATCAACTCCACATCCTTAGCCAAGTACATAGCATCCATACACGTAATAGGGCGATGCAAACGAACTTGTTGCTTGACATCCTCTTTCAAACCCGCAATGAAATAACCAATGGTTTGCGACTCCGGCAAACGAGGGACTAAGGATAACACATACTCAAAATCGTCAATATAATCAAAGATGGAATCCGATTGTTTCATAGTAGCTAACTGTTCATACGGATTCTGAATTGAAAGACCAGTGAAACGTTGCAACAATTCGGACTGAAATTGAAGCCAAGTCAAGGACGGATGAACCTGATTGATGATTGTGAACCAATGTTGAGCAGCACCAATCATACTCAGCTGAGCAAGCTGTAAACGAGAGGCCTCAGGAGTCTGATTAAGGTCGAAGAACAGGTTTGCCTTGCGGATCCAGCCTTGTGGATCAAAACCAGAAAATTCAGGCAAGTGCACCTTCTTCACAGCCCATGGTAAACCAGACGGTGGATCAGAAGAATCAGATTTAGGTTCGAATGTCGAGAACACTATACCAGAAGATCCAGGATCTGATGAATCAGCCACAGGCTTCTTCTCCTGCGATTTCATCCAAGTTAACACAGCCTTACGAAACTCGGTAGATTCCAAACGATCCTCTTCCAAAACCTGCAAGGAGGCCTTAATTGCAGTAACATCGGCTTGTAACTGCTGAATCTGTTGATCATGAACATCCAATCGAGCATTATGGTTCACCATAATTGAATCGACAAGTGAAGGACTCTTGGAATCGGACAATAGAGCAGACGAGAAATCGGAAATCGAACAGGACAGATCTGTGAAATCAGCGAAGAAATGAAATCGGATTTAAAATCCGAAACGGAATCTGGAATTGAATAAAAATCCGGAAGAAAGTGAAGCGGAAATTGAAATAGCAGATGAAATTGAAATCGGAATTTGACGAAATTGGAGCCGTGACGAGAGGCAGGTAAACAGGACTGAAACGGTGTTGGATCTGAGATCCGCAGGTGACGTAAGTGAAGATGGAGACCGAGGAAGATAGATCTGGTGACGTAAATGAAGAACAGTGAATTAACAAGTAAAACAGAGGAAGAAATTGGAGATGAATGGAGAGCAGAGTAGGCAGGTCGGACCAATGATAGAGAATGAATTGAATGAAGATGATGTAAACAAAAAGAAGAAACTGTCACTATAAAGTTTGATTGAAGAAGAAGACAAAACAAATAACTAACCACCTAAGTGACCAGGGCTATGCCCTTCTCAATGCCATGAGCATGAGCCTAACAACTAACTAATTCTCTTTCTTAACTTCACTAATGGCTATTGCCTTATTTATAGAAGTATTAGTTACACTAATACCCCTTACACTATTACATTATACTAATACGTATGTGATTCCCATCAAAAAGCCATCTTTTAATGACTTGAATGTACCCAAAAAAGTAGAATAACTAAAACGTGGTAATAGGGAAAATACAGTTGGTATTTTATCTATGCAGTTAATGCGGTAAAAATCGGATGATGGTCAAGGACCGATATTTGAGATATAGGTTATCTCGGTGAGATATCGGTCAAATATCGGTGATATATCGGTTATATCAGTCAAATATCAGTCAATATCGTCGATAATATCGGTAGTAATATTTGACACTGATATTTTACATGGGGACCGATATATCACCGATATTAACTGCATAGTATTTTATGCAAAGAAACCTTATTGAATTAGACGCATAGATCTTCAAAGTGGGCTTAATGGTACTAACTTTTAGTCAATTTTTGTTGGTTTTTAAATTTTAACTGTCGAATTTCTATTTCAGCTTGAGTTGGATTTAAATCCTCGTCTCTCGTCCGAGTACATAAATAATCTGGACAATCCCATAGAAATAATTAATGGTGCAGAAAAAGCTGCAGAAAAAGACACGAGTAGTTTGGTTGAATATACAGTGGATTTAAGGAGACAGTATGGGAAAGAACCTTATGCGATGGAAGTTTTATTGAAAAAACTTTATGTGAAAAGAATGGCAGCAGATATCGGGATTACCAGGATTTATGTTTCGGGGAAAACAGTAGTAATGATGACAAACATGAGTCAGCAAGTTTTCAAGATGGTAAGAGACGCCATGCTGTCAGATATTCACCGTAATATGCTTGTTTTTGAAGGAGATGAAATCAAGGTACAAGAAAAGTTATCTTTACTAGTTAATTTTTGGGGATAATGTCAAAAGGTAGCAATGCTTTTTCACTGTTAGTCTATTCTGATTTGGCTGATTTTAGTCATTGAAGTTTTACAAAATTTTCCATATTGATCATTTTGATTTTTTTTTTAATATGAACATAATACTTTTAAGAGTGTTCCACCTAGTTCATCATAAGTACCTATCATTAAGGGGCACTTTGGTAATTTATTTGAAAATGACCAAGTGGAACACTTTTTGTAACTTACAATGACTAAAACGGGCCCGACCAAAGTACAATGACAAACAATACAAGACTGAAAGTATGTTGCTATTTTCTGGCATTACCCCATAAACTTGTTTATAATGAAAATATCAACCCATTTGCTTAGAATGTGTCAATTCAGGGTTGCTTTGTCTAATACGGTCAAACGGGTAAACTAAAAAAAGGCAAAGTTTTCAAGAGAATGAAATATACTGTTTGCTTTTTTCTTAGATATGTATTAGTTGATATATGTCTTAGTATAGGCCTGTCCCTAAGTTGATTATAGCCGGTCCTAATCATTTTAAGCAACATTCTTATATTTTATCAAATTATGCAATTTGTAACATAACATTTAATGCAACATGCTTTGCATTATTTTTTTTACCATTTAATGCAACAAATTGCTTACGTCGGTCAACAATTGGTAAGCATTTTGCATTTGTTGGTTGATAATAAAATTTTGCACAAATTGTTAAAACAGTTGCATTCTCATGCAGTTTTCACAATAAAAAATTTAGCATAAATGGAGACGGGTCAAAACTCACCCAAATAAAAATACTTTTTGACACCAAATTTTTATAAAAGAAGACTTTAAAAAGATCAAGACAAATATTTTAGGTAAATGTGATCCGTCCTGGCCCTTTTTAACCGGTACGCTAGTTTGCCCGTTTGACCCGTAGCCCAGCCCCCAGCCCCCATCCCACACATTTTTGCCACCTATACTTGTTTGCATTCTAAATCTGATTAAATGGATGTGTTACAGGCGGAATTACTTATAGATTTACCGAAAGATCAGCTTCTTACTTGGATATTCCAGTTGTTATCTGAACTTCATTCTGCACTACCAGCCCTTATAAGATACTAATCATTATAGGACCCTTTTAACCACAAGCAATCAAGATTTATTATATGCGATGCATAAGCAAGCAGCTCGGTATGGAACCTAACCTTACTGTACCTAGCCTTTTAGTCATGCGGTTTAAATCCGAACCCTAACGATGCAGACTATGCTGCATATTCTGGTAGGGTGCATGCACTTTTTTGGAATTGGCTTGTGCCCTTTCTGTAAATCGTCAATCCGTTTAGGCGAGCCAACTGGGATGAGTACAACTGATACAAGGTTCATGTTGATGGTCAAATAGCATACATGAATATTTTTGTAGTAATTAGCTCAACTACTGGTTACTGTAATTATTAATCATAGATGTTATTTTATTTATTATGGAATTTTACCATCTCCTTTTATATTATTTTTAGGCAAATTGGATTTAAATAATCCCAACTTGCTCAATTTGGCCGATAATAATCCCAATTCAGTTATTGGCCGATAATAATCCGAACTGGTCCACTTTTGGCCGATAATAGTCCGCCGTTAAAAATAGCTTAACGGAGTTAAGCTTTTTTCCGAATTACAAACCGATGTTTTATGGATTTTGATCAGAACGAGGATTTAAACTTCCAATTAACAAAAATCAAGCCGTTTGAAGCACCATTTCGAGGTAAGTTTTACATAAATCGAATCGTATCCTCGTTCTGATCAAAATCCATAAAACATCGGTTTGTAATTCGGAAAAAAGCTTAACTCCGTTAAGCTATTTTTAACGGCGGACTATTATCGGCCAAAAGTGGACCAGTTCGGATTATTATCGGCCAATAACTGAGTTGGGATTATTATCGGCCAAATTGAGCAAGTCGGGATTATTTAAATCCAATTTGCCTTATTTTTATAGATGAAATACAAAATGCTGTTTATTTGTATTCTAATGATTTTCTTTTACTATTGCTCAAGTGGTTAGAAGTGCATGCAAGGTAAGTGGAGATTGTTAACCAAATTAAAGGTGGTAATTGCAGAAAATGATTATGCATAGTTAATAAGTAATTTAAGATAAATTTTTTTAGCAAATATCACACTGGATTGATATCAGAGCATATTTGATTATGTACACTGGACCCAACAAACTTGTAACCCAACAGAGGATGAATTTGGCCGGCAAGTGGACAAAGCCTTGGTTGGGCTTGACTCGAACCCCGTTTGAGCAGGCATGCCACATTGCTCACTGTCCGGATCGAATTGCAAGTCCTCGAGAATAACCTAAGCCAAAACCCAAACTCTCCGAACTGTGCCTCCAGTGGGGGCTCATCCTAGCGGCATTCGGATCCAACCCACATTTGTGGGTTCCCAGGAATCCAATGCTTCAATCGTTCGTGTTATCATCGTTCAATCGTTCGTGTTTTAATTGTGAAAACAAACTTTTGGTCGTTCTAGTTGAATACATTCAAACCTGTGTTTTGACTCGTCTATACCACCAAAGGGTATCTTTAATCGACTAACAAACCACCAAAGGGTTTGTTAAAATCATCAGGTTCTGTCGTTACCCACGTTACCCCATAACCATGGCGATAGTCCGATAACGAGATTTGTCAGATCCTATGGTACCATAAGATACTACTGGTCGGCTCGGCCAAAGCTTATGAATGTCATTCGTGTTATGTATCAATCGTTGTGTTTAATATAAACCATAGCATTTATTTTGTTTTGAAAACTTGAAATCGGTTTAGCACATATAAATCACCCCAAAACAATTGAAAACTTGAAATCGGTTTAGCACATATGAATCACCCCAAAGCATAAAATACGGGAACTATGTACTCACTTGAGATTGCACGGTATCCTTGATTAAGTGAACTAACAAAGCTCAGGAAACCAAGGAATCAAGTGGTACCTAGTATCGGATCACTATGTTAATAATTGGGACCTAAATCGGGAGATCGAGTAGAATGAGATCTCGTAAACTAAATGAGTGTTGGAACTCATGTGATATGGTTTAAACAAGCCTACATTCTGATTTGAAACCTATCCTAAGTGCTTTTGACCCGTTATGACCCGTTAAGTTAGTCTACGCTACTTTAACGTGTCATTTGCGCAAATGCACGTTCGGATGGTATAACTAGCCCTGTGACAAGTATTATATGCCCTAACATGTTTAATAATGTTGCATAATCAGTTTAAGTGTAAAAAACTTGGTTACATATGCTTAAATTCAAATTATGCGCAAAAAGGGCATTTTGGTTATTTTCCTAAGGCATATAAACTACCTATCATACAACTAATTAAACGAAGTGACCATAAGGTATAACCTCGGAAGGTTATTCCCTATACAACTATAGCCACAAAATATGTTTGGTCGGATCCTAATGATCGATCAAATGGGTTGGGTTCGAAAGTTTAAGCGGTTGTTAAGACCGCTTGACTTACGATCCTAAACAAGCACTAAACTAAAAGTGACGAGTTAAACATGTTAAAACATGTTTAACTAGGTTAGAAAACTGATTTGATATCAAAACAAAGTGTTTTGATACCCGAAAATAGTTTCGTCGCAAAATGCACATAATCGTGCATCTTGACTGAAACTTTGACTCGTCACTTCGACTAGTCAACGTGGTAATCAGTAGGTATAGTCGCAAGGGACTATAACCATCGTGATTACGCCCACGTTGCAAAGTTCAATTGAACTTTGACTTGACAAATTCATGGTCAAAACCGAAAGTCAAACGGTAGTCAAACTGTTTGACTTTCAGCTTGTAATTGCTGAAATGAATGAACTAGCCATGAAAGAACACTTACAAGTGCTCTAAGGTTGAAAGATTAACTAGAAAACTCAGATGGGATGCCTCCTAAGAAGGTAGCAACTCCACTTAGAGTGTTAGAGATAAGAAAATGAGAATGAGAATGAGCAATGAATTGGGCAGAACTTGGGGGTATTTATACTTGAATTGAAGCCACAAGATCATGCCATGTGGATTGTGTATTGTCCAAGCAAGTATAGGATTGCAACAAGTGTGTGGTCATGATTCAAAGCCTTGTTCATCACTTAAAATCACCCACAATATTGAAAAACTAACTTAGAAATACATGAGCCGCAGTTGAAATGAAGAATCTGTCGAAATGGAGGGCTCGCGTCGCGCCACAGGAGGGGGGGGGGGTACCCGTCGCGTGACGCCACCATGCAACAAAGTTTCAGAATTGTCAGTTTCAGTCCCTGCACACATTTTAACTTGTTTTCGGCGCGTTTAACCTCCGTTAACCCATTTTCAAGGCTCTACAAGGATGTTAAAGCATAGGGGACTTGAAATATGCTCGGAAATATCGTGGATGTCGGTTCATTTGGTCGTATGGTCGCGTTTTTCGGTTAGTTACGACGAAACTCGAACGTTTGGAAAAAAATTAGTAAGAACCTTATAGAGTTTAAAAAAATAGTGAGAATTAAAGAGAATTTACCAAAATGAACCTATTAGAATAAAATTCTAGATTCGTCACTATGCCGCTCCTAGCCTCTTTTCACCATCACCCAAAAGAACACCATCCCCTGCACCTTCTATACCGACTTCGGTTCCAAGACTACCATTACCCGAACACAAGAGATTTACGATGTTCAGTCAAGCTACAACTAGCAAGACAATCTTGATGATGGGAATTACACTTACACAAGAGGTGTGTGTATATATGCTGATATCCCCTATTAATCTTCTATATTTTCTGTTTCTTGCTTCTATAGTGATACATTATATTATAATCCAATTATATGTCACAGTAAAGGTTGTTTATGAATTGTTTTAATGATGTCAATTTTTAAAATGATTCTTTTATATTTCAAATTATCAATCGACGTCAATTTTCAAAATGATTCTTTTATATTTCAAACTATCAATCGACATACACGCACATGTTTATCGAGTTATCTATTAGGATTTTTATCGAGAACTTGATCGGTGGCTCATTCGACACACACACCAAATGCTTTGATGATTTTTTTATTGAAAAAAAATCAACTCATTTTCACGTTTGGTTTTGAAATCCATCTTAGCAACTTACATGAGTTCACATTGTAATTGTGGTGTTTGTTATTCTAGCAATCTTGCTAGTTTGAATTTGAATAAAATTACAGTTAAAAAATCAATTTATAAGTAAAAAATATTAAATTATCCACTTGTTTATCATATCCATTTGGCAAACATCCACTTTGCCCAATTTCAACGAAACTCAAAAACGTGAGCCAAGTTCTTTTCTCACAGAAAGTCAACCAAATAAGACTAGTCAAACCTTCGTATCGAGGGGGCATTTTGGTAATCTAACAGCAAAAGATCCTTCTAATTGTTTGTTAAACAAGTCGCCCGATGGCTGGACATGCGTTGGAAAATCATATGCGTTTCAAAAAAGCCACCCAATGCGACCAAAATAACACCTCGTTTACCCATCATCCCCACAAAGTCCATATTCAACACCTTCTTCTTCATTTTCATTTTTCAAATTCTTGTTTGATTCGCTTTCCTACTTCCCCCAAAATCTCATTCTGTATCGTCCTTCATATTCAAATTTCGTATCATATCACCACTTGTAAACAAATTCCTGAAACTTTATTCAACCGCTAGCAGATTGCTCTTTCACCAGTGAGGTACGAAATCTTTCTCCACTTTTCTTGGATTTAATCTCGGATCTATAAATTTTCTTTCATACGACGTCGTTTGATTACTACGGTTACCTACTTTTTTGAATTTTGTAATTGATGGATTTAAACATAGGATCTGTTTAGTTTATGTTCTCTTTATGATAAAAAGTGTTGCTACTTGATTAATTAGTCTTTAGTTTACCCCAAAAAGAAGGGTTTTTTTTTTTTTTTTTTTTTAAAGACAGCTAAAATCCTGCTGGTTCATTATTGTTATTTTCTTCAATAATGTAGCATGATGACTTGTTATTGTTATCCTAATTTGTGAAATGAAATAATTCATGATATTATTTGACTGTTATAATTATGAACAATATGATCACTAGTGGTTTAATAATTTATTAGAATTATTTGTTGTCAAATTTTGCAATTTGTTGTGCTCATTCAATCTATGTAGTTAATATCCCGATATATCAGTGATATATCGGTTATCGGTCCCCTGCCGAGATAGCGGTACAAAATATTGGTCAGAATATCGGTACCGATAGTATCAGCGATATTGTCCGATATTTGATCGATATATCACCGATTTTCCCGATATCAGTACCGTTCTTCTTATTTCTACCGTTCCTTTTTCTTCTTATTGCTGCTATTAGTGTTTTAAGTCTTAATTGTTAGTTGTTATTGTTAAATGTTAGTGTTTTAAGTCTTAGTCAGTTCTTACTTGTTACAATTGTTAGTGTTAAATTGCTATATATATAAATTTAGCATGATATTAAAATTAACGATATCCCACCGCGATAACCGTCCTTGACCGATATCCGATATTTTACCGCATTAACTACTTAGCATTCAATGCATGTGCCTTAATTGGTTCTTAACTAATCTGTTGTTTTATGTGAAACAAAAGCTTGCAGGCAATTCAGTGGACTTGTTAAAAAGTTTTCGGAGAGATTGTCGGTGTTTTGCGGTTGCTTCTATTACTGTCTACTGACTATTGGTTTAAAGTCTAAACACCATCTTGATTACATAATATAAAAATACCATTGTCACATAGATATTTTTAATCTATGGGTGACTGGGTGATTGGAGCTTTCATCAATCTTTTTGGTAGCATTGCGATTAACTTTGGCACTAATCTTCTTAAATTGGGCCATGACGAGGTACTTAACGTTTCCCCTTGCAACAATTTGTTTAATATGAATTGGATATTATGTTCTAATTTGCAATAGTTTGTAAAGAAACTTGTCACTAATGTAAATAAATTAACCTGAGTTATATAAAAACATTGTAGAGAGGAAGGCATTCGATGCTAGGTGAAAGAATAAATGGAAAGACAATATTGAAGCCCATTATAAGCTTCCAGTCCTGGAGAATTGGTAAAATTAAAATTACAATTATCTTTTTACTATCCTTTTTGCTTAATAACACTTCATATTGACTCATATTTAATCTGTTCACAGGTATTCTATTTTTCGCTTTTGGAAACGCTCTTAACTTTATTTCGTTCGGATATGCTGCTCAGGTCGGTTTGAACACATTCTTTGATTTCTCTCTTCTCTTATGTATATTTGTTTTTCTTATTGTTTTTTATTGTCATTTGCTTGAGCAGTCACTTCTTGCAGCATTGGGATCTGTCCAGTTTGTGTCAAACATAGTATTTGCCTACTTTGTGCTCAACAAAACAGTGACTGTTAAGTATGTTCTAGTATCTGCAAATATTTTTCTCATTATATAATATAAATGTAAATTAAATTAACGTTCAAACGTTTTATTATGCAGAGTAATAGTTGCTACAACTTTTATCGTCGTTGGAAACACCTTCCTTGTTGCATTTGGCAATCACCAATCACCTGGTATACCACATATATTTTGTTTAATTCTTTTTAAATTATGTTCTTTTTTTAATAAATTTTTAATGTTCTGGAATTTTACAGTTTACACACAAGACCAGTTGGCAGAGAAGTACAGTAACATTACCTTCCTTTTTTACTGTCTACTATTGGTGGCGGTGGTTGCCATGCATCACTATGTATACAGGTTAGAAGTGTGTGATTATACTAAGCATTATATTAAATAATTAGTTAATTATAGTAATTCTACTTGTATTTAATTCATTGATTGCTTATATATATCTTGATAATCAGGAGAGGAGAATTGATGCTTGCTATTTCAGGGAAAGAACTTATGCGCTACTGGAAATTATTGCTTCCATTTTCATTCGCAGTAGTTTCAGGAGCCATAGGATCATGTTCAGTTCTTTTCGCAAAGTCCCTGTGAGTGATTGATTAATGATACGGTCTACTAGAAAATTTTAATTTGGGCCGTTTGGAATTAACGAATAACGATCTTTTTTCCTTTATCTTCAGTTCAAATCTTTTGAGATTGTCAATGTCAAGTTCGTATCGCCTGGATAGCTGGTTCACGTATTCAATTCTTTTAATGTTTCTATGCACTGCTGGATTTTGGGTAATGATTCGTAGCATACTCGATTCTTTTTATTGTAAAGGGTGCAAAGAAAAATCAAATTTGGATAACGTATGTCTGTTTTTACAGATGACAAGGTTGAATGAAGGATTAGCACAATTTGATGCCTTACTTATAGTCCCCATGTTTCAAATAGCTTGGACCTTTTTCTCTATTTGTACTGGCTTTGTGTATTTCCAGGAATATCAGGTTCTCCCTCTCTCTCTATCGTTATACACACGCCTTTCTCTGTGTGTGTGATAATATTTTTGTAGAAATTGTATGACATTACTTGTTTTTTTTAATCAGGTATTAAATGCATGGAGGACTGTGATGTTTATCCTTGGAATGATTTCAGTATTCATAGGAATTACATTGCTGGCACCTGATGAATCAAAAGGTATGTATGTGCTCTGTTATCACAACTTCAGCTTGAGGTGACAAATCAAAACTATGCAGTTAAATTGTTGATATATATGGGGGTTGTCCCCATATATATGGGTTGTCTCCAATAGATCACCGCTTCTCCCGATATCAGTACCTTTCTTCTTAATTCTACCATTCGTCCTTCTTAGTGCTGCTATTAGTGTTTTAAGTCTTAATTTATAATTGTTAGTGTTTTAAGTCTTAATTCCTACTTGCTAAAATTGTTAGTGTTTCGCAAGTTGCAAAAGGTTAATTTGTTAATGATAGGAGGGTATACTTAATTGTTAGTGTTAAATTGCTATATACATAAATTCTACATGATATTAAAATAACTGATATTCCACCGTGATAACCTATATCTCAGATATCGAGTCTCACCGATATCTGATTTTTTACTGCATTAACTGCTTAGAATCAAAATGTGTTCGGGTCATAACGGTCATTCTTATAAGTTATAATGGTCCTGGTGGTAGACCCACTTGTTTCTTATTTAGCATCAATTGTATTAAAGTAATTACAATGGCTCAAAAGTATTAGATTCTTACACTCTCAGCTAATTCGTTCATTTTCCGAAACCTTATACTATTATTTTAGTAGTACAGCTTTTGTAATCATAATTAATACTTTATTATTTATAAAATTCAAAAGAGATGGACAAAAGGTGTTAAGTGGGTCAAAGAAGAAAAAAAAAATCCCAACCTGACCCATTGTGACCCACAAATTCTTTAGTACTTTTTAAGTTTTATCCCAAACCCGTAAAGTTAAAGAAGGCCCAAAGCGACCCGCTTTTATCCATCTGGGCCTAAACTGTCCCTTTTAAGTTCAACATTGGAACTTGTCTGATTTGTTTCTTTTTTTTTAGCAGGGGGAGAAGTCATGGATATTCCCGTATCATCAAAAGTCAACACTGATGTAGAAAGGTTAGTTTGACTATCAAGAAGAAAGTCAAAGAATTAAGTCCTCTAGTGTTGACTAAAAAAGAAGACAATTGACTCATTCAGTATCTACTATCTAGTACTAGTTTATATCCCAAACATGTAGTTTTTTTCATTTTTAATGAAGACATGTTTATACATACGGTATTGTTTTAAAGGTTGATTGAAGACTCACCGATCAATGATATGAAGTCTCTTGCAAGAGCAATGGCAACAAAAGCCTTAGCTGTGGTTGGTAGAGCGAAGGTTGTGCGAATAATAATTTCATTCAGGAATGAAATCAGAAGATGGAATAGGAATATAGTTTCTTGATCTTTTTTGAACTTTTTCGGTACAAAGTACTTGCATTATCATCGGTTCTTTCAATGCCAATGGTTATATAAAAAATGACTGGATTCAGAGGATTCAATTCTGAGCGGTCAAAGTTGTCGTTAAGAAGCCCATCAGGATGGAATAGGATTCCGGTGGTGGCAGAAAGTGTATATATGTTGGATACTACCTCAAGTGAAGAGGATTGATTAGTACATGAGATTTATTGTATAGTTTCTTGATTGAATTTGGATGTACGTTTTTGTTTTATTTTTAAAATTCTTTTGTATGTCAATTGTAATTGTTTACAAGGTTAATGTCATTAATATGGCACCTTGCATTCTATAATGATAACCTGGATTGTATCATTTGTTATTCATTATCAATAAATTATTAAGTTTAGCCAAAAAGATGTCAATGAACATTTAATGTGTGTATTTTTATCAATCCAATCTTCAACAAAGAAATAACAATCAATTGCAAACCTTGTCAATATAAGGAATTGGTAAATTTTTGAGTCTTCATGAGGTTTGAAAGGTGAAAGTTACTATTTCGAAAATTCTTTACAAGTGGTTAACGGTGGTGGGAGGGGATCAAGTGAAGGGCCTGAGACAACAAGTCAAACTTGTTGTAGGCATAGGTCCTCAGTTCATGGGAGTGTTATGCGGGAGACCTGAAGCCGTGGGGGTGGGGGGGTTGCGTGCCCCGCTCGAGTTCCAGAAGAGCTAGACCAACCCAAGTGAGGGATTGTTTTGGAATGTGGTGGTCAACAAGCACGCCCCGCTTGCGGTATGCGCATATAATGTATATATGTGTGGGCGCTCGGGGGGCAAAAGTGAAAGTGCACTAATTTTAACGTTATTTTACTAATTTCGTGAAAATAACGTTAAAAGAGGGGGATGGTTAATCATGCATCATGTGGTGGCGTTGATATCCGAAAGACAAGGGGGTACATGCACTAATCGGCAGTTGTCTCAATTGCTGAGTGTTATGTGCCTTATGTCGAAGGCTTGATGCAAAACTACTATTGAGCCGGGGGTCTCATTGGAAGCAGCCTCTCTATTCCGACGGGGTAGAGGTAAGGTTGTCTACATCTTACCCTCCTCAGACCCTACCTTAGCTTTGCTATTGGTGGGATTTACTGAGTATGATGATGATGATGATGATGGTCAACAAGAGTTCATGGACTATTTGTCAATATGGTAATGTTATGAATAATAAACTTATTACTTATGGAGTAGTTCATATTTTGGTCATGTTTAGAAGTTATATGTGTGTATATATGTTTATGTGTGTAGGGGAAGGTTCATTGGGGAAAACTAAAAAAGTGGGGAACAGCGGGGAATCGGCTCAAACGAACTCCGATTGGACTCATTCCAGCGGGGTTGGAACCGGCTCGTCGAACCCTAACTAATATCTCTTAACCCTAAATCCTAACTCCTAAACTCTAAACCCTAAAGCTAAAAAATAAGGCTAAACCGTAAAATCTAAACTATAAACCCTAAAAGCTAAACCCTAAAGGCTAAACCTAAAGCTAAACCCTAAAGCTAAACTCTAAACCCTAAAGCTAAACCCTAAGGCTAAACCCTAAAAGCCAAACCCTAATATATTTAGGGTTTAGGGGTTATGATTTAGGGTTTAGGGTTAAGAGATCCTAGTTAGGGTTCGACGATACGGTTCCAACGCCGCTGGAATGAGTCCAATCGGAGTTCGTTTGAGTCGGTTCCCAACTGTTCCCCAATGAAACTCACACTATGTATGTGTGTATATACATATATCAAAAAAATATATTATAAATTGAATTCAAATTTCTAGTCGAATCGAATTCAAAATCATAAATTCATATTCGATTCTAACTTGTAAACACCCAATTGTTATATCTCGATTCATATGTCAATTTCAAACCTCACATTTTTAAAACCTTCGGATCATAATTTAAATCGACTATAATGCCCTTGTCATTAACAATTTTTATCGAAGAAGTATTTCTTCATTATAAATATCATCAAAATATATCGTGATGAATTTAGAACCAAAAATAAACTTTATACAACCTTACGAAATTCTTGGCCACATATCTAATGTTGACCATATAGACTACTTGCGACTATCCAGTATTTACCAAAAACATAAGTTTAGACATAAGTTACTAAAAAGAACTTTTAAAACTACAAGACATAGACTACATCATAACCAAAAACTTTTGACCCATATGCATACGGAATTGAGGAAGCGTATTGTAGACGTTGCGGATTGTGTTCGTTCCGAGCAAGGCGTGGCCATTTATGAAGAAGCTTTACCTAACATTGAAACCATAAAAATCATTAATAAATTTTATACATTATGTAATTTCAACTTCTATTTGACATAGCCTTTAATTCACCGCATTACATTCTTGAATAATCAACTTATCATAAGTTTATTAACCCATTTTTAGCGGGTCAACATAATTCAAGACTTTCTTTTCTTATTCTCTTTATAACCGGTCGACCCGTTCATAACGGATCGACAAGATATCATTCTTTTTCATTCTCATTCCATTCCAAATAACCTGTTCATAACGGATCCTCCTAAGCCTTATCTTATACATTCTCAATCTAACCCAATTGACCCGTTCATCACGAATCAATTCGGAACTTTACTTTTGCTTCCTTATTCAAATTACAATATGTCTTCTATAATTCGACTAGTAACCAAAGGAATATACAACTAATAACATTCATGAATTTGTGATACTAAATTTACAACTACTAACATTAAATAAGTTTGTAAGTAAACGAACTTACCTCGTTCTTGAGTCTTTTGTTGTAACTCGGAACTTGCTCCTTCTTCTTTCGATCCTACAGATAATCCGTTCTAATTTAGATTATGTCGTTCATTTACATAATTACCACATTCATGTATCAATAGTATTTCTTAACATATTTCACAAGATCACAACTTCATATTTTTCTTATACAATGTATGACCTCCTAATTCATCCAAAAATTACAAAACTTATCATTCAAGCATTTAGTCCAACACTTGGCATGCGTACAACATTTTAAGCACTATGTACATGTGTTATATGCATAACCTACTAGTTCCCATCACAAATGATCAATTCAACCAAATTTCACATAGTTTTTAGTCTACATTCAAGTTCATCTAACAATACTCTAGCATTTATACATTCATACTTCAATTTCACATAAATTTCACTATTTTAAAATCACTATAATTTTATCATACAACTAGCACAAGTGGGTTTTACTTCAATCTTTCAATACAATCAAATTCAAGCATGATTCACATTCTACATGATGATATTAACTCATACATAATTTCAGATTCATAAGGTTTTCACGGATTGAATGAAACCCAATTATCAAGAAGCATCAAAACATAAAATTGAACTCACCTTATGTTCAATGCACTTAGATTAAAGAGTAACTAGACTCATGCATTCGATTTTTGTTCTAAACCATGTTTAATTTCTGAGTTCTTGTGTTGATTTGAAGGAGAAGGGTTTCTCCTTCTTTCTATTGGCCTCTTCACGCGACACACACACCCACAACACTGGGTTTATTTTTTGTTTGTTTAATTATCATATTTTTACATATTCAGCTCTTCTAGTTACTTTTGTTGTCATTCTTGCATATTTTTCTAAGTTTATAAACTTCCATTATATATTACATATTACATAACACTATAATTTATAACATTTGTATGCAATAAGGATTGTACATTGTGCTTTTATTGTTTCCTTTGCATATTATAGTTATACAGTACAAGTAGCATTGAAAAGTTGCTTTATTTGGGATCTGTGATAATAGAGGAGAGAGAGACAAGCAGATTTTAGAGAGAGAGAGAGAACAGTGCGAGTACCGTCGTTTCCGGTGGTTACGTGGCAACACATGACTGCACATGGTGGCGGTGGCGGAACCACACGCTTTCTCAGCTCAGTCGATTGCTAAGGTTCTGACGAGACTTCAGTTAACTTTGGCAAGAAATCTGGTAAGCCTCGATTTAGTTGCATGTTCCCTTTTCAGTAAGATGGGTCTAAGTTGTGTTCGTTGAAGTTATTTTTGGTGTTACAATACTCCGGTGAAGGTCTGGTGAAGCTCCGACGACTTCTCCGGTTACCGATCTAAGTCTGCGTGTCATTAAATCTTAAAGATCGATGGATCATCTATGCCATATGTACAAATCTGGTAAGTCGCAATTCCTTCTCATAGTCACATGGAACGTGGTACGCTCCGGTACGCGGTACGAAAACCAATACGCAAATCGGGCCTTTCTAAAAATCGGTACGTTGGGGGTAGGTTCATTTGGGAACGCTAATTTGATACGTGGTACGGTGTATCCTATGGCGTACCACCGTAGTTTGGTACACGTATCATATATATATATATATAAGCATGGTTGTAAAACATGGTCTCCAAGGCCGAGTACTCCCCGAGTAGTCGCTACAAGGTAGGTTGCCGAGGCGACTTTCTTCAACTCCGCCTAATTACTTGAAATCGATCAAATGTGGTCAACCTTGGCCATAATCAGAGCCAGTAGGTTAACTTAGGCCGAGTTTGACTTAAAGAAAATAAAACATAATTTCTACGCCTATGATATTAAACATAATCTCCGAGTACTCTCCGCCTAGGGCGAGTGCTCTCAACTCCCTGGTCGACCGACAGGGAGTGCCTAGCGACTTTTACAACCATGTAAAAAAGTATAAAAGAGATCTTTCATTAAATTTTCAAAAACATAATCAAAATTCAAAACAGAAACTTCATAAAAGAAAATTGTTAATTGTAGTGTGAAAAGTTAATGGCGGAAAAAAAAAACAGTTCAGTTACCTCTAATATATAAAAAGCGGGGAAAAGTTAATGGGTTTTCAATTCCGGTACATGAATATGGCTGTACCGGAACGCCGGCCACTACAAACGGAAACGCGTTTCGGATTAATAAAAAACGTGTATTCACCGATTGGAACACTATTATGGTACACAATCGGGAACGGTCCAAATTAGCGATCCGGTACGCGTACCGGAGGCGATTGGGATGACTCTGTACCACGATTCGGTACGACCGATTTGGTACGCGATACAAGGGTCTTTTAGCGTTTCCTGTGACTATGTTCCTACTATCTTCTGTGTTTCATGCATTAGAGCTTTTTCTTTGAATTGATGATAGTCCTAGTGTGACTATGGTGATGATTTGATTGTGTGTCTGTGTGTTGATAATGAGATTCACCTCATCTGAGCCAACATACCTGAGTTCGTTATTGCAAAGTGAAACCATTTATGCACATCTTTGGTGTTGGGAAACCCTAATATCTTTGGTTTTGATCAGTTTGATGATGAGTGTTGCCTAGTCAGAGCCTTCATTTTGTTTGGAAAACGTGTATGTATAATGTATCTGATTTTCCTGGACTAATTGAAATATGAGGTTGTGGGTTGAATGTTAACAATGAAGATTGGGGGCTAATTTATTTTTCTTACATCGGCTATGATGATGATGATGATGTTCCGATCTAAGCCTTTATTTCATTTTAATTGCATCATTGGTTCTTTATTTGATTTGATTGAGGATACACACAGCTTAGTTATTATCTTTGCTTTTTCGATGAAATGTAATGTGTTTTTGTTTGTTGAATTAATGTTATTTAAAAGCTATGATGATACACTACTCTGAGCCAATAAGTTTATTAAAAACTAATGTTGCTGGTTGAATGTTAACATGAAAGATTGATGTTTTGAACGTTTTATCATTTATGCATCAAGAGTACACTATTTCTGACTTTTAACCAGTTTGTCTTCTTGTAAACTTTAATTTGTAGTTATGACCATTTGGTCTGTTAAGAATTATACTATAGCCCGGAGTCCGAAATATACTATAGGCTAAGCGGACTCCTTTCAGGGTTGAGACAGCCATCTATGATCGGTGGTTCCATATGTGAATTTTGGATTTGTCTTTAGGGGCAGACCGAGCAAGAGTAGTATGGCAGCGACGGTGATTATTATGTGTAACACCCCATAATTTGCAAAATAGAATATTTTGATGTCTAAATGTTTTAGGTAATTAGTTAAGTTTTTAAAACATAAAGAAAGTTTGTAAAACTTGATAAAGGTTATAAAGTGACAACAAAAGATAACTTTGGGGGTTGAATGCGTAAGTATTGATAATTAACTTGATAAAAAAAATAAAAACCCAGTATTTGGGTGTGGGTGTGGATCGTGACCAGGGGAAAAGAAAGGGGAGAAACCCTACTTCATCAAAAGAACTCCAAATTTCAGCAAATTAGTAGTGATTCTTGGCATAATTCGAATGCATGTGTTTAAATACTCTATAATCCAAGTGTCTTGAACTTAAGGTGAGTTAGAATTTTATGTTCTTATGCATTTTGATGAAGTGGGTTTTACCAATCCGTGAATTGGTATGAAATTGAGTTTATATATGAGGTAGAATCATTAATTAGAAGGTGTATTATGCTTGAATGTGATTTTGCTAAAGATTTGGCGGAAAACCCACTTGTTCTAGTAGGATGATGATTATGTAATTTGAATAAGTAGAGTAATTTCTATGAATAAATGTATGCATACTAGAACATTGATAGATTATTATGTGTAGGATGAATGATTTGTGCAAGAATGGTTGATTGTGTGAATTATGATGATATCTAGTGAAATTATGCATAGGATACATGTACATAATGCTTAATATGTTGTACGCACACTATGTGTTTGATGAAATGCTGTAACACCCTCAACACGTTTTAACCGAAATCATCGCAGCGGAAATATGAGTCATAAAATTTCTTTTCATGACAATCATACAACTTATTAATAAACCATTCGAATCGACTTGATTTAAATCCTTTACATTATTCATACCTTATCAAGAAAATTACATTACAAATGGTTTCCAACTAACCTGCGGTCACCCGACACGTTAATTAATAAGTCACCCGACACGTTAATTAATAAGTCACCCGAAAATTACATTACAAATGGTTTCCAACTAACCTGTGATCACATCCCCGTACAATCCTTGATCTTAACTCGACCCTCGATCACTAGTCCGTCATGAATATCCGACTAACCTGCGGTCACCCGACACGTTAATAATTGGTGACATCATATTCATTAGTATAAAGACATAAAAATATACATAACCACTTAGCAATCTATCATTTTATACAACCCCGATATAATATTCTTTTAAGTTCATTCTTTACATCGAGCATCCAATCTTTGTAAGCCCAATACTTACGTATCTGCATTCTTGTTCCATTCTCAAGGCACACCATTAGTAACGTGACTATTCAAACATGTTAGAGCTATATATAAGCATATATACAAGATCCTTTCTTTCATTCACAACAAATCCTACTTCATGGATGAGTACCTACACACGTATGTTCATACACATTTCATACCTACATACATACATGAAAACGTAAACACATCTATACGTACATGCTTAGATACTTACATATGGTTATACAATGCATATAACGTAGTTAGATAGCCTTCACACAAGTTTGGAGTTGAAGAATGCAAAAAATATGAAAGAGCCGGCGATTGGCGCAAGAAGAAACCCATCTGGCGCAACCTTGTGCCAGTTCTGGCGCAATACAGAAGACATTAGTCAGGGGCGCAACCTTGTGCCAGGGGGCGCAACCTTGCGCCTGGTTCAGACCTGCAACTTTCAGCTTAACGAATTTTTACCATTTTGGTCATAACTTTCTCATTTCTTGTCTGTTTTACGATCCGTTTCTTCCTACATGATCGTAAATTAACATTCTATCATGTTAACTTGAAATCCGACATCTGGTTAAGGAAATTCTTAACTTATACTTTTTCGGCTAATTATTCATTTACGAATTATTCGACCCGTTCATGTTTTCATCAAACGACTCATTTGTTTTGTAACATCCCGAAAACGGGTTTGGTAATTAAACCCCGTTAATACAGAAGAGCAGGTAAAATACCATTAGTGGTAAAAGTAACCAGGTAAATATTAGGATTTAAATAAATAAACCTAATATTTAATAAAATGTGAATAAATGTTTTTACGTAAATAAGGTTTATAAGAAGTCTGAATTAACGGGACTTAAAAACATAACGGGTTATGACTTCCCGAACCCGCTAAAGTAACAAGGAATAATTAACCTAGTTAGTAGCATGTGATTAAGTGACTAATGGTGAGTTATAGCTCCATTTGATCAAAAGGAAACATGAGGGACTAATATTGCCAAGTGGGAAAGTTGTTTTATTAAAACAAAAGTTAAACACCAAAACACACACTTAAAGTGTGTGTTCTGGTCGATGTATTCACAGGAGCCAAGAACATCTTGAGCTCAAAACCCTAACAAGCACAAATCAAGAAATTGGAAGGGAAAATCAAACCCAAATCGAAATTCAAGCACATATTCGTGATCACCAAGTCAAGGGGATCCTAAGGTATGTCAAAATTCTAACATTCATGAAGTTGTAAAAAGCTGATAATCATCCTAATCGCGAATTAGGCATGGATTATAGAAGCTATGGCTAGATTAGTGATGTATACTTGCTTAGGGACGAAACCCTAAGTGAAAATCATACATAACATGCTATAGATTAATGAATTTGGTGAATTAACACACTTAGATAGGTGGGTTTTGATGTTATGATGATTTTGATTATATAACTATGCTTAGAATCAACATGCATGATAACAAATAGAAGGTGTTCGATTAAACCATGAATTTGTGCACAAGATCATAATTGCTATGAAATGGGTTTAGTGGATTTGATGAAATTAATGTAGTATTGGTGTTTATAAACGCCATACTAACTCGTATGAATGACTACTTGAACAAAATAGGGATTTCGTTAAGAGTTCATAATTTATTAGAAGTGCGTCTTGACACAAGGATTAAACTCATGATTTATTATTGAGTTTAAAGAGAAAAATAGTCAAAGAATCATAAGGTGTGAAAGTCATGATTTGGAGTGACTAATCTAACAACCTTGTGAATAATGAATGATAGTTGGCGCTTAACAAGCTAGGTGAAGCTTGGGGAGAAAGCGGGTCGAACGAGTCAAGTATAAAGGAAAAGCGTATCCGGGATGCAAGGTAAGTATAGCTTACACTAGTCTTGTATTTTAGAATATTCTCTTATCGTATTAGTTACGAATAAGATAAGTACATAATTGAGGTATGATGTTCCGGCGTGTAGACGCACGGAACAAGATAGTCGAGCATGACAAGAAACCATGTTGATGGTTTAAAAGGAGTTAAAATTGGTATTCGATCATTTTATGACAAATGGAAAATGAAACTTTTGAATGGTTACCTTATAGGGTAAACCAAAACAGACAATAAGGGTAAAACGGTAAATTGGTCACGCGTTGACCATAACTATTGGTTTTGAAAATCATTGTATGATGTAAGCCATGGTAGGCTAATAAGCGTTAAGAAACGATTAATAAGTGAAATGACCGCACGGTGTAAACCGTAGCGAGTCATATAGTTGAGATGGTAATAAATATCATCTCGCCAACATAATCGGTCACTTAGACCAAATGGGTCAAAAGGTGAAGATATCACCTTTTGACAATAACGACTAATGATCATTGTCGAGTTATATTATTTCAGGAATAAATGTTAGATGGGTATTAGCAACGCTATGGATTAGCGGTTATAAAAGCAAGGTATTAAAAACGGGTCAATATAATGATCTGCGCCAGGTATGTGAAAAAGGGTAACACTCATTTAGAATATACGATTCAATGAGTGTTAAAAGAAGTCAAAATAAACATTTGGTTACTTGATAAGTAAATCGAATGTTTTAAATAATGAACATTGCGTTTGGGAAGCTTAATGACTTTTCAAACAAAATTATAGGTTAAAAGGGGGATTATGGGTCAAATATACTTCCAAAAGGTCCTTCATTGTAAATGATTGGCTAAACGGACTAAAACGCCCTTATAAGCTAAAATGGAACAAATGATCCTTAAAGGTTGTTTGGAAACAAGTTTTACAATAAAATAATTACTTAGGAGTAGTATAGAAGTCGAAGGATGTAATACGGTAGTCGAATGGCTCTATTCGAGTCTTTGCCGTAAAATAACGATTTGAAGGGTAAATTTTGGTATATATAAATCACCACATTGAATCCACCACAAATATAGTTGTGGTGGAAGATCCTTTGATAAGAAATGTGGGCATATATATTTGGAAATGAATGAAAGCAATTGGTGCTTATAATATGCTTAAATACCTCAAACGGGTCAAAATAAGCATATGGGCGAAAATGGGTTAAGGAAGGTATATAATTCTATAATTGGAATCTAATATGTTAGACATCATTGAATTTATTAGGTTTGTGAGAAATAAGGGTCAAACAAACTTGTATGTTTGATAAAATCACAAACGGGTCAAATTTTGGTAAAAGGGTGATAAGCCGAAGACTTAAAAGTCTTAAATTTTATCAAGCCGGATATCGGATTTTAACTCCATATGATGGAGAATCAAATTTCAAACATGTAGGAAGAAACGGTACCTCAAACGGGTCAAAATAAACATGTAGAAGGATATGATCACAGGGGCCACCGTAACTTACGGTGCCACCGTAAGTTACGGTGGAGATCATTTTCAAGTTTTTTTGTTTTTCTTTTGAAAATCAATTGTTTCCCGGACTCGTTGGACATGATTTAAACCCCGTTAGACTAAAGCATTTCATGTTTATGAAATGTAGGTACACTTTGGGATGCCGGAAGACGATCAAGCTCGACGAAGAACCGAACACGATATAAATACATGCTTCCGCACTTTGTCACGTTGTAAATTTTAAGCAACGAATTCTACCACGTGATGTAGAATAACTTATGACTTGCGAAAAGTTTTAATAAACCCGTATTTCCGATTTATATGTAATCATTAATTACATAATTATTTTCCCAAAATATACGTTAAACTTTGATTTATAAGAACGGGTGTTACATGTTTTAACCCAAAACTTACATGAACATTATAACCATAATACTTTTACATTATCCGGAGTTTCGTACTTGGGGCTTATGCACCCGATACCCGGTATGCGTTAAACTCATTCATTTTATTCAATTATACGAAATCAAACTTTATTAGACCAAGTTCCATTCATGGAATTGTTTACCCATTAGTCATAACTCACAACCGTGTCTTTCGACTATTAATCCACGTCTCCGTTTCCCAGTTAGCGTACTTATGTGCAATTCTACCCATTACCCGGTTATAATACCGTAGCCATTTCTTACGCTTCATTCCGTTATAACAACAAGACATCATTTTGACCCATTCGATCTACCAAGCCTAGTGTACAAGTATCTCAAGCACATTCATACCATTTCCTATCAAGGTCATCATATACAACATTTTCACATAATTTTCTTTCTAATTCAGGTTCATATCACATCAATCTACCACAATCATCTTCCCATACCAAATCTACAACTAATTTAACACACATTTCATCAACATTTCCATGGCATTATTACATACAAGTGGGTTTACATATAAACATCAAGATAATCTGAAATTCTAGCATAATTCCAGTTTCATAAGATGATTCTAACACATATTCATCCTAAATTCCATATATAATCACAGCTTTCACAAACCCACTTCATCAAACTTTACTTAAACCACAAATTTGACTTACTTGATATTAGAAACGCTTACGGGATCAACATTCTTGGTTCATGCATTCAATTAGTCCTCAATTCCCCTTTCAATTTGATGAATTTAGGTTGTTTAGGGTTTTGTTCTTCCCCTGCCCTTTCTCTCGATCGCACACCCTCCACCAAACACTGACTAATTTTTGTCAAGTGTTTAATTTATAACATTTTTCATTTTAACCCCTCTATCTTTTAAAACATGGCATTTATTTCATTTTACATACTAACTTGGTTAACTTCATGTGCACATATGCTTTAAACTTTCCGTAGTTTATAAAACTTAGAAAATGGTAAAAATATATACTTACCATTTCTTATCATCTAAACATTAAAGTTTTAGTATTATAATATGACGTACGGAATTTGGGGTGTTACAAATCTACCCCCCTTAAATGAGGTTTCGTCCCCGAAACCTCTCTCATTTTTACTAGACCAATTCAAGTCTTACTTTTAAATCAATCCATCCGAGAAGTTTTCTACAATATGAAAACGTGTGTGACTCCCTTCTAATAGTCCATACTTTCATACCATACTTTCACATAACATTCTCATTTCCTTGACTCGTTAGTAACAGGTCAATATACATACTTATTCAAACTTGTAATAATACTTACATTCGTATGATCCATTTATAACGAATCTAATACCTTCATCTCATCTCTTAAGATTACATTCCCTACATTTATCGTATAACATTTAATTCTTGTTTTGTTATCGCAACAAAACTACTATTTCATAATCACACATTCGTCCTTAACTCCATAGTTAAACATCATTCTATGTTTGTAGTTACATGGTAATATGTACACCCTTAGATTGAATTCCGTTTCATTGCATTCGCGTCACCTCAAGTCGTTCGTCCATTTGTTTTACACATTACTTACTATACACACATATGTGTGTTTTTAAATGATCTTAAGTTTGAACAAAAAAAAATTTAATTCCTTGTTGATCTCGAAATATCAAGCCTTTTATACCATTAGTTCGCATGGAATACTATTCAATCTATAACCTCCTATTTAACATTCATGAGTTAAACAATTTACTAACCTCGCTAATTTGGCACAATCCAACATATCGCAACCCGAATTGACTCACTCCCTTACGAGTCTATACCATGACGGGGTTGATCTCATCCATTCATGCGATGAGTTTCCTCTCATGACATTCTTTCACCAACTCCATTGGTTTCATCACAATAAAAGTTCTACCACTATCATCTGCAAAATTTGCGGTTAGCACAATTCATTCAAATGTTCATTCTACTAGGTGATTACTCACCTATAATTCTTCCATAATTTCCTACGTATATGCTATAACATATCCCACATTTCATTTCTCATATACGATTCTTTCATTTTATTAGCTATTTTGCCAACTTTTTGCAGTTTGACTTTTCAAGGTCAAACTGACATTTCTTACTTATCATGGATGTATTTAAGTACACGTTCATACTTCCTTCCATTCATGCTTACATACAAAGACTTTATTACATCATTTCAGTATTTCTTGTAAAAACTTACCATTCCCGTCCATACTTAAGTTATTGTTCGGGTCGTAGCCCGTCATTCATTCCGACTCCCAAGAGTTGTTCACCAACACATCTAACATGTAACTTAATCAAATCTTCTTTCCTTAACTCAAATTTAGGTTTGCGTGTCATTTGTGGTCATTCTTGTGTTTTTAAATCGATCTCACGGATGCATACATATCACTCATACCTTTCATCTCTTTTATGTTTTGAATCTGTCTTACGGATTCATACATATCACTCATACTTTCCATTACTTCTATGTTTGAATCCGTCTCGCGGGTTCAAACATATCATTCATACTTTCCATTACTTCTATGTTTGAATTTGTCTCGCGGGTTCAAACATATCATTCATACTTTCCATTACTTCTATGTTTGAATCCGTCTCGCGGGTTCAAACATATCATTCATACTTTCCATTACTTCTTTGTTTGAATCCATCTCGCGGATTCAAACATATCATTCATACTTTCCATATACTTTCCATTACTTCTATGTTTGAATCCATCTCGCGGATTCAAACATATCATTCATACTTTCCATTTGTATTTGGTGCCATAAATTTTCTTGAGAGTCTTACTATTCCCTTTACCTTCACGTCCACCTACTACCTAATTCTACCGAACATACCTGTAACAATTATCACGGTCTCACGAACGTCGTATGTTTCTTGTGTACTGGCCAGGTACACAATCCACATACTAGTTTCGTGTCTTCGTGTAATCATCACCTTATGTCCGAAGAATTAGGTTTCGGCGCGTGTAACATTTTCAAAACTTCATTACTGTACCATTATTATCTTTCATTTAAATTTTTCTTTTTCCTTCCCTTGATAGGTTTTACCATTACATGACCCACATATTGAATTTACGCACCTGGGGCCAAATTGTCTTATTACACATAACATGACCCACATTTCCTTCCCTTGATAGGTTTTACCATTACATGACCCACATTTCCTTCCCTTGATAGGTTTTATCATTTAAATTTTTCTTTTTCCTTCCCTTGATAGGTTTTACCATTACCTTGCTGTCGGTCCTAGACCACACTCGCGGATCATCCTCTCCAACAATTATGCTTACCTTACACATAACATACTGTTAGTTTTCTACATATACATACTTAAATACATACTTACATTCGCTTTTACCTTTAGATCTTGATCGAGGCTTGGATTGCACGGGTTCCTAGTCACTAGAGCACACAGGTTTGAGTTCAAGTATTTACCTCCTCCTACTTGATTTCCCTCAAACCAGGGCTCTGATACCAACTTGTAACACCCTCAACACGTTTTAACCGAAATCGTCGCGGCGGAAATATGAGTCATTTACGAATTATTCGACCCGTTCATGTTTACATCAAACGACTCATTTGTTTTAACCCAAAACTGTAACATCCCGAAAACGGGTTTGGTAATTAAACCCCGTTAATACAGAAGAGCAGGTAAAATACCATTAGTGGTAAAAGTAACCAGGTAAATATTAGGATTTAAATAAATAAACCTAATATTTAATAAAATGTGAATAAATGTTTTTACGTAAATAAGGTTTATAAGAAGTCTGAATTAACGGGACTTAAAAACATAACGGGTTATGACTTCCCGAACCCGCTAAAGTAACAAGGAATAATTAACCTAGTTAGTAGCATGTGATTAAGTGACTAATGGTGAGTTATAGCTCCATTTGATCAAAAGGAAACATGAGGGACTAATATTGCCAAGTGGGAAAGTTGTTTTATTAACATAAAAGTTAAACACCAAAACACACACTTAAAGTGTGTGTTCTGGTCGATGTATTCACATGAGCCAAGAACATCTTGAGCTCAAAACCCTAACAAGCACAAATCAAGAAATTGGAAGGGCAAATCAAACCCAAATCGAAATTCAAGCACATATTCGTGATCACCAAGTCAAGGGGATCCTAAGGTATGTCGAAATTCTAACATTCATGAAGTTGTAAAGAGTTGATAATCATCCTAATCACGAATTAGGCATGGATTATAGAAGCTATGGCTAGATTAGTGATGTATACTTGCTTAGGGACGAAACCCTAAGTGAAAATCATACATAACATGCTATATATTAATGAATTTGGTGAATTAACACACTTAGATAGGTGGGTTTTGATGTTATGATGATTTTGATTATATAACTATGCTTAGAATCAACATGCATGATAACAAATAGAAGGTGTTCGATTAAACCATGAATTTGTGCACAAGATCATAATTGCTATGAAATGGGTTTAGTGGATTTGATGAAATTAATGTAGTATTGGTGTTTATAAACGCCATACTAACTCGTATGAATGACTACTTGAACAAAATAGGGATTTCGTTAAGAGTTCATAATTTATTAGAAGTGCGTCTTGACACAAGGATTAAACTCATGATTTATTATTGAGTTTAAAGAGAAAAATAGTCAAAGAATCATAAGGTGTGAAAGTCATGATTTGGAGTGACTAATCTAACAACCTTGTGAATAATGAATGATAGTTGGCGCTTAACAAGCTAGGTGAAGCTTGGGGAGAAAGCGGGTCGAACGAGTCAAGTATAAAGGAAAAGCGTATCCGGGATGCAAGGTAAGTATAGCTTACACTAGTCTTGTATTTTAGAATATTCTCTTATCGTATTAGTTACGAATAAGATAAGTACATAATTGAGGTATGATGTTCCGGTGTGTAGATGCACGGAACAAGATAGTCGAGCATGACAAGAAACCATGTTGATGGTTTAAAAGGAGTTAAAATTGGTATTCGATCATTTTATGACAAATGGAAAATGAAACTTTTGAATGGTTACCTTATAGGGTAAACCAAAACAGACAATAAGGGTAAAACGGTAAATTGGTCACGCGTTGACCATAACTATTGGTTTTGAAAAGCACTGTATGATGTAAGCCATGGTAGGCTAATAAGCATTAAGAAACGATTAATAAGTGAAATGACCGCACGGTGTAAACCGTAGCGAGTCATATAGTTGAGATGGTAATAAATATCATCTCGCCAACATAATCGGTCACTTAGACCAAATGGGTCAAAAGGTGAAGATATCACCTTTTGACAATAACGACTAATGATCATTGTCGAGTTATATTATTTCAGGAATAAATGTTAGATGGGTATTAGCAACGCTATGGATTAGCGGTTATAAAAGCAAGGTATTAAAAACGGGTCAATATAATGATCTGCGCCAGGTATGTGAAAAAGGGTAACACTCATTTAGAATATACGGTTCAATGAGTGTTAAAAGAAGTCAAAATAAACATTTGGTTACTTGATAAGTAAATCGAATGTTTTAAATAATGAACATTGCGTTTGGGAAGCTTAATGACTTTTCAAACAAAATTATAGGTTAAAAGGGGGATTATGGGTCAAATATACCTCCAAAAGGTCCTTCATTGTAAATGATTGGCTAAACGGACTAAAACGCCCTTATAAGCTAAAATGGAACAAACGATCCTTAAAGTTTGTTTGGAAACAAGTTTTACAATTAGATAATTACTTAGGAGTAGTATAGAAGCCGAAGGATGTGATACGGTAGTCGAATGGCTCTATTCGAGTATTTGCCGTAAAATAACGATTTGAAGGGTAAATTTTGGTATATATAAATCACCACATTGAATCCACCACAAATATAGTTGTGGTGGAAGATCCTTTGATAAGAAATGTGGGCATATATATTTGGAAATGAATGAAAGCAATTGGTGCTTATAATATGCTTAAATACCTCAAACGGGTCAAAATAAGCATATGGGCGAAAATGGGTTAAGGAAGGTATATAATTCTATAATTGGAATCTAATATGTTAGACATCATTGAATTTATTAGGTTTGTGAGAAATAAGGGTCAAACAAACTTGTATGTTTGATAAAATCACAAACGGGTCAAATTTTGGTAAAAGGGTAATAAGCCAAAGACTTAAAAGTCTTAAATTTTATCAAGCCGGATATCGGATTTTAACTCCATATGATGGAGAATCAAATTTCAAACATGTAGGAAGAAACGGTAGGTCAAACGGATAAGCGGTTTGAAAGATACGAAAGATTTCGTGTCAAATTACGGCAAAATGGAAAAGCTGGATGTAGGGTCCACCGTAAATTACGGTGCCACCGTAAGTTACGGTGGAGCTGATATGGTTACGGTGGTAACCTACTGTTGTACGGTAGAAGGATATGATCACAGGGGCCACCGTAACTTACGGTGCCACCGTAAGTTACGGTGGAGATCATTTTCAAGTTTTTTTGTTTTTCTTTTGAAAATCAATTGTTTCCCGGACTCGTTGGACATGATTTAAACCCCGTTAGACTAAAGCATTTCATGTTTATGAAATGTAGGTACACTTTGGGATGCCGGAAGACGATCAAGCTCGACGAAGAACCGAACACGATATAAATACATGCTTCCGCACTTTGTCACGTTGTAAATTTTAAGCAACGAATTCTACCACGTGATGTAGAATAACTTATGACTTGCGAAAAGTTTTAATAAACCCGTATTTCCGATGTATATGTAATCATTAATTACATAATTATTTTCCCAAAATATACGTTAAACCTTGATTTATAAGAACGGGTGTTACAAGTTGGTATCAGAGCCCTGGTTTAAGAGATTCAAGTATGGTGGGGAAAACCGTGCTTGGACTTAAACCTTATGCTCTTGATAAAGATTAGTGTTCGGTTCGATGCTTGATCGCAAGTCCGGTAAGTGTATGTATGTTAATCGTTTAGCGTATTAAAGTGTTGTAAACCACACATAGGGTTATCGTGTGATACACGTTACCCCAATTAAATGATTGAAGTAGTTGACGAAATTTCGTGTGTTGATGCGTATAGTAGAAAAAGCCTTGTATTATAATACGGGCAATTATTGAAGTTGACATTACTAACTCTTGTTAATGTTTTGATTTAAGGACACTCGCGTCTGAAGATGACGAGAGATGAATGAAGTGCAGATATGATAATGGAACGGTCCGAGGTATGACAAGAAGAACGTACTCATCAAGGACCTAAATTGTGTAACAATCGCAAATAAGTAATGGCAAGGAAAGCCCGTTAGGGCAAGCATTTATCAGGTGCGCATTTTAAATGCTTATGTGAATAGTAATATGCAACAAATACGTAGAGATTTAAAGTTGCATATGTGGATTAGAGACTTGGGAAAACCCGAATAGGAAAACCTATCCGGGATAGTGTTTCCGAGAAAAACAAATAGAGGCATTACTTACATAGGGTGTGATGTGAAAACTATAAAAAGGTCGTGTATGTCATGTGTTAACCGCTTACTCTGGCCAAGTAAGCAGTGGCATATGATACCAGGATTTTCTTATAGCGGACACATTTACATCCGATGTAGTTAGGGCGGGGCGAACGGGACTAACTTAAAAGTACCCAAATGAATCAAATGAGCAAAGTAATTGATAATAATGTAAACGCACAGCCGGGTGACAGAAGCGTATTACATTAGGATGATGAGCCCGAGTGAAGGGACAAAGATTAATGTAAAACGATTAAGGTATGCATTGGGAAGGGGTGTACTTACACTCGAACCCGGAAAATGCAAACATGTAAAATGAAGTAGACATGTATTGGGAGGGGAGTGTACTTGCACTCGAACCCGAAGAATATGAACATGTAGAATGATCAAGATATGCATTGGGAGGGAGTGTACTTACACTCGAACCCGGAAAATGCGAATATGTCACTTAACGGGTCGCTTTTGTAAAACGTCAAACTTAAGGACAAAGTCGGAATATAAAAATGAAGCAAGGTCTTAATGCATACCGGGAGGGTTGCAATAATAACGACTTCAGTAAAACACCCGGTTGATGGGTAAGAATTTAACACATGCGTAAACCGAGAAACGGGAGCTCGGATGGAAAGTTAAAAGACTCGGGTTTTGAGTCATAACTAAAAGACAACAAGATAATGTAAATAGAGATTGTGAATAAATTATGTTCAACTATTTTAAAGTTGAACGGGTCGAAAATAATGTCATGCCGGACGGCATGAGTAAGCACAAGCGGGATAATAGTAGCGTTAAAAGCAAAAGAAGAGTAAACTGCTAAAATCGTCCCTGAGGTTTGACTCAAATTGCTAGATCAGTCCAAAATCAAGTTTTGTTGCTAAAACAGTCATTGGGCCTAAGTTTTGTTGCTAATTCAGTCCATTGAAAGGGAAAATGATTGGACTAAATTAGCAATTTGAGTCAAACCTTAGGGACGAATTTAGCAATTAACTCCTATTAATTGGACTGAATTAGCAATTTAAGTCAAACCTTAGGGACGAATTTAGCAACAAAACTTGATTTTGGACTGATCTAGCAATTTGAGTCAAACCTCAGGGACGATTTTAGCAGTTTACTCGCAAAAGAATAATGAGCCCGGTAATGGGACATAATCAAATACGAATGTATGTAAACTGGATAATGGTGAGTATAAGATAAACCGACGCATAAATGACGTGAGAAGTCATAAAGTCAGAAAATTTCACCCGGAAATAAACAAATGAAGCCTTAGACTACGGTCAAGGTCAACTAAAGTTCAAAAGCGAAAATTTTACGATTCCAAACATAACAGGACGTGCTTTGAAGCTATATATGCATATATACATTTGAATGTAGATAAAAATAAAAAGATGAAACTGCGGGATCATCATAACCTACGGGAATACGATCAGTGCAATGGTCTACGGGACTAAACTGACCCATGGGTCATGAATAAAAAGGAAAAGAATCATAAAGGCAACGCCCTAAAGAGGTGAAAGCCTAAAGAAATAGCCTACGAGGCTAAGTGAAGGAACCTACGGGTTACTTAGACAAGTGAAGGAACCTACGGGTTACTTAGACAAGTGAGGGAACCAGTAGAGAATCCCCGCATAAAACTAAGACTGTAAAAGAATAAATTATGGACTGTCGAAATCCCGGTACGGATAATTGACAAAAGATAAAGAGAAGATCCTAAACTAAAACTTTGGTTTAGTAAGAAATAACGTTTTTACAAATGTGAATTCTGATAGGAAATTGAATATTAAGCATGAAAGGTTCAAGTCTTGACACTAATAGGCGCAAGACGTTATATTTGAAAAGTGATATTTTCAAAAATGAAATTTTGATATAAATTAAACATGACGTGACGCGATCACGGCCAGGAAAGTTATGTGGAATAAAATCACATAGTAGCCTGAGAGATGGGTATAAAGTAACTGGGCTAATAAGTCTAGTCAGTGAGACTGGCTAAGGTCAATATTCAGATTAAGAAAATGTTCAACACGCTATTATATTCAGATTAGCGTGAAATAAACATAGTTGATAAGAGTGTATGACCAAGTGGCCAATTTGCTACTCGGTCAAGCCAAACAATAAAGGTAAGTGAGTACAAAACGGTAGTGATGGTCCATGAGGTCATAATAACAAAAAGTATTGATCACCGATACTGAGCGATCACAAGATAACACAAGCAAAGTGTTGAGAAGTTAGTTCGAGTAAAAGCACGATAAAAAGATAAGCCGAAAGGTATGTGGTAATATGCCTTGTAGAATTTCGTTAATAGCACATCTAGATAGTGCTAAATACATAAGATAAAATCAGGAAATTCATTTCTGGCAGCGAGCTCTGTATGAATGAACCAAATGAATAAGTACAGGAAAGGGTCTGTTTGTAAAAGTGAAAGATCTCACTAGAAACATCCAAATGGGTGGAAATAATGGGTTCACAAAGAATCCGAAAGTATAAGGCGATTGATTTCGCTAAGTTAACCAAACAAGTCGAAATAACAAGAAGGCGTTATCCTGAATTGCGTTAATTCGCATAAAGGACACATATGTTGTGTAATTAAAGGATGCTACCATATTTGTCTCATGACACTAACAAATGGTCAATGTGTGAGTAATGCTTAGAAGGTTACTCAGTTTATGTACATTGGGTTGAAACTCAATAAGATATGTAAGAAAAAGGTTTCGAGGACGAAACCTCTTTAAGGGGGGTAGACTTGTAACATCCCGAAAACGGGTTTGGTAATTAAACCCCGTTAATACAGAAGAGCGGGTAAAATACCATTAGTGGTAAAAGTAACCAGGTAAATATTAGGATTTAAATAAATAAACCTAATATTTAATAAAATGTGAATAAATGTTTTTACGTAAATAAGGTTTATAAGAAGTCTGAATTAACAGGACTTAAAAACATAACGGGTTATGACTTCCCGAACCCGCTAAAGTAACAAGGAATAATTAACCGAGTTAGTAGCATGTGATTAAGTGACTAATGGTGAGTTATAGCTCCATTTGATCAAAAGGAAACATGAGGGACTAATATTGCCAAGTGGGAAAGTTGTTTTATTAAAACAAAAGTTAAACACCAAAACACACACTTAAAGTGTGTGTTCTGGTCGATGTATTCACAGGAGCCAAGAACATCTTGAGCTCAAAACCCTAACAAGCACAAATCAAGAAATTGGAAGGGAAAATCAAACCCAAATCGAAATTCAAGCACATATTCGTGATCACCAAGTCAAGGGGATCCTAAGCTATGTCGAAATTCTAACATTCATGAAGTTGTAAAAAGTTGATAATCATCCTAATCGCGAATTAGGCATGGATTATAGAAGCTATGGCTAGATTAGTGATGTATACTTGCTTAGGGACGAAACCCTAAGTGAAAATCATACATAACATGCTATAGATTAATAAATTTGGTGAATTAACACACTTAGATAGGTGGGTTTTGATGTTATGATGATTTTGATTATATAACTATGCTTAGAATCAACATGCATGATAACAAATAGAAGGTGTTCGATTAAACCATGAATTTGTGCACAAGATCATAATTGCTATGAAATGGGTTTAGTGGATTTGATGAAATTAATGTAGTATTGGTGTTTATAAACGCCATACTAACTCGTATGAATGACTACTTGAACAAAAAAGGGATTTCGTTAAGAGTTCATAATTTATTAGAAGTGCGTCTTGACACAAGGATTAAACTCATGATTTATTATTGAGTTTAAAGAGAAAAATAGTCAAAGAATCATAAGGTGTGAAAGTCATGATTTGGAGTGACTAATCTAACAACCTTGTGAATAATGAAAGATAGTTGGCGCTTAACAAGCTAGGTGAAGCTTGGGGAGAAAGCGGGTCGAACGAGTCAAGTATAAAGGAAAAGCGTATCCAGGATGCAAGGTAAGTATAGCTTACACTAGTCTTGTATTTTAGAATATTCTCTTGTCGTATTAGTTACGAATAAGATAAGTACATAATTGAGGTATGATGTTCCGGCGTGTAGACGCACGGAACAAGATAGTCGAGCATGACAAGAAACCATGTTGATGGTTTAAAAGGAGTTAAAATTGGTATTCGATCATTTTATGACAAATGGAAAATGAAACTTTTGAATGGTTACCTTATAGGGTAAACCAAATAGACAATAAGGGTAAAACGGGTAAATTGGTCACGCGTTGACCATAACTATTGGTTTTAAAAAGCACTGTATGATGTAAGCCATGATAGGCTAATAAGCGTTAAGAAACGATTAATAAGTGAAATGACCGCACGGTGTAAACCGTAGCGAGTCATATAGTTGAGATGGTAATAAATATCATCTCGCCAACATAATCGGTCACTTAGACCAAATGGGTCAAAAGGTGAAGATATCACCTTTTGACAATAACGACTAATGATCATTGTCGAGTTATATTATTTCAGGAATAAATGTTAGATGGGTATTAGCAACGCTATGGATTAGCGGTTATAAAAGCAAGGTATTAAAAACGGGTCAATATAATGATCTGCGCCAGGTATGTGAAAAAGGGTAACACTCATTTAGAATATACGGTTCAATGAGTGTTAAAAGAAGTCAAAATAAACATTTGGTTACTTGATAAGTAAATCGAATGTTTTAAATAATGAACATTGCGTTTGGGAAGCTTAATGACTTTACAAACAAAATTATAGGTTAAAAGGGGGATTATGGGTCAAATATACTTCCAAAAGGTCCTTCATTGTAAATGATTGGCTAAACGGACTAAAACGCCCTTATAAGCTAAAATGGAACAAACGATCCTTAAAGGTTGTTTGGAAACAAGTTTTACAATTAGATAATTACTTAGGAGTAGTATAGAAGCCGAAGGATGTAATACGGTAGTCGAATGGCTCTATTCGAGTATTTTCCGTAAAATAACGATTTGAAGGGTAAATTTTGGTATATATAAATCACCACATTGAATCCACCACAAATATAGTTGTGGTGGAAAATCCTTTGATAAGAAATGTGGGCATATATATTTGGAAATGAATGAAAGCAATTGGTGCTTATAATATGCTTAAATACCTCAAACGGGTCAAAATAAGCATATGGGCGAAAATGGGTTAAGGAAGGTATATAATTCTATAATTGGAATCTAATATGTTAGACATCATTGAATTTATTAGGTTTGTGAGAAATAAGGGTCAAACAAACTTGTATGTTTGATAAAATCACAAACGGGTCAAATTTTGGTAAAAGGGTAATAAGCCGAAGACTTAAAAGTCTTAAATTTTATCAAGCCGGATATCGGATTTTAACTCCATATGATGGAGAATCAAATTTCAAACATGTAGGAAGAAACGGTAGGTCAAACGGATAAGCGGTTTGAAAGATACGAAAGATTTCTTGTCAAATTACGGCAAAATGGAAAAGCTGGATGCAGGGTCCACCGTAAATTACGGTGCCACCGTAAGTTACGGTGGAGCTGATATGGTTACGGTGGTAACCTACTGTTGTACGGTAGAAGGATATGATCACAGGGGCCACCGTAACTTACGGTGCCACCGTAAGTTACGGTGGAGATCATTTTCAAGTTTTTTTGTTTTTCTTTTGAAAATCAATTGTTTCCCGGACTCGTTGGACATGATTTAAATCCCGTTAGACTAAAGCATTTCATGTTTATGAAATGTAGGTACACTTTGGGATGCCGGAAGACGATCAAGCTCGACGAAGAACCGAACACGATATAAATACATGCTTCCGCACTTTGTCACGTTGTAAATTTTAAGCAACGAATTCTACCACGTGATGTAGAATAACTTATGACTTGCGAAAAGTTTTAATAAACCCGTATTTCCGATGTATATGTAATCATTAATTACATAATTATTTTCCCAAAATATACGTTAAACCTTGATTTATAAGAACGGGTGTTACAAAAACTTACATGAACATTATAACCATAATACTTTTACATTATCCGGAGTTTCGTACTTGGGGCTTATGCACCCGATACCCGGTATGCGTTAAACTCATTCATTTTATTCAGTTATACGAAATCAAACTTTGTTAGCCCAAGTTCCATTCATGGAATTGTTTACCCATTAGTCATAACTCACAACCGTGTCTTTCGACTATTAATCCACGTCTATGTTTCCCGGTTAGCGTACTTATGTGCAATTCTACCCATTACTCGATTATAATACCGTAGCCATTTCTTACGTTTATTCCGTTATAACAACAAGACATCATTTTGACCCATTCGATCTACCAAGCCTAGTGTACAAGTATCTCAAGCACATTCATACCATTTCCTATCAAGGTCATCATATACAACATTTTCACATAATTTTCTTTCTAATTCAGGTTCATATAACATTAATCTACCATAATCATCTTCCCATACCAAATCTACAACTAATTTAACACACATTTCATCAACATTTCCATGGCATTATTACATACAAGTGGGTTTACATATAAACATCAAGATAATCTGAAATTCTAGCATAATTCCAGTTTCATAAGATGATTCTAACACATATTCATCCTAAATTCCATATATAATCACAGCTTTCACAAACCCACTTCATCAAACTTTACTTAAACCACAAATTTGACTTACTTGATATTAGAAACGCTTACGGGATCAACATTCTTGGTTCATGCATTCAATTAGTCCTCAATTCCCCTTTCAATTTGATGAATTTAGGTTGTTTAGGGTTTTGTTCTTCCCCTGCCTTTTCTCTCGATCGCACACCCTCCACCAAACACTGACTAATTTTTGTCAAGTGTTTAATTTATAACATTTTTCATTTTAACCCCTCTATCTTTTAAAACATGGCATTTATTTCATTTTACATACTAACTTGGTTAACTTCATGTGCACATATGCTTTAAACTTTCCATAGTTTATAAAACTTAGAAAATGGTAAAAATCTATACTTACCATTTCTTATCATCTAAACATTAAAGTTTTAGTAGTATAATATGACGTACGGAATTTGGGGTGTTACAAATGCCTCAATGAAAAACTATGTGATTTTGAATGGATTGAAAAGTGTTGAATTGTGTAAGGAAAATATAGTATTTGATACATTGCAAAATATGATATGGAAGATGATTGATGCGTGAATATGATTATTATGTAATGAATGAAGTAACCTAAATAAGAATGAAATATGTGTAGGAGTGAAAGAAGAAGGAGCTAATTCCGGTTCACAACAAAAGGCTCAAGAAGGAGGTAAGTTTGCTACTTACAAGTTTATTCAACAACATTAGTAGTTTGTTCCTTTAAATATTAGTTTCTTAATGGTAGTCATTGTATTAAAATTAGAACGCGAAAGTAGAGCTCAGTAACGGTCCGTGATGAACGGGTCGGTTTGGGTTAGAATGAGAATGAATAAGTGAAGTTTTCTTAATGTTCCGTGTAAACGGGTTATGATAGAATGAGTTGGAGAGAAAGATGTAACGAAGTTGGTTACATAAACAAGAAAGTCGAATATAAGAATGACTTAGTCATGTATGGTTCAGAATTTAAATGGTGATTATTAGTTCACCAAGTTCATTAATGCGTTTGCTGAAATATGAGTATTACGCTAATGTTGTTTGTTGTAATGGTTGTAGGTAAATCTCAAGTTTAAATGCTATTGCATCGCTCGGAACCGAACACACCTTGAACGCCTTTATGCGTTTCCGCAATTTTTGAAGTATCATCAATGGGTCAATACTTTTGTTAAATTAGGCTAAGTTTGGTAGTTAAAGTCTAAACTTGAAGTGGTAAATCTTTTGTCAAACACTAGCTGTAATGGTCGTTTTGAAAGTTTCTGAAGTGTTATGAAATCTACTATGTTTTTTTAAAATGCGTTGTAGGTTAATTGTTGAATGTTATTAAACAGGGAATTGCTTATTTTACGAACGGGTCATGCCCGAATTTTATTAGAAAATAGTATGAATTATTGTATTTTTGGATTTAGAACTTTGGGCGTTTCAAGTAGGTATCAGAGCCTAGGTTTGAGGGATTCAAGTACCAAGTGCTTGAACTTAAACCGAAAGCTCGTGCAAGTGTGTGTTCGTTCCGAAGCGCAATGCAAGTAAGTAAACTGTAAACTTTGATTATACTTATAGTTAGGAGGTTTTAAAGTTTGTATTTTAGAAAAAGGTTAGAGCTGGAATGTTCATTATGTTACTAAATGTTCATCATGTTACTAAATGTTCATAATTTTACTGGAATGTTCATTATGTTAATAGAATGTTCATTATGTTAATAGAATGTTCATCATGTTACTAAGAATGTTCATCATGTTACTGGAACGTTCATTATGTTAATAGAATGTTCATCATGTTTCTAAATGTTCATCATGTTACTAAATGTTCATCATTTTACTGGAATGTTCATTATGTTACTAGAATGTTCATCATGTTACTGGAATGTTCATTATGTTACTAGAATGTTCATCATGTTACTGGAACGTTCATTATGTTAATAGAATGTTCATCATGTTACTAAATGTTCATCATGTTACTAAGAATGTTCATCATGTTACTGGAATGTTCATTATGTTACTAGAATGTTCATCATGTTACTGGAACGTTCATTATGTTAATAGAATGTTCATCATGTTACTAAATGTTCATCATTTTACTGGAATGTTCATTATGTTACTAGAATGTTCATCATGTTACTGGAATGTTCATTATGTTAATGGAATGTTCATTATGTTACTAAAATGTTCATCATTTTACTGAAATGTTCATCATGATCTAAACGATACAACATGATCGTCAGTGACGATAATGTACGAAGTATGAATTGTAAATGGAATGTAGTATGATAAGGCAAGTTTATATGTGATGAAGAGGTGTATGAAAGGAAACCCTAATGAATAGAATGAATGTTTTCTGTAGATGACGAACACAGGGAATGTAGATGATGCTGAAGTAGCACGACAAGAAGAATTCGATAATAAGATTATGGAAGCAGCAGAAAAGGTTATACATACTAACCTTCCCTAGTTAGCTCAAGAAGTCGAAAGCCGTGTTTTAGGGGTAGTAGATGCTATGATGACTAGTAAGATTGAGGAGTTAAAGGAAATGATTGAAGGGTCTAGAAGCAAAAGTAAGGAACGAAGGTGTACATACAAGGATTTTATGGCGTGCAATCCCTCCTCGTTCAATGGGGAGGTTGATCTGATAAAATGTCAAAGGTGGATAGCAAATATTGAAGCTTTGTTCATACATAGCCGATGCGAGAAGGAAGATCAAGTGATGTTTTCTAGGGTCAGCTTCAACAACAAGCTAAGGATTGGTGGGATACTCAATGTAAGGAGTTAGGGGAAGAGAAACTTCAAATGTTAACTTGGCAAGAATTCAAGGAGTCGTTCCTGAAGTATCATTGCCCGCAGTCGGCAATTGATAGAATACAAGAGGAATTCTTTCGTCTTCGCCAACAGGATGAATCTATTGATGAAATCACCAACACCTTCTTTGATAAGCTAAAGTTTTGTGACGACTTTGTAAAGTCTGAAAGAATGAAGATAAATTGGTATCACGGTATGTTGAAGGCTGAATATAGGGAATTCATCACTCCCTCGAAGTGTGAAACTTTGAATGAACTTATCAACTGGGCTCGGGATAGAGAGATAGAGCTGAAGCGACAAGTAGAAATGGGGGAGAAATGAGCGGCTGAAAAGCCCACAATTATGAGTCCGTCCAAGAAACATAAGCAACATGACAATAGAAACAAAGGAGGATCTAAAAGCAGTATTCCTCCATGCAAAACTTGTGGGAAGCTTCATACTGGAGAATGTCTATTGGGGAAGAAGGGATGCTACAACTGTGGTCAGGAAGGGCATCCTTACTATAAGTGCCCTAGTCCCGTGAGGACGTGTTTCAATTGCTTTACTCTTGGTCACGTCAAAGCCGAATGTCCGAAGCTTAAACAAAAGGGGTAAAAAGATGGAAAGAAGGATGAAAATCAGAAGGCTCGGGGAAGGATGTTTCAGATTACCACGGAGGAAGCTAAGGTTCTACCAAATGTTGTATCAGGTATTTTCTTAGTCAACCTAATACCTGTGAATGTGTTATTCGATTCTGGAGCTAGTAGGTCTTTTGTGTCGAGTGAACTTATGTGCCATCTCTCTTTTAGAAAGGAACGAATGTCTATACCCTTAGAAGTAGAAATAGCGGATAGCAAAAGTTATTTGCTAAGTGAAGTTTGCAGAAATTGTAAGATTACCATAGAAAATGAAGACTTCTAAATAGATCTTATTCTTATGGTTTTGGGGGAATTTAAAGCAGTAGTAGGAATGGATTGGTTATCCCGTTATCATGCGGCAATATGATGCGAGGCGAAAGTCATTCATGTATTGTCGCCTAATGGGGATCGAGTAAGTATTCGTGGGGAAAGAAAATTAGAGACAAAATTGTGCACGATTGTTGAGGCAGTTAAGTACGCAAGAAATGAGGGTAAGGCGTTTTTAGCTTACGTAGTAGACACAAGACAAAAGACGCCTGGAATTGGAGAAGTAGAAGTTGTGAACGAGTATCCGGACGTGTTTCCGGATGAATTACCGGGATTACCACCCGAGCGAGAGGTGGAATTCCGAATTGAACTAAACCCGAGCGCCAAGCCAGTGGCCAAAGCTCCCTGTAGATTTGCTCCCGCTGAAATGCGAGAGCTAATGACACAAATACAAGAATTGCTCGATAAGGGCTTCATACGCCTGAGTGTGTCACCTTGGGGAGCCCCGGTACTTTTTGTGAAAAAGAAAGATGGTTCGATTCGCATGTGCATCGACTATCGAGAGTTGAACAAGCTGACAGTGAAAAATAGATATCCTCTACCTCGGATAGATGATCTTTTTGATCAATTGCAAGGAGCGAGCTGGTTTTCGAAAATTGATCTGCACTCGGGATATCATCAACTACGGGTACGGGAGGGAAGATGTTGCCAAAACCGCGTTTAGAACCCGATATGGACATTACGAGTTTTTAGTAATGTCATTTGGGATAACTAATGCGCCGACCGCATTAATGGATCTTATGAATAGGGTATGCCGGCCCATGTTGGATAAGTCTGTAATAGTATTTATAGACGATATCCTGGTTTACTCTCGTAATAGAGCCGAACATGCAAATCATTTGCATGAAGTATTAGAAACTCTTCGAAAGGAAAAGCTTTACGCAAAGTTTTTGAAGTGTGCATTCTGGCTTAGAGAAGTGCAATTTCTCGGCCATGTCATTAATAAGGATGGTGTCTTGGTGGACCCAACTAAAGTGGAGGCCGTTATGAACTGGGTTCCTCCAAAGAACCCGAGTGAAGTAAGAAGTTTTCTGGGTTTGGCTGGGTATTATCGAAGGTTTATACAGGATTTTTTCCAAAATAGCATTACCCTTGACCAAACTGACTAAGAAAAATGAGAATTTTGTATGGGGGCCTGAGCAAGAGAAGGCATTCCAAACTTTAAAGAGTAGACTGTCTAACGCACCAGTTTTAACCTTACCCGAGGGATCAGAAGACTTGGTGGTTTATACCGATGCTTCACTTCAGGGGTTGGGAGATGTTTTAATGCAACAGGGTAAGGTGATAGCATATGCCTCAAGGCAGCTTAAACCACACGAAAGCAACTACCCAACCCACGATCTAGAATTGGCTGCAGTAGTATTCGCGTTGAAACTGTGGCGACATTATCTATACGGAACGAAATGCACAATATATTCAGACCACAAAAGTTTCAAGTATTTCTTCGAAAAAAAAGACTTGAATATGAGACAGCGAACGTGGTTGGAATTAATTAAGGATTATGATTGCGAAATCCTTTATCACCCGGGGAAGGCTAATATTGTAGCAGATACATTAAGCCGGAAGGAATACCCACCACCCATACAAATTAAATCAATGAGAATGACAGTCACTCCTAAACTTTTGGAGTTGATCAAAGAGGCCCAAACAAAGTCCCTAAATGCTAACGATCCAATGAAGGAAAGAACGAAAGGCTTAGTTGATGAATTAAAAATGAATGTTGACGGCATCATGACCAGGTATGGTCGAATCTGGGTACCTTGGTTGTGTGAAGTAAAATCGTTGTTACTTGAGGAGCCCACAAATCTCGTTATGCGGTACACCCTGGAGCAACAAAAATGTATCAAGATTTGAAGAAAGGATATTGGTGGCCCGGAATGAAACACGACATTGTTAAATACGTGGCTAAGTGCTTGACATGTTCCCAAGTGAAGGCGGAGCACCAAAAACCGTATGGTAAATTACAACCTTTAGAAGTACCAGTTTGAAAATGGGAAGACATAACCATGGATCTCGTTACAAAGCTTCCTAAGACAAAACGAGGTCACGATGTTATTTGGGTTATAGTCGACCGACTTACTAAAAGTGCTCACTTTTTGCCCATACGAGAAACTATTTCTTCTGAAAAGTTGGCGGAGATTTATACGAATGAAATAATAGCTCGTCACGGAGTACCCGTGTCTATTGTGTCGGATCGTGACATAAGATTCACGTCTCGGTTTTGGCGTAGATTTCATGAAGATGTGGGCACAAACTTGCGATTGAGTACCGCGTACCATCCACAGACGGATGAACAGTCAGAAAGAACTATACAAACGTTAGTAGATATGTTGAGGGCTTGCGTCATAGATTTTGGGGTTAACTGGGACGACCATTTGCCGTTGGTAGAGTTCGCGTATAATAACAGTTATCAGAGTAGTATTCAAATGGCGCCATATGAAATGTTGTACGGTAGAAAGTGTAGAACCCCTGTGTGCTGGGAGAAATCGGGCAGCAAGAGCTCGCTCCTAAAGATGTTGTGGCGATAACGAATGAGAAGATTGATCATGTACGGGCTCGTTTGAAGGCAGCGCAAGACCGCCAAAAATCTTATACGGAGAAAAGAAGGTGCCCTATTGAATTTTAAGAAGGGGATCGAGTGTTCCTAAAGGTCTCGTCGTGGAAGGGTATAATACGGTTCCGTAAACGGGGGAAGTTGGGTCCTCGGTATATTGGGCCATTCAAAATTATAGCCCGTGTTGGTAAAGTGGCATACCAATTAGAATTACCTCCGGCTTTAGATGGAATCCATAACACTTTTCACGTGTCACAACTAAGGAAATGTCTCGCGGATGAAACGACATATGTGCCACTCGACGATATCGAACTGGATGAGAAAATGAACTATGTTGAAAAGTCGGTGGCTATCAAAGATTCCAAAATAACGCATCTACGAAACAAAGCCATTCGACAAGTTTTAGTTCAATGGCAACATCGGAAAGGATCGGATCTAACATGGGAATCGGAAGATGAAATGCGAAAGCACTACCCGTCTCTATTTGGTACGTATTAAGGTTTCGGGGACGAAACCTCCTTTAAGGGGGGTAGACTTGTAACACCCCATAATTTGCAAAATAGAATATTTTGATGTCTAAATGTTTTAGGTAATTAGTTAAGTTTTAAAACATAACGAAAGTTTGTAAAACTTGATAAAGGTTATAAAGTGACAACAAAAGATAACTTTGGGGGTTGAATGTGTAAGTATTGATAATTAACTTGATAAAAAAAATAAAAACCCAGTATTTGGGTGTGGGTGTGGATCGCGACCAGGGGAAAAGAAAGGGGAGAAACCCTACTTCATCAAAAGAACTCCAAATTTCAGCAAATTAGTAGTGATTCTTGGCATAATTCGAATGCATGTGTTTAAATACTCTATAATCCAAGTGTCTTGAACTTAAGGTGAGTTAGAATTTTATGTTCTTATGCATTTTGATGAAGTGGGTTTTACCAATCCGTGAATTAGTATGAAATTGAGTTTATATATGAGTTAGAATCATTAATTAGAAGGTGTATTATGCTTGAATGTGATTTTGCTAAAGATTTGGGGGAAAACTCACTTGTTCTAGTAGGATGATGATTATGTAATTTGAATAAGTAGGGTAATTTCTATGAATAAATGTATGTATACTAGAACATTGATAGATTATTATGTGTATGATGAATGATTTGTGCAAGAATGGTTGATTGTGTGAATTATGATGACATCTAGTGAAATTATGCATATGATACATGTACATAATGCTTAATATGTTGTACGCACACTATGTGTTTGATGAAATGCCTCAATGAAAAACTATGTGATTTTGAATAGATTGAAAAGTGTTGAATTATGTAAGGAAAATATAGTATTTGATACATTGCAAAATATGATATGGAAGATGATTGATGCGTGAATATGATTATTATGTAATGAATGAAGTAACCTAAATAAGAATGAAATATGTGTAGGAGTGAAAGAAGAAGGAGCTAATTCCGGTTTGCAATAAAAGGCTCAAGAACGAGGTAAGTTTGCTACTTACATGTTTTTGTTCCTTTAAATATTAGTTTCTTAATGGTAGTCATTGTATTAAAATGAGAACGCGAAAGTAGAGCTCCGTAATGGTCCGTGATGAACGGGTCGGTTTGGGTTAGAATGAGAATGAATAAGTGAAGTTTTCTTAATGTTCGGTGTAAACGGGTTATGATAGAATGAGTTGGAGAGAAATATGTAGCGAAGTTGGTTACATAAACAAGAAAGTCGAATATAAGAATGACTTAGTCATGTATGGTTCAAAATTTAAATGGTGATTATTAGTTCACCAAGTTCGTTAATGCGTTTGTTGAAATATGAGTATTACGCTAATGTTATTTGTTGTAATGGTTGTAGGTAAATCTCAAGTTTAAATGCTATTGCATCGCTCTGAACCGAACACACCTTGAACGCCTTTATGCGCTTCCGCAATTTTTGAAGTATCATCAATGGGTCAATACTTTTGTTAAATTAGGCTAAGTTTGGTAGTTAAAGTCTAAACTTGAAGTTGTAAATCTTTTGTCAAACACTAGTTGTAATTGTCGTTTTGAAAGTTTCTGAAGTGTTATGAAATCTACTATGTTTTTTTTTATTAAATGCGTTGTAGGTTAATTGTTGAATGTTATTAAACAGGGAATTGCTTATTTTACGAACGGGTCATGCCCGAATTTTATTAGACAATCGTATGAATTATTGTATTTTCGGATTTAGAATTTTGGGCGTTTCATTATGGTTATGAACAGGGATATGGGTATGCTTCGCCAGCTGAAGATCCAAATGCTTATTATGGAGTCTACGCAAGAGCGGGCGGATATGGTGGTTATCAACAACAATCACAACAGGTAAACATGCCACGATTTTTTCTTTTTCATATTTTATAAGGTCCATCTTTAGTAGTTGAAAAGTGATCTGGATTTATTTGTATTTCTCGCATTGATGTGGAGAGTTGTGACAAAGTAGGCTGCACTATAGTGTTTGATAAAGTATAATATAATGTTCCATTTTCGTTATGAGTTAAGTATGAAACTGAGCTAACAAGTAAATTTGAGCCAAATGTGTTTTTGAATAAAATATGTTTTGATATAGCCTTGTTCTAAAACATTTATAATAACATAAAAAAATAAGGAATAAAGGACTTTTAAAATCATTCGTGTTGACTAGTTTTCAAACATGGAATACGAATACCAATGGTGAGGTCATATTGATAGTTTCTTTATGTTGTTTTGTTGCTTTTGTCGTCGATTTTGCTAAGTATATGCTTTGTGATTGTTTAAATACTACGCTAATGGTGGAGGGTATAGTCAAACACCTTAGGGTGTTTGAGTGAAATCCTACCCAATAATATTATGCTATGTCAACTCCTCATTCCACTTCTCATTTTGCACTCAATCAGGGGGTATAGTCAATCACCCTAGGGTGTTTGAGTAGGTTAAAAAATAAAAAAAATGTGATTGGTTAAAAGGGGTTGGGACCCACCATTTTCTCAATCACTCTCTCTCCCCTTTTTCGGTAAACACTCACCGAATTCCCCACCCTCTCTCCTTCTCACCGAACACTCTCCTTCACCCGGTGTAGTCACCGATCGGTGACCTTGAAGTCCCCGCTCAAGTTACCGATCCTATACCCTGTACCCTAATGCATGGAACTTTATCTTATTGATTTGCTCTTCTATTTTGTAATAAAAGTGATGGAATGCTATCAACTAATGAAGTATGTTGACAGGAAGAAAGTGATAATGATTAAGAGATCAATGGCTTATAAAAGTTACCTCGCAAGCTTAAATCCGTAACACACTTTATGTAATAAACAGCACCCGTTGTATCGCGGCGGGATGCTTCTGCTAGTTATATATAAAACTTAACTAATAATTTTTTTTCCATGAAATAAACGATATCATTCCACACGAAAAAAAGGCAATTACAAAGCAATGGCAGGTAGTCGGGCAACAAGTTGTGCCGCCACCCCCTTTTGAATAGAAAAACCAATTCTACTAAATACAAAGTTTGAAACCTTTAGCGACGTAGAATTACTATTAACGACTTTTTGAACCCGATTCAAGAGTCGCACAGCTTCAGGAGCGAGACCACCAAAGGTATCAAACGCAAACGGGACAAACACATGTTGATTCTCCCGGCAGGCTTTCTCATGTTTTGCCACTTTGCTCGCCTCTGCCTTGAGCACCGCTTGCCCTACGACAAAACCCTTTTCCTTGAGCCCGACAAGGGGGGAGACTCCAGTTAGATCTACACAAGCGTGTTTCCCCCTTCCCATCCAAACACAAGGATGTTTAAATAATTTAAAGCATTTAAACATTAAAATAATCTATTAAGTAGTTTTGGGGTGTTACATAATTCGCTTACTGAACTCGAATACGAATCAACTCGAATTCGAACCTTTTTAATCGAATTCGAATCGAGTCGAATTTTGAATTTTTCGATTTCGAATCGAATTCTGAACACCTCTACACACCACACCCCTTGTTTTTTAATATTATCTTGTGGATCTCACACTCGCCACGTGTCAAGCAATAACCTAAGCCCCCTACACCTCATGGTCTTAGTTAAAACAATTGACGGTAGTTGAGCATGTATCACTTGATATAGAAGGCGTTCACATCCATGCCATCAAATTATGTGTGTAGAGTTTTTTATAATATAAAGAGTATAAAAAGTGGTTGTGAGTAGAGAAGAGAAAAAATGATACTGTTCATCTGTATAATTGGAGGGACACTGTTCACCCTCTATAATTTTTTAATATATTTTGAAAGTGGTTGTGAATGGAGGAGAGAGAAAGTGTTACTGTCCATCTGTATATTTGGAGGGACGCTGTTCACCCCCTATAATTTTTTAATATATTTTGAAAGTGGTTATGAGTGGAGGAGAGATAAAAGGTAATGATAAATGTATAAAAAAATATTATTTAATTGAAAAGGAAAGAGAAAAAGTAGTGTTTTTAGGGTAATTTAGGGTGAAAATATGATGGAATGGATGTGAATGCTCTTATGCTTTGGGGGTTTTTCAAAAAAGTTTTGATTTTTTTACTTTTTAACCGAAAGCTTTTTCATCTTTATAGTTTTAACCTCATAATTTATTTATATTTACTTTTAACCCAAAACTTTTCATTAATTTGCAATTTTACATCACAACTATTTCACTTTCAACTTAAATTGGCCCCATGTTTCGTTATAAACTTTGTAATCTAACACGATGCAATGTGCGTGTGTAGTTCAACGTGTTTACATTTCATTTACGTTTTCGTTCAAATTTTTGCTAGTTAACACAACGCAACGTGTATGTGTGGTTCAATGTTTTTATGTCTAATTTTTTTTCCGTTTGACAGGTTCGTCACAACGCACGAGTCCTACATCGACTTAGTTATTATTTTCTATATTTTACGTTTCGGTCTATTTTTTCGCATTAACACGCACCAACTTCAATGTTGGTGGACGCTAGCGGTGGTGTGACATTGGTGCTATTTGGCATGATTTTACGCCCATTCTAGTTTTAAATTATAAAGCTATTAGAAACTAACAAACTATTGACGGTAGTTGAGCACATATTACTTGATACTCGTTGCTACCTAGCTAGCTTTTGTTATACTCACGAGTGAATAATGAAGAATAAAGGTGCAATCTTTTAAAACTTAGGGTCATAACCTTAATATAATATGATATTATCACATGAATTATGTGTGTAATGAACTTTATTTAATTCTAAATCTCTATAGTGAAATGAAGGAATTATAAATTTTGCATGGATATCCTACTAGCCTACAATATACTGGATTAATATCATAATGATTTGAGTGTCGGCAAAATATATATCAACTTATTTGCATTGTGTTTCCGCGGTAGGGGGCAATAGGGAGAAACATAAAAAGAAAATTGTCGAACATAAAACGACAGGGAAAAGGGTCCCTCGCCTAAAGTGTCACAGTGGGCCTGAAAACGAGATAAGGTAAAAAGGATTACTATAGAAACACTAAAACATAATTTAATGTTATAGTAAAAAGCGATAAAGACACTTAGGGAGGGCCAGACACCTTTGTGGGTTGGCTCTACGGGGTCGAACCCACGCGTTAAGACCGCCGCCATCCCTAGAGGTTCGCATTAGGGTAGTTTACAAGGTAAAGGTTTGCCGTGATGGTTTGGAGAGACGTGGTTTGAGGATGTGGGGTCCATATCTTTGGGGTGTGTGTTATTAGTGGGTGGAGTAAAACGGTGGGTCCATGATTTCAGAGTACTTGTGGGTAGTCGTCGCTAGTGTTTTGGTGATTCTAGGGTACTTGGGTGTAGAATTAACATGACAACACAAGATTGGATGAGGCTAAGGTCGTACCCTTGGGTGCTCCTTCCACCCTTATACAATCATGATGTCATGCTTCTGTATCGATAAAAAAATTAAATGACGAAGATAAACTTTTATTTAGAATCTATACATATAATAAAAGAAACCTGATTTGGGACACATGTCACTTCCTCATGCTTTCTCACCTATTTTCTTTTTATCTATGTTAAATTAAATATATTAAATAACAATAATGATTTCAAACGTTATATGATTTCAAACGTTAACGATTAATATATAATCTTTTCCTTTTATCTTTATTATTATTATTATTAAATAACAATAATGATTTCAAACGTTATATGATTTCAAACGTTATATCAAACGATTAATATATAATCTTTTCCTTTTATCTTTATTATTATTATTTAATGTTATTTATCTATACTATATAATAAAATAAACCAATTTTGGGACACGTGTCACTCATTGAAAGCGTCTACATTTTAATTTCCTGCATTTTCATACTTATCTTATATCAATTAATTAAAAAATAAATAATGAATTAATATTAAATCTTATCTTACTTTGAATGTTGGATAGAATCACTCTATTTGATCTAATAATATATTATCCTCAAATTTAAATTATAAATTAACGATTTTTTTAAATAATAGCACAAAACAATAATCTTAAACTTAAAAAACAACAATACGCTCATATAAAAAATTTTAAGTACAAACAAAATATACAAAATAACTTATTAGATATTAGATCAAACTTTAAAAAACACTAATTAGGAAGAGAAGCTTATAATATAATTCTGTTTTAGATTTTACAAATTCGGGTTCTAATCAATTCGAATTAAACTTAACCAAGTTTATGACTTGATTCGAATTAAACTGAACCAAATTTATGCTTTTTTAAACGAATCCAATAGCATATTATTTACCATACAAAATTACATTTATTTAACCCGTGTAATACATGGTGTTTTTAAAGATATAACTTTTTTTATTATTTAGTATATATTCGCCCCGCTTGCGGTATGCGCATATAATGTATATATGTGTGGACGCTCGGAGGGCAAAAGTGAAATTGCACTAATTTTAACATTATTTTACTAAGTTCGTGAAAATAACGTTATAAGTGGAGGATGGTTAATCATGCATCATCATCATGTGGTGGCGTTGATAGTAGAAAGACAAAAGGGACCACACACTAATCGGTCTTTGTCCAGATTGTTGAGTGTTATGTGCCTTATATCTAAGGTTTGATGCAAAACTACTATCGAGCCGGGGCTCTCACTGAAAGCAGCCTCTCTATTCCTACGGGGTAGAGGTAAGGATGTCTATATCTTACCATCCTCAGACCCTACCTTAGCTTTACTATTGGTGGGATTTACTGAGTATGATGATGATGATAATGATTTAGTATATATAATTGGATTTATTGAACCTGTATAATACACGGGGTTTATAAAGATATAGCTTTTTTATTATTTAGTTTATAAATACAACCCGTGTAATATACAAGGTTACAAAATTACATTTATTTACCATGTGTAATACACAACCATGTGTAATACACAGTGTTTTTAAAAAATATAACTTTTTTTATAATGTAGTATATATAATTAGATTTATTCAACCCGTACAATACACGGGTTTTTATTATTTAGTATATAAAATTACATTTATTCAGTACAATACATGGGGTTCTTAGAGATATAATTTTTTTATTATTTAATATAGGGTTATTGGATTTTAATAATCCTAAGTTTCACCAGTTGACCGATAATAATCCTAACTTTAAAAATTCCCTCTAATAATCCCAACTTGTAAAAGTTTGGCCACCATTGATTCTTTTTTAACATAGGTGCACTTAAATCAATTAAGGAGTCTTTAGGTGTGATTGAATCTATTGAGGAGACCAAATTCTTTTATGTTTGAAAAGGATCAGTGGCGCCCAAACTTTTACAAGTTGGGATTATTTGAGAGAATTTTTAAAGTTGGGATTATTATCGGCCAACTGTTGAAACTTAGGATTATTAAAATCCAATAACCCTTTAATATATAAAATTACATTTGTTCATCCCGTGTAATAAACGAGATTTTTAAAGAATAATTGTTTTAATTTAGTATATAAAATTACATTTATTCAACCCGTGTAATACACGGGGTTCTAACCTAGTAAACCTTATATTACAAACCACCAACTATTATACAATAGGGAAATTGAAAAAATTAAAATTGCACCACAAATGACCAATCCAAGGAATATAACTTTGCCCTATTTTTAATACATAGGCATCGACGAAGGTTTGTTATTGAATATATTGCCATTATGAGCTCTCCAAAAGAAACATACAACGAATATAAAGCGTATGGCCTTGTTGTGTTGTGATTGTTTTGGTGATGGCGAGTAAGTTTTGTCCAAAGCTACAAGAGGATATTGATACCTTGCGCCACAAACTAATTTGTGCCCAAATCTCGGTTGTAAAGTGACAAGAAACAAGAAGACGGTCCATTGTTTCAAGCGTAACACTACGAATTAAACATGAAGGGGAGATAATTTAAATACCTCTTTTAACAAGAGGGACCCTCTCTGACTCTTTGCCGTTCGTCATCCAAAGTAATTCACATTCAAAAGATAATAATTAAAGAAGGAAAAAACTATGATACTTGATGTTTGGGGGGAGGGGGCGTAAAACAAAAAAAAATAGTGTAGAATTTATGCAAATACTCTGATCGCTTCTTGAAAAAAAATATCCTTAGTCCGTCACTACAAGGAAGGGGCACTCAAGGGTATGAACCTTAGCCCTGACCAACCAACACATGTCATGTCAAATTTGACTCAAAGTACCCATTAGCTAGTAAACACTGGCGGCACCTACCCACGCCATAATTTTTTTAATTTAAAACAAGTTAAATGCCCTAACCAATCAAAACCCACCCACCAATCCCAAGGTCAGCAACTTCCTCAAACAAACTCAACTCTTACACTAGTAAAGCTACTAGCTTAACCAACCTGCTTTGCTTACCCTAAGGGTGTGGGGGGCACTCCTCTAAGGGGGGAGTGACATCTCTTACACACACCCAATCAGCACGCGCCTGTAAGACTAAATATGTTATGTACTAATATTTAATCTATAGCCATTATAATCATTTACATAATAAAGATCAAAATATATAATAACCTATTAAATAATTAGTTGGTAATTGTTGATGGACCATATTACCCTTATTAACTAATTAGGTTTCCTCCTGGGTGCTTATATAAGGAGAATTATGTGGAGGTTAAAGGGTTAGACAGTTACACATTAGAAACACCCCATTAGCCATAACATCAATTTCGACCTCCTCTCCTAGCCGATATCCCTTTTCGGTTTACTAAGTCCCCATCATCAGTCAGCACCCTAAGGAGGAACCAGATCACGATGACAAGCATGTCGAACTCCATTACTGGATTCTCCACTGCACTATCTGTTGTGACAGGTATATATTTTATTGTTTTCCCTCATGTATAAACAGAACTGAACCAACATGTGGTATCAGAGCATATGTTGATTAGTCAGTTCTGTTTTCGTATCCATAATTCTGGGATTGAAACTTGGAAAACGGATTTTTTTGTAACTTTACGGTTTCGAGTCATGAAGATCGACTCGAGATCTCTGTTTTCGGGAAAAAGATTAATTATATGTTCACTCAAATTCAACTGGGTTATGTTTTTAGCCGAAATCTGTTTAGAAAAACTATTAATATTCAGGTTTCGGGTTCCAGAATTTATGTTTTATGTTTTTAGGGTTCATCATGTTCTTGAGAAAATTCGATAATTCTGTTATGATTTGGAATGTTTTAGGATTAATGAGTGTTTTTTCCATGTTTGATCCAATTTTATCTTTTAACTTTATTCGAAACTGTTATTAGATAAACAGTTACAATTTTTTCGAAATATGTTGATAAAATTAGATCATCTTAAAACAGGAAATAATATCTCATAATCCCTTAGATTTCGAATTTTCAGTTATGTTTCCACATTCACAGCTGTTGACAGGAAGTTTCGAGACCATCAGATTACGACTCGAGACCATTAGTCTCGACTCGAGACAACAAGGTCTCGACTCGAAATCATCAGGCCATAAAAATCTCTTCAACTCAGACAGAGGTCTCGACTCGAGACCATTAGATCTCGACTCGAGACCATAACGTGTCAACTCGAGACAGAGGTCTCGACTCGAGACCATTAGATCTCGACTCGAGACCATAACGTGTCAACTCGAGACCATAACGTGTCAACTCGAGACAAAGGTCTCGACTCGAGACAACAAGGCTGTGACTCGAAACCTCATTATTTTAAGCTGTTTATTTTAAGCTGTTAGGTCTCGATCTACGCTAACGGGTGGTTTGCTATTAAATAAATGGTTTTGTAATTTACTTAGTTAATTAATCAGAATCAGATAATGTTTTGCAAAAACAGAATAGCTTAACTTGAATGAGCTTTTGATGTATCATTTCTGGCCAAAGCTGACTTGATACATCTACTTATCGTTCAAGTATTACGAAAGCTATGTTGTGTGTGCATCATAAGCATGAATGTCTTAATTTCTGGCCAAAGCTGATTTAATTCATTCATAGATGGCATACTCAACAAGTGCATAACTAAAGTGATTGTTTCAATTTCTGGCCAAAGCTGATTTGTTACAACCACTTTGCACATATGCTTAAATGATTACACTTCTGGCCAAAGCTGTTTTGTCTTCGTTTAAGTAGAATTTTTAGCTAAGTCTATTATTTTGATGTTAGTAATAGACAATATCACAGTTTCATAACGTAAAATGGTCATTATTTATCTCTGCCTTAGTTTAACGTGCCCTTAGATCACATTAGGATTTCTTCCTTAGTATCATAACTTGCTCATCTTATTTCCACTATCAGCACCCAATTGCGGAATTCCACCTTTGACTGGTGATAACTTTGCTGCATGGAAAGATGCTCTCATGCTTACTCTCGGGCTGCTGGATTTCGATTATGCTCTAAGAGAGGATAAGCCAGCGGACCTTACTCCACAAAGTACTGCTGCTCAGCAGTTAACTCATGACAAGTGGACTAGGTGTAACTGCATGTCTCTCATGTTTATGAAGCAGTCCATAAGCAATGCAATCAGGGGAGCTATTCCTGATTCTGAAGATGCTAAAACCTACTTAGCTTCTGTGGAGGCGCAGTTCAAAGGGACGTCTAAAGCACACGCTAGTACTCTTATTCTCAAGCTGGTGACAACTAAGTATGATGGGAGGAGCGGCATTCGCGAGCACATCATGATGATGAATGACATTGCCAATAAGCTGAAGGGGCTGGAAATGGAAATCAGTGATGGTTTCCTTGTTCATTTCATCATTACTTCGCTTCCTTCGTCCTTTGAAGCATTCAAGATCAATTACAACACTCAGAAGGATAAATGGACGATGAGTGAGCTGGTCGCCATGTGCGTACAGGAGGAAGAGCGTATGAGGATGGATCGCCATACTGATGTTGCAAACTTCACTACCTCCAACTCTAAGAAAAGGAAGAACAATTATTAGAGGAAGGATGCTTCTAAAGTTCAAAGGCCTAATCCTAATCCTAATACAAGTGCACCTTCCAGCTCTAAGAACTCCTTAGGCAGTATCCGCTGCAAGTTCTGTAAGAAGACAGGACACATGCAGAAGGAATGCCCTGACTTTAAGGAGTGGCTGGCTAAGAAAGGTAACGATTATTTTATGATACTTGAGTCCTATAATTTAAGTGTTCCTGCTAATTCTTGGTGGTTTGATTCTGGTTCTATGGTTCATGTTACCAATTCAACTCAGGGATTCCTTTCAATCCGGAAGCTGGAAAGAAACCAAAGAACACTTAAGGTTGGGGATGATCGAGAATTAGAAGTGAAGGCCATTGGAACATTACAATTAGTTATGAAAACTGGTTTATGTATTAAACTTTATGATACCTTATATGTTCCTGAGGTAACTCGGAACCTTGTATCAGGACCAAAGTTAGACATGGACGGTTTTATTGTTTCCCATGGTCATCGCAAACTCTCTATCCTTTATGATTCTGTTCTTTATGGTACTGGTATTCTGGATGGTGGTCTCTATAGATTAGAACTAGAAGATAACTTTTCCAAATCTTTGTTGTCATATAACATAAATGAATCACTCACAAAGATGGAAGAGAAACGAGACTTAGAAACTTCATCCATGTTGTGGCATCAGCGTTTAGGCCACATCTCAAAAGAACGATTAAATCGTCTCGTAAAGGATGAAGTCTTACCTCCTCTCGATTTCTCTGATTTTGGAACATGTGTCAAATGTCTTAAAGGTAAAATGACATTAGCGAATAAGAAAGGTGCCACTAGGAGCTCTAATTTATTAGAACTCATTCACACTGACATTAGTGGTCCCTACCAAATCGCTGGCATAACTGGACATGCCTCATTTATCACTTTTATTGATGATTATTCTCGTTACATGTACTTGTATCTTATTAAGGAGAAAAGTATGAATCTCTAACAACTTTTAAAGATTATAAGGCTGAAGTTGAAAAGCAATTAGATCGTCAGATTAAAGTTGTGAGATCAGATAGAGGCGGTGAATATTATGGAAGACATACTGATGTGGGTCAAGCTCCTGGTCCATTTTATGAGTTCTGTAAGGGCTAGGGGATTGTGAACCAATACACCATGCCTGGTACACCTCAGCAGAACGGTGTCGCTGAAAGAAGAAACCGTACCCTTATGAACATGGTGCGCAGTATGTTTGCCAACACTAATTTACCATTATTCCTCTGGACTGAAGCGCTAAAAGCAGCTGTTCATATACTCAATAGAGTTCCTTCTAAGTCTGTCCCTAAAACTCCTTATGAACTTTGGACAGGAAGGAAACCGAGTCTTAAATATATGAAAGTATGGGGCTGCATTGCTGAAGCAAAACTTTACAATCCTTTCCTAAGGAAACTTGACCCTAAAACAATTACCTGTTTCTTTATCGGGTATCCTGAGAACTCTAAGGGTTATCGTTTCTATTGTCCTTCCCATGTCACCCGTATTGTTGAAACCAAGTGTGCCGCATTCCTGGAGGATTTCAAGGTCAGTGGGAGCAGTACCAACCCTTACGAAGAATTGCAAGAAGTACAAGACGCGGGGGGAGAGACTCGTCGCTTACCATTACTCCGATTACTCCTCTTGTACCCAATGCAACTACTGTACCTGAAGCTACTGCACCAACTCCAAATTCACCTCTACAATCAGAACCCATTATACCTCATGACGAAGGCACATCAAACGCTCACAACCAAGACAACGCTGAACCCGATAATCCACTCAGGAGGTCATCTAGGCAAAGAAGGCCTACTAATTGGGATGATTATGTTACCTACCTGACTGAAATGGATCCCGGAAAGCTCAATGATCCTATCTCTTACAATGAAGCCATTAACAGTGATCAGTCTTCTGAATGGAATAAAGCGATGATTGATGAGCTTGAATCCATGAAGAAAAATGACGTTTGGGATTTGGTAGAATTACCCAACGGAGCAAAACCCGTAGGATGTAAATGGGTATTCAAAACAAAACTGGATCCGAATGGTAACGTTGAACGCTACAAAGCGAGATTGGTTGCAAAGGGCTACACTCAGAAAGAGGGAATTGATTATCAAGAGACGTTTTCACCTGTCTCTCGTAAAGATTCATTAAGGATCGTCATGGCCCTAGTAGCTCATTTCGATTTGGAGTTACATCAGATGGACGTTATAACCGCTTTCCTTAACGGAGATTTGGACGAAGATGTTTACATGAAACAACCTGAAGGCTTTAAACCTGAAGGTCAGGAGCATCTAGTCTGTAAGCTGAAGAAATCCATTTACGGGTTAAAACAAGCATCACGTCAATGGTACCTCAAGTTTGAAGTCATGAAGAAGCAAGGTTTTATGAAGAATCAAGTGGATCAATGCACCTACCTCAAGATGAGTGGGAGCAACTTTACTATACTTGTCCTTTACGTAGATGATATTCTATTGGCAAGTAATAGTTTAGACATGTTGCATGAGTCGAAGCGGTTACTTTCGCATAACTTCGACATGAAGGATCTCGGAGAGGCTTCTTACGTCATTGGCATCGAAATTCACCGAGATAGACACAGAGGGATCTTAGGATTGTCCCAAAGGGCTTACATAGATCGTGTCCTTACACGATATAACATGCAACAGTGCAAACCCTCCGTCGCTCCAGTAGTTAAGGGAGATGTTTTCGGTTCATTCCAGTGTCCGACAACAGAGGTTGAGAAGGAGCAAATGAGCCAGATACCTTACGCGTCAGTAGTCGGGAGCTTGATGTATGCTCAAGTCTGTACTCGCCCAGATATCGCTTATATTGCTGGAATGCTAGGCTGTTATCAGACTAATCCTGGCCTAGATCACTGGAAAGCAGCTAAGAAGGTACTTCGATATCTGCAAGGGACGAAAGACTATAAACTGACTTATAGAAGAAGTGATCATTTAGAAGTGGCGGGCTATTCTGATTCTGACTTTGCAAAGTGCAAAGATGACAAGAAATCCACTTCGGGCTATATCTTTATGTTAGCAGGCGGCCCTATCTCATGGAAGAGTCATAAACAACAGTTGACCACAACTTCCACAATGATGGCAGAGTACATTGCTGTTTATAACGCAACCTGTCATGGAATGTTGCTTAGAAATCTGATCACTGGACTCAAAATCGTTAATTCCATTTCTAGACCATTGAAGCTTTATTGTGATAATTCAGCTGCCGTTAGTTTCTCGAACAGTAACAGTTCGACTGGAGCTGGTTTATATCTCGATACAAAATATCTGTTCGTACGAGAACGAGTTGAGGAAAATAATCTTTGTATCGAGTATATTAGTACTAAGGATATGCTTGCGGATCCGATGACTAAAGGTCTCCCTCCTAAGGTTTATGAAGAACATGTTCGTAATATGGGATTTTGTAAAGACCTTATTTGAGCATATTGTACTAGCTTATGTTTTATGTTAATGAAATTTCCTCAGTTTGATTTTGTATGTCTCTTAGAATATGTTCAACCGGTATAATGGCATATTGACAAATAAAGTTACAAATCAAACAAAGGGCTTATGCGTATTTTGATCATAATGGTTAGGTTTTAAATTAAGGCTATAGTATGATTAATGGGGGTCCTGAGTCGCATAATGATTCAACGGCTGTATTTCTCTGCTATAGTACTTGTTTAAGGCTAAAATGAGTGTTAACTCCTGATCAGGCTTATCTAATACTCATAGTAAATGATTACTCGGCTAAGTGAGAGAATGTAAGATTAAATATGTTTTGTACTAATATTTAATCTATAGCCATTATAATCATTTACATAATAAAGATCAAAATATATGATAACCTATTAAATAATTAGTTGGTAATTGTTGATGGACCATATTACCCTTATTAACTAATTAGGTTTCCTCCTGGGTGCTTATATAAGGAGAATTATGTGGAGGTTAAAGGGTTAGACAGTTACACATTAGAAACACCCCATTAGCCATAACATCAATTTCGACCTCCTCTCCTAGCCGATATCCCTTTTCGGTTTACTAAGTCCCCATCATCAGTCAGCACCCTAAGGAGGAACCAGATCACGATGACAAGCATGTCGAACTCCATTACTGGATTCTCCACTGCACTATCTGTTGTGACAGGTATGTATTTTATTGTTTTCCCTCATGTATAAACAGAACTGAACCAACAGCGCCACGTCAACTCCCCTCTTAAATCCTCATTTTGCTCTCAAACGTTGGCATCACTCCACTCACACAATTATTTTTTTATAAAAGAAGAAGAAAAAAATATGATTGGTGGAAAAATGGTGGACCCACATTAACAACCAATCACCCCCTCTCTCTCTCATCTCTCTCAATCGGCGAGCACACACCGAGCTATGAAGTCCCCGCGCGGTAAAATTTGGATGGTGGCGGTGTACCCGCACGGCATTTGAAGTCCCCGCATGGGGTCACCGAAGGTGCCCCGTGCACCCTAAGGGATGACGATGGCATTATGATATTGTTCAAACCCTTTATCCTCTATCCGCGAAGGCCCCCCCTCTAATAAAATGATAAATAGGGGTAACGAATCATCATTAAAATATCTATTTTTTTGAACGGTCAACGAATTCTTCAAATGAGCTACAGGCGAAATTCATCACATCAGGATACATTCGCCTTCCGAACCGGGGAAAACCCTCACCCAGGGCCAAAGCCCGTGAACACTCGCCCAAAGCCATGACAGTACGATGAGATAAAAATCACTAAGTTCATGGATCGAACTAGCGATCACCGCCTACTCGCCTAATCTCCCATCATCACCGCCGAGTGCCACATAAACTAAAAAAAATATCTAGTTATATTAATTGTTTGGAGACTTTGTGGGTGTTTGGGTTTCCTTTTTTTGAAGGAAAAGGACTTTTGAGGGGAAAAAAGGACTTTTAAGAGTGTTTGGCTTTCCTTTTAAGGTAAAAGTCCTTTGCAAAAAACCAAAAGTCAGGTTTTTCTGACTTATTTTTGTGAGAAGTCCTTTTGGAAAAGTTAGAAAAAAGGAACCCCAAACATGCCCTTTATCCCACGAGATTCGGTGTGGTCTCAAGTTGGCAGCGGCCCAAATCCAATATTCATCTGTTCTTCGCTTCGGTCCTTTTCAATCTCCCCACCCACCTTCAAATCCCCAAAGTCAATAACCGGAGGAACCACTCTTTATTATTATTATTATTTTACCTCTGTTTTTCCCTATAGATCAATCATATATCATCTGATTATTATTCGTCACAAGGTAACCGCGTTAATCTCAAAGTAATTTTCATGTTTCTAATGGATTACGCGTAATTCACTTCAATGAATTGCTTACACACAATGATATTTGCCTATTGTAACAGAAATCGAACCAATTTGACTTCTGTTTGAACAATTCTTCCTTGATTCGCGACCAATTTGCATTCGATAACCTAATTTTCTACCTCTGTATTGATTTTACGTTACGCAATACGATTATTAATTTATAATTTACAATAATTACGTTTTGTGTCCTGGATCTGGATTAATATGCCGTATATTGTATGTTTGTAACGGTTTGTTCATTTTTTAGAGTTTGATTTGGTTTGTTGTGCGATAATTTAGGCTGCGTGTGTTAGCGATTACGTGTTTGATCGATTGTTAGCGATTGCAGTTCGTGTAAACAATTTGAACGCGTTGATTTTTGTGGAGGATGAGTCGATTTGAAGCGCACTCGTCGGATCATCCTACACCGAGTGTCGGTGAATGTTCTAGCTCAACTTCGTTGAGTAGTCAACAAGAGGTTGAAGATGATGGGATCATTGCTGCTGTTTTGTCTGAAGAGTATGCTCAGTTAGATGGTTCGGTTGGTCGTCGGCTTACTAATCTGGAACCTGTTCGGGTAATAAGATCGTTTATGAAGTAAATATTCTTGTTTGATCAAGTAATTTTTACTTAAAAGTTAACCTTGTGGTTGGAATTTTCAGCATGTTCCTCGGATTAATTCCTTTATCCCCAATATTAGTGATGCCAGTTTGGATCATCAACGATTGAGCCAGAGGTATAGACTAACCATCAATGTTTATTATATGTATATACAGTTTATGAATAACAAGATTCGGAGGAGATTAACATCTTTCTTCATCAGGTTACATACTTATGGTTTATTTGAAGTGAAGGTTTCTGGTGATGGAAATTGTCAGGTGTGTTTAGTTTGTTTCTTGTTTGAGTAATATTATATGAGAAATTAATGAAAATAATCATTTTCTTGGATGTGTTATACTTGTGTCATAAACAAATCACTCTTTTAGTCAAGAGAGTCGTGTATCTACTTTTACTCGCGTATGGGACTTTTTCCCAAGTGTATTAATACGTGTATGTATTATCATGTGGGTAGAGATTAGTGTGTGTACCATTGTTCATGTATAGAATGAAAATATTTAACGCTTTGATGGGTGAAAATAGATACAGGACTATATTTGCGTATCACATGACTGACTATATTGTGTGAAATAGTTTTGGCTTGATTATAAGGGTATAACACAGCGAGAAACATGGCTACTTTGATGATTTTCTCAAAATATACTAGGTTTTCATCATTAATCAAATTGTTTTCTTCCATGTCTTTCAGTTCCGTGCAATTTCTGACCAGCTATACAGGTCACCTGAGTATCACAAACATGTCCGAAAGGAGGTTGTGAAGCAGGTTTGTCATAATTTCTTTTTGTACATCTATAATGTCTGAATTTTGTATACATTTAGAAAGCCAGGTCATGTGTATTATAATGTATGCTAATGCTGTCTCATGTTTTGATTTTGCAGCTGAAGGAGTGTCGTTCTCTATATGAAGGCTATGTTCCAATGAAGTACAAGAAGTATTACAAGAAAATTTCTAAGTAGGATACTTCGTATGGGTCGTGACTGCAAACAAAATTTATCTGACTAATGCAGTATTGTTGTTTTATAAAAATTTTTGTTATATATGAATATACATATACGTGTTTTTGTTACTGAATTCTTGCATTTACAGAACAGGTGAGTGGGGAGATCATGTCACTTTACAAGCAGCTGCTGATAGGGTTTGTTTTCCTCTTTTGAATTTAACTTCAGCCAATGATGTCAATTGGTAGTAGTATAAGCATGTTTACTGTTTCCCCCAATGTTAAAGAACTTCTTCGGATCGCCTGCTTATTTGCTTATTGCGTTTTAATACAAGTTGTTTTGAAGAAGTTTAGGAGTGCGTATCTGATTATTTATGAGTTAGTTCTTAAAAAGCAATAAGCCGATAAACATTTTAATAAGCAATCCTAAATATATGAAATTTGTACTGCTGTAAAGCTTAAATAAAAGGTTAAAAATCCCTTAAGTATATGTTTATGCACTTATTGTTGAAGTATATATAAGATCAAGTCATGGTAATCTTTCAACATTTCGTTTTCTAAAAATTATTTATATTTTGTGTATTTTCGATTCACAGTTTGCTGCAAAGATATGCCTTCTAACCTCATTCCGAGATACCTGTTTTATAGAAATTACACCACAACAACAGGCACCTCAGCGAGGTATTACTCTTCTTTTCTGTCCGCATACATATGACACTATAATTCTATAAAATTCAGCAGAACCTTAACAAAGTGATGTTTTCCTTTATTAAAAACACAGAACTGTGGCTAAGTTTTTGGTCTGAAGTGCACTACAACTCGCTCTATGAAATGCGAGGTGAGCTTTCGTTGATTTATGATTAAGGAAGAAGATGGTAAACCAATAAACTAATCATATTTGCTCATTGTGTAGAAGCTGTGGTGCAGCAGAAGCCCAGGAAGAAGCACTGGTTGTTCTAAGGAAAGATTATCATCAAAAATTGCATTATTTTCTTTTAATTTTTTTTATTATTTGTAATAGAATCAATTTCCCATTTCTGTTCATCTGTACACATTATACCCCAATAACTATCAACTGTCAGACACTAAACTGATGTACATTTCATGTGCAAAGTTTTCCTCTCTAACATTATAGTCAGAATTGTTACAAAGGAAGTTGATGAAAACCAATAACATTTAATTGGGTGGATACAAATCAACCTAAAATATCTGAATTACAAATGTCAAACTGTTGATACAATCATACATTCATACCCTCAGAATCTGAAGCTTAGACGCAAAAGCAATTGCAACCCAATCAGATTGAGAAGAAGACCACTGCAACTGTTCAATCTCCGCACCAGCGGTATATGCCAAAATCGGATCCAACCCACCTTCAACAGGCTGACCCATGGACGACAGATCCCAAATAAGCGCCTGCGAATCATCACCCGCAGTACAAATATGGCACGAACTATGCGGCGCCCAAGCAATCGCATTCACACTCGCTTGATGCCTCTGCAGTTCCACAACCGGTTGTGTCGGGAAACGAATATCAAGCACAACCACCTTAGCACTATCCATTATAATAGTAGCCATATACCTAGGATCCTGCTTATTCCATCCTAACCGAACCAGCGGTGTATCCGGCTCAGAGCTCTCATATATAATCGTCGAATGCTCTTTATCGCGAAGATCAAACACTCGAACCGATCCATCAGCCGACACTGATGCAAACACGCCAACACCGCACCACGCGATATCATAAACCTCCTTATCATGAGCAATCAACTGCGTATCCACCGTCTCTCTTTCAATATCCCAAATCGTACAAGTGGTATCGATACTAGACGTACCAATTCGCTTCGGTTCAGCTTCATTCCAATCGAAAGAAGTAACCGGACCACAAAACTCACTGTTCCGATTATTATTAAGCACACTCTTCATCTCAACCCTACGGGAACCAGAACCAATACCACCATTAGTAACAACTTCATCGTCTCCACATTCATCGTCATCGAAGATTCGCCAAATGCGAAGAAAATCACTGGATGTAGCGAGGAGATCAGGCTTCTGGCACTCCTTGTCAGGGATGAAGCTGACTTTTGTAGGCGGGTAGGGGTGTTCGAAGGATAACATCGGGTCGGATCGAATCTCGCCATTGGAATCATCGAGTTGGACGATTTCGACACGGTTAGGGTATTGTTCGAGGAGACTGGCGATGGCGAGGCGGTAGTTTTTGTCGCGGCGGACGCTCCAGTTCATGGCGTAGATGTGCCATGGGGCCTCGTATGTGTAGATCTCTGAGCGTCGTTGTTGCTCGTCGGATCCGTTGTTGTGGTCGCTGTTGGCTCCCATGGTTGTTTCCTGAAAATAGTTTAACCTAAATCGGAAATACTGAATAATAGTTTGCGGGTGGGGAATATGAACACATCCGTACCAACAATGCCTTCTGGATGTTACTATTTGTCAAGTGTGTTGTGTGACAGGAACAGGGTATACACTATTAATAAGACGCAAAGTGAAACAATTAATAAATCTTTATATTTTCCTTCTATCAATGATCGGTCGCGACGTTCTCCGCTCCCTTCTTGTCCCTAATCTCAATATCGAACTCGGATAGAAGAAGAATCCACCGTATAAGACGGGGTTTGGCGTCTTTCTTTTGGAAAAGAAAGCGCAAGGCGGAATGGTCGGTGAATATGATAGTTTTGGAAAGTACAAGGTAAGATTGGAACTTATCGAACGCAAATACTACGGCTAAGAGTTCTTTTTCCATGGTGGTATAGTTCTCTTGAGCATCATTTAGCGTTTTGCTCGCGTAGTAGATCGGATGAAAGTGTTTATCAACTCTTTGGCCCAACACCGCACCGACGGCGTAGTCACTTGCATCGCACATGAGCTCAAAAGGTAAGCTCCAAGCCTCCAATTGGGCACTAACCAACTTCTCCTTCAAAAAGTCGAATGCTTTAAGACACTCCTCGTCAAAGACAAAAGGCACGTCTTTTTCAAGGAGTCGGGTATGGCAACTTACGTGCTCGTAAGTAGAGCAGCAGACTCTGATGGATACTGTCGTGCTCGTAAGTAAAGGAGCATGCGCGTATGGCGACTTACGTGCTCTTAAGTTATAACAACTCTCCCAAAACCATTAGAATACTCCTATATGTCATAAAATACACCCCGTATACGAAAAACAGACCCAATATACCTTTATATTAATAAAAATCAAATAAAACAAAAATTTTTGGTCGCTCGCGGGGCGCGACCAAGTTAAGTCAAGCTGTCGCGGGGCGCGACAACATGACACCAGGCCGCACCCGGTGCTGCCACGTGTCCCCATTCGTGTCGAGTTTAGCTGGTGAGTCGCCAAGCCTAGGCCCTAGCCTAGGGTCCTCGCGGCCCGCGAGGGACTAAGCCCAAGGGCTTCGCGGGGCGCGACAGACTTCGAAATTAGCTATAAATAGGGCAGCAGTGACACAATTCACATTCGCTCAACTTCTTTTCTTTCTCGACACATATAATAGCTAAAATACCCGAGTATAATACCCCCTAAAAAGCGAAGCTCTACCTCGTTGTAACTATTATAACCCCCAGTTACGTATTAGTTACTATGCCCGATTGATCTAGAGGTCCGTAACTCATGTTAAGGCTCTGCCTGACTCAGTCGTTGGAGTTCTGTCTCGGGGGTATAGCTAATGTAAATTGGGTTATCTTACTAACACGTATGCATTGTTTATTTTAATAGATTATAAACAGAAAGTCACCAGGAAGTAGTAGTAGTAGTAGTATCTGAAACATCAATGTTAGTATATTCACTTTTTGTAAACTGTTTTTACAAAACCTCAATTGTTTTAAAGTACATTTAGCAGTGATTGAGTCTATGTATTCTACAATTACTGTCGGTATGTTGGGGTTTTGTATACATTACTTGTTACTACACTGTGATAAAAAAGGCACGTCTTTTTCAAGGAGTCAGGTATGGCGAGTTACATGCCCGTAAGTAGAGCAGCAGGCTCTCATGGAGACTGTCGTGCTCGTAAGTAAAGGAGCATGTGCGTATGGCGACTTACGTGCTCTTAAGTAGAGCAGCATGCTCACATGGAGACTAGCGTGTAAGTAGAGCAACAGGCTCACATGGAGACTGGCGTGCTCATAAGTAAAGGAACATGCGCATATGGCGACTTACGTGCTCGTAAGTAGAGCAAGAGCCTCTCATGGAGACTGACATGCTCGTATCTAAAGGAGCATGCGCGTATGGCGACTTATGTGCTCGTAAGTAGAGCAGCAAGCTCGCGTGGAGACTGGCGTGCTCGTAAGTAAAGGAGCATACGCGTATGGCGACTTACGTGCTCGTAAATAGAGCAGCAAGCTCGCATGGAGACTGGCGTGCTCGTAAGTAAAGGAACATGCACGTATGGCGACTTATGTGCTCGTATATAAAGGAGCATGCGCGTGGAGACTTACGTGCTCGTATGTAGAGGAGCATGTGTGCTCGCTTGGGGATAATGTGACAACTCGTATTTCGAACCTATCTTTGTACCTTGATGTAACGTAAACATTAAGTGACTATGTGAATTAGATGATCTAATGGAATGTTATTTTATTGAATGTTATGTGTTATATGTTGTGTTGTATGTATGTATGTATTTGAACGACCCCAAACGCACAACACTCACCCGATCGCACAAGCCCATTCGGGCCACCACTTGTATTCGGATCAATGGGCAGCCCATTGAGGGTTCGGCCCACTCTTTCTCTTTGTCGCATAACACTAGGAGAGGGAATACTCCTCACTTGTTTTGCTAAACATTCAAAACACAAACCCTAGCTCTCCTCTCTCTCCCCCTCACGAAACCGAAGGCTGCCAAACATCCTTTTCATCGAAGATTCTTTCTTGTTCGGATCACCCTCACTCATCTCAATCGGTTAGTGTTCTATGATGGGTTTATGATGATGTTGTTAACTGATATAGCATGTATGAATGACAATATTCTTGTTAATCGGATAAGTATGATAAATCGGATATCATGTATTGTTTCATGATTGTATGATGATATGTTATATATATGCTCGACATGATTGATGATGTATTGTTAGGATTGTTTTGAATGATACGTGTTAGATCTTGAATATATGAAATCGACTATATGCATGTCAAATCCGAATGGTTGATGTTGTGTTAGTATGGGTTGGGATTAATGATAATGAATGAAAACCGAAAGCTTGTTAAATCGGCTGATATGTATATGGTTCGAGTTGTTGATGATGTGATGTTGTTAATCGATTACAATGAATCGGTGGTGATGTACGATTGGATTGATAGTGGGATCGTTAGGATGTATGCTAGCAATCAAGAAAATAAATTGGGTAGATAATTATGATTGATGTTCATGCTTTGATTATTTAGGGTTCATGTGATTAGATGTTAAATGCCTTAGTTTGATCGATGATGGTTGGAGTTGAAACTGTTAGAATTGTTGATTGATATTTTTCATAAATGGAAACTTTGTAAATTGATTTGCAAGATAAGTGTTATGTAACTGATTTCCATAATTCATGGATTTTTAAACAAATCGCACAAGACCTCTTGTCGTACAAGAGGTCCACTCGCAGAAGGAGCTTAGTCGAACAAGTCATCTGGTCGCACAAGATGACCTGTTCGCACAAGGGGTTCCCGGTCGCACAAGGCTGTTGGGCCGCACATGATGAATGATGACTTAACTGTTGGGCCGGGTAAGTGGTTGGGCCGGGTGAGTCCAATCGCACAAGGGATAATGGGTCGCACAAACTGTTATGCTAATTGTTGGGCCGAGTATATTTCTGAATCGCACAAGACTTACTATTAGGGCTATGTTAAAGTTACGGATTTGGTTTGGGTTTCTTGACTTTGGGCCGGGTATTAATGGGCTCCAACGGATGACTCGCACAAGACCACAAAGCTTGTGCGAGCCCAAGTTTGTATACGCTATTAACTGTTGAACGTGTTGGTGTATGTTGCCATGATCCGTATGTGTTTCTTATTTGCTATCTATGTGATACTTATGTGCTTAACTCGAACGTGAACCTGACTTGTATAATAACCATGTAAGGACGTGGTTGACCACTAGCTGCTAGACCTGACCTTTCTGTGTAATCTGCCGAGCAAACCAAGGTGAGTTCACACTAGCCAAGGCATGGGATTCCCAGGGGTTGGGAATGGGATGGAATAAATTCCCATACAACTATTATTGTTAAACAAATTATTACTGTCCTCGGTTGAAGGGCACGTACGTAAAGCCTACGTACACGATCTTAAGACCATCACCTCTATCAAAGGAAGTCCCTCAATTATCGACTTAATCGCCGAGGCCTAGGGCGAGCGGGTCATTAGTTAATAGCGCTATTAGGTTTAACAAACCTCACACCGTGCCAGTCGGACGGGCGTGTACTAATGGACTATGGGCAAAGGGTCAATGCTGATAGACATTGACTTAGGGCACATATTATATTTTCGTAGCAGTCGATACGCGTGGTCTTGTAACACATGGGAAGCCCCCACTAATCATCGCACGCATGCCTGGACTGGCAGCAAGGATTAACGCGATACATGGTTTACAAAATGATATATATATACGGTCCATGAAACGAATACTTAAACCAAACAACTATCTGTGAACTCGCTCAACTTTGTTGTTGATTCGTTGCTACATGCCTTGCAGGTCATTAGGTACTTAGCTGGAGCTTGCACAAGGAAGAGTCGTTGTGGGACATGGACAGTTGCGTGCCATGTTAAACCTTTGAATAATTAAACTACGTTTTGGTTTTACACATTATGCTTCCGCTCATAACTTAAACTATGTTTGTTATGGACACTAATTGTGTTGGTTGGACTTTTAAAAGTAATTACTTGCTTGTTCAATATGATTAGTGGTTTGATCCTGGTCAGTCACGCCTCCAAGCGGTGATACTCCGCATGTGGATTTTGGGGGTGTGACAGATTGGTATCAGAGCCATTGGTTATAGAGAACTTGGTTTTAATAAAGGAAAACGTTTTTGTTAAGACCAGACTATAACCTGTACAGTGCTCTATGATCCACAACGATGCTTCACTCCATGTGCAAGGCTCGACATTCTAGGTGATATAATTTATGCTTACATTGCCTACTTGCTAGATTACGTAGAACTTTGCTCATGATATGCTTAGCTAGTATAGCTACTCTTGCTTGAACACGTGTGTGCTTACTCTCTTCTGTCATCGCACTTTCGCGAACCTTTCTCACTCATGTTTCCCTTGATATGAAGATCATGTCTGGACGCATTAACATGACTCAAGCCCAGTTGACGGCTCTGATCAACGAACAGGTTGCTGTGGCACTTGCAGCCGCACAAGCAGGAGGTATGCCCTGCTGTTTAAAACTCATTCTAGGATCTTTAGGTCCTACTCTCGTGAACCTACCCTTGTGTTAAACTCTGTCCTTTCTTACACCAACCACAGGTCAGCATGCTCAGCCACCTGTGTGCACCTTTAAAACTTTCATGGACTGCCGACCCACTACTTTTAGTGGCACTGAAGGAGCAGTAGGTCTCCTTCACTGGTTTGAGAAACTAGAATCTGTGTTCGAAATGTGTGAATGCCCTGAGGCACGCAGGGTGAAATATGCTACCGGTACCCTCGAGGGTTTAGCCCTCACATAGTGGAATGCTCAAGTCCAAATGCTGGGGTTGGTTGCTGCTAACGCCACCCCATGGAACAATTTCAAAGAGATGATCAAGGAAGAATACTGCAGTCGTGATGACATTCATAAGCTGGAAGTTGAGTTCTTCAACCTCAAGATGACAGGGTCAGAAATTGAGGCGTTTACAAAGAGATCGAATGAGCTTGCATTACTGTGTCCTACTATGGTGGACCCTCCAATTAAGCGTATCGAACTATATCTTAAGGGTCTAAAGCCAGAGATCCAAAGTCATGTGACTTCAGCAAATCTCGCCACCTATCAGCAGGTTGTTCAGTTGGCTCACCGTCTCACTGATCAGGCGGTGGAGCAAAACAGGTTACCAAAACGTATAAGTGCTACAGCTACCTCTGAAACTCCTAGTGACAACAAACGTAAATGGGATGGAGCTTCAAGCATAGGTTCGACTTCTGTTCAGTCCCAGTCACAGCAGAGAAGAACTGGAGAGTATAAGAGCCCTGGTCAGCAATCCTCTGGTAGCCAAGGGCAGAGTGGGTATCGAGGGAACCTTCCAAAGTGCAACAGATGCAACAAACATCATAGCGGTCAGTGCAACAAGGTTCGATGTCAGAGGTGTCTTAAGTTGGGTCACGAAGCTAAGGATTGTAGGAGCTTACGACCTGCAAATCAGAACCAGCGACAACAGCCACCAGCTCCACAAGACCAGCAGCAGCAACAAAGAGACAATAAGGGATGCTTTCAGTGTGGAGCTGAAGGCCACTTCAAGAGAGATTGTCCCCAGCTGAACAGGAACCCTAACACCAACAACAATAACAACAACAACCAGGGAAATGGGAACAACGGGGGTAATAATGGCAATGGTGCAAGGGGCCGTGCGTTCGTTATTGGTAATGGAGAAGCAAGGAATGATCCCAATGTTATGACGGGTAAGTTCCTTCTCGACGACTTTTACGTTACTGTCTTATTTGATTCGGGTGCTGATACTAGTTATGTGTCCCAAAAAGTTAGTCAACTGCTTAAGCGTACCCCAACACCTTTGAACCCCAAACACGCTGTAGAGTTAGCTAATGGTAAAAGTATAGAGGTCACACACGTAGTTAAAGGTTGTAACATAGTACTTGTTGATCACACTTTCTCGATCGACCTCCTTCCTATCACTCTGGGTAGTTTCGACGTTGTCATTGGGATGGACTGGTTATCCCAACACCAAGCTGAGATTCTTTGCAACGAAAAGATTGTCCGTATTCCGCGCCCAGGTGGGGAACCTCTTATGATTCGTGGCTACAAGAGTGGTGCTGTCGTGAGCATCATTTCTTCTCTTAAGGCCCAAAAGTGTTTGCGCAAGGGCCACACCGCCTTTCTGGCTCTCGTTACTGACACATCGAAGAAAGAGAAAAAGATAGAAGACTTTCCGATTGTACGCGATTATCCAGAGGTATTTCCTGAGGAACTACCTGGCCTCCCGCCTCATCGTCAGGTCGAGTTCCGAATCGAGCTAACTCCTGGAGCAGCACCCATAGCTCGTGCATCGTATCGTTTAGCTCCATCAGAGTTGAAAGAGCTATCTACGCAACTGCAAGAACTCTTAGATAAGGGTTTTATTCGTCCTAACTCTTCGCCCTGGGGAGCTCCAGTGCTATTTGTGAAGAAGAAAGACGGTACATTCAGAATGTGCATCGACTACCGTGAACTGAACAAGGTGACTGTGAAGAATCGCTACCCTCTTCCACGCATTGACGACCTGTTCGACCAGCTGCAAGGGTCGAGCTACTATTCAAAGATCGATTTGAGATCGGGATATCACCAGCTGAGAGTCCGAGAAGAAGACGTCTCTAAAACAGCCTTTAGAACCCGTTATGGACACCACGAGTTTTTGGTCATGCCTTTTGGGATGACAAACGCACCGGCGGTCTTCATGGACTTGATGAATCGAGTGTGCAAGCCTTACTTAGACAAATTCGTTATTGTCTTCATTGATGACATCCTGATCTATTCGAAGAGTCAGGAGGAACACGAGCAACATTTACGACTTATTTTGGAACTCCTTCGAAAGGAACAGCTGTACGCCAAGTTTTCAAAATGTGACTTCTGGCTTCGTGAAGTCCATTTCTTAGGCCATGTAGTGAACAAGGATGGGATTCACGTTGATCCATCCAAGGTAGATGATGCGTGTGAAGTGTTATATATATTAGGTGTATATTTTAAGCCCTTTTTAACACTTATTTTAGCCAAGTTTTAAATTTATAAAACACGATATTTTACTAACACTAAACACACATATGGGCAAGTGCACCCATCGTTGAGCGTAGTATAGCGTTGGTAAGATACCGAGGTCGTCCAAGGACACAAGAGCTTTTAATACCGGTTTATCCTCAACGTCTAACCAAAATAAAAAGTTTAGAAAAATGTTTTAAGCTAAGAAAAATAAAAACTAACTAAAATGCTGAAAAATAAAAATAAAATAAAAACAGATAGACAAGATGAATCACTTGGTTCCGACTCGTATCTAGTATAACCTTTGATTATTTCCGCACTTTTGCACATAATTAAGAGATTATCTTAGTTATTGTAGTAGGCCCCTCTTTTGAAGGTGGCGTTACCCTCACCCCAGTAGTTTGAGTCAGCAAGGATACAATCCTAAAAGGGTGGATTATTGGAAGATAACGAATTAAGTTATTAATGCAGTATTGTGGTAGGCCCCGCTTTTGGCGGTGACGTTACCCTCGGCTAAGTAGTCTGAGTCAGCAGGGATACAGTCCTAAATAGCCGGGTTATAGTATTAATAGTAGTTAACTTATGAGGGGGTCAAAGAGTTTGGACCCCCGCCATCCAATACCGTGAAGTATTGAAGGAGGTCCTACTAAATTTGACACAGGTCCATTGCAGGACCTCTAAACGCTGAACAATGGCAAGACCTTTACCAAACCGTTCCCTTAACCCCCGACCAGGTAGCCAACATACCTCCATATAGACCGTGGAGATATGAATGGTGAAAATCTTTTATTTTATATAGACAGTAAAATAATGCTAAGACACCACGGACAAACGATAAGGAAAGATCACCTTCAACATAAGCAACTAGTTATTAAAGTCATTAATACAAAACCAAGTAAAAAGTGCAAAAGATTAGAAATAAAAAGTATTACACTAGACACTTTGTCTTTACCAAGTGATGTAAGAGACTTAGGCAAACATGGCCTTGATTGTCAAGAACTCTTACGATCAATCTTGGATCCCGAGACGACTCACACACTCTACGATGGACAATGGATGATGGTGGTGGATGATGGTGTTGTGATGGTGGTGGGTGGTGGATGAAGTGTGAGAGAGGTGGTGTGCCAAGGGATGAGTTGAAATGAATCCAAGCACTCCTATTTATAGGCTGAACAGAGAGCTGGGCACGGCCCCGTGCCCGTCTGACACTCTCTCTCCTCATTAATTGTAATTCGCAATTACAATTAATGCGCCTGCTGTACTTTCGACACGCCCCCATGTTCACTGGGCACGGCCCCGTGGTGGGCAATAGAAGCTTCTATAGGTTTGTCTTTTTTGCTGCTTCTTGGGCACGGCCCCGTGCTGGCTGAGCACGGGGCGTGTTCAGTCTTCTGCTTCTCTATTTTGCTTTGGAAGGTGCCGTTGAGGGGTCGGGCAGTCCACTAATGTTCCTTTCCTTGTAATTATGTTGGAATTAGCTGTCTTTTTGCTTCTTTTGTGTTTTTGAGCTCATTTAATCTTGAAAATACAAAAGGAAGACAAAAACACTCTTTTTCCAATATTAGTACTTAAAAAGGGTTAGTTTTATGCCTCATTTGATGTAATTTATATGTTGCATTTTACACACATCAAATACCCCCACACTTGAACTTTTGCTTGTCCTCAAGCAAAACTCTTTAATATGTGGCTTACACTACCAAATGGAATAGGTAGAAGAGAAGGTTTTGGGCTTGTCGTAGAGTGTCGGGAATCCAAGGACTTTTTGGGTTTTATCTTTATTTATTTACAATCCTATTCGTAATGATTTATTTAGAACTTTTCATAGGAGAAATTACTTATTTGGGCATAACATGCCTTTTAAAATTCCATTTATATACAAGTTCACATACCTCACGGGAGAAATCACTCACACTCGGCCGAAGGTGTATTTTTAGTGAATCACTCGAGAGCGGCATGAAACTTATTCCTACCATAAGCTTGCCAAGCAATCAATCATCCTCCTTTTTAACTTTTATACCTTTGTAAATATCAAGAGGACTTTATGGGTTAAGGGTTAGGCTTGGGTTAAAGGTAGGTGGTTGGGATAGTGGTTAGTGGTTAGTAGAAAAAGGGTGAAAAGCGTAACAAGTGTCGGTTTTCGTAAGATTTTCTATTTTTGCAACTTTTTATTTTGATGAAGCTTTTATTCAAACAAAGTTATTTTTGATGAACTTGTTTGTTTTTCTTTTTGCTTCATCAACAACACACATATTTTTTTTTTTTTTACGAAAAACCGAACTTGTTACTAAAACAAAGGGTTAAAAATAAAAAAGGTTTTGGTGGGTAAAAGGGTTTTTGGTTTGGGTGATGAAATGAAAAGGTTTAGGCTCAAAGGGGCTAACTAGGGGGATTTTTGGGTAGGAGGTAAAAGAAAAAAGAAAAATAATGGTGTAGAAATAAAAAAAAGGTTAGTCCTAATGCCTCCATCATTTACTTACTCGGGTTTAAGTTGATAAGGACCGGGAATGTATCGTCATGGCAAGTTCTAGAGTCGTAAGAACCAAGCGGCTATTCACACAAGAAACGAAAAATGAGCATTTAGTTTTAATGATATGTAATTGTGCTCAATAAAGGCTCAAAACTCACTTTTGTGGGAATGGGTTTTTATGTGATCAAGTATATATAATCAAATTTTAACTAAGTTTGCCATGCCTTTTCATAATTTTCTTATGTTGGTTCTTTTTATCACTACGCTATCGGTTGTAAATTTGTAAAAATATAACCTTTTTGAGAACTTGAATTTCCCGAGTTAAACCTAGACTAGTAAAAAAATGAAATTTTTGAAAAAAATTTGGGGTGATTAGCGGTTCCAATAGAGTTTTGTGTAAGGCTTGTATTTAGGACTTGCAAAATTCAAGGTTTTAGCATCCCCCCCCCCTCCCACACTTAAATTACACATTGTCCTCAATGTGTCCCAAAAATAAATTTTTAGGTTGATTAGATGTGTAAAATGGTGTTAGAAAGCAAAACTTTATGTTACTGGTAGTCTGGGCACGGCCCCGTGTCCACTGGACACGACCCCGTGGCGAACTGCCAGTAACGAGAACTTACAGAAGGTGAACACGGCCCCGTGTCCACTGGACACGGCCACGTGTCTGACAAAAATCTGCAGGACAGTAGCCAAACAGCAGGTCTGGGAGGTGAGCACGGGGGCGTGTTGGCTGGACACGTCCCCGTGTGGACAGTCTGAAAGCCTGAAAAACAGGTTTCTTCCTCCGGTTTTTCTATCCTGGCCCTATAAGTGCTGAGGCTTAGCACCCCAAGCCTTGGTTTGTACCTGTTTCATCACTTAATACCACACCAAGCAACACAAACATCCTAAATTACCATAGTTAATTGTTCCAAGCATAAAGTAAAAGAAAAAGAAAAATAAAATGCTGAAAATAGTTAGGAAAAGTAAATTGTCTAACACTTGGCACGCAGGCCACCAATTGTTCAATAGTGAAAAGGGTTAACCTGGGAAGTCATCAACCAACCGCTTCCTCCTCTTCTCCTCTCGCCTACTCCATAGCATCGTCATCATCATCATCGTCATCATCCCCTCCATGGCGTGCAATGTGGTCTCGTATGTATCCGACATCGTCTTGGATCTCGGATAGGTTTCTCTCGATAGCTCCGACCCGGTGGTAGGTGTTGCTCGCCATGTTGTAGGTGTTCCTGGTACACATAAGGTTTTCCTGCAACAAATCATGCAAACTTTGAAAGTTAGGAAAACCGCCTCCCGAGGAGGATTGACCCGGATCACCGTGGGGTTGGTACTGGTACTGATGATGTTGCGGAGCTGTGAGGACAAGCGCTTCTTGCGGGTTCCATGCATGACCTTGCATTCTTTGAAAGGTTACCGTCCCGTCCCGTCTTCGGCCTCATAAATTAGGTTCATTGAGCGACATATGTTAATATCCACCGTACCTGACCATGGGCTCCTCTCAAATGCCCTAGGTATGTGAGCGAAGTGCTTGAATAGACGGTACACCCATCCCCCAAAGAAAATAGGAGTCGGTGCACTAGCAAGGCGGTTGTGATGCATGTTTCGGAGCATGAGGAACGGAACATCGAGCGGCCTGCGGTTGTGAATGCAATGGAGGACAAGCAAATCTCTTAACCCAACGACGCCACCACTGTCATGTCTTTGGCTAAGATAGTAGCCGAGGAGCCTATGAATGTATCTGTATAGCGGATCCCTCAGCTTGGTACTCTTAGTGCTGCTCGGATTGTAGAACCCTTCCCCAATCTGAGCCCACATGGCTTGGCGCTCGTTGTCTTCAATCTCTCTCAATCCCCCTGTATTTTCTTCGCTTCCCGCATCCTCTTCCGCATACAACCCGATAATTGACCCAAATTGTGCCATAGAGATTGAGTACCTCGTTCCGCCACATCGGAATGACACCCCGTCATTGTCGAACGGGTCGCACCTTGAAGTGAATGCAAAGGTGCTATAAAATTCTAAGGTGCATTCATGAACGGAACGGAGTCGGGTTGTTAGTGCGACTCTGAGTGGTCCCGTGACAATGTTGTTGAAACGGTCAATTTGATTCACCATAGTTAGCAGTTCTGTGCACGCCTGCCTCGGGTGTTCCTCCGGCCTTGTTTGAAGAAGCTCGTATCGAGCTCTTGCATCTAACTCATTGGCGTTGAATCTTGTAAACTTCCTGGCCATCTGCAAGAATACACCAAAAGTTAGCACAAAACAGAAATGTTTTCGGACAAAACTGCAAACAGCGGGCTGGACACGACCCCGTGTCCAGCGGACACGGCCCCGTGTCCAGAGGTCTGTTACTCAAAAACTTCATTTTTCGACCCGGTTTCGAAAACTTGAAAATTTTTGGTCCAATAGGTGCGGCTTCCCCCGAAAATGAAACCCTAAACACCGTTTTTCCCAAAACATCCCGTTTACCCCTTCAATTTTATCTTTTTTGGTTCAAGAACAAGGGTTTGGGGTTTTTGTAAGAAATCGGGTGAATCTATGAACAATCTAAGTGTATTTACTTTCCTTAACACTAATCTAACTAAATGCAAACAGATCTAAACAAAAATTTGAGGTTTGATCCGGATGAACTTCAAGAACCCTAGATTTTTCCCCAATTTTTTGGTGTTTTAACTACATGCAAGTAACTAATCTAACTACTAAGAGTGATAGAATCATACCTTGATGTTGTTAGATCGATAGGAGACGTCCAAATTTCGCGAAAAATCGCCTGGAACTAGGGCTTTTGTGGGGAAACGGGGCGTGTGGAATGAATAAACTGTTTTGAAAAAGGGGTTTTATCCCGTCTGCAGCGCGAACACGGCCCCATGTCCAGCGGACACGGCCTCGTGCCGAGCGAGTTTTTTTTTTTTTTGTTTTTTGTGCGCGTGTGAGTGCCCCCTTTTCCCATAAGCTATGGTTAGAAAACTTACCGCTTTATTTTGTCGTCTCAATCTTTCGTAACTTACCAGGCATGATGTTTTTATTCTTCCACTGTTTGAAGCGAGATCTCTTCTTCCTCATCCTCAATAAATCCTTGATAGAGTTTCAGCCGTTGGCCATTGACTTTAAATGGTGGCCCATTTCGAGATTTAATTTCTACTGCACCGTGTGGAAAAATGTGGGTGACGGAAAAAGGTCTTGACCACCTAGACTTTAATTTACCAGGAAACAATCGAAGTCGTGAATTAAACAAAAGAACTAAATCTCCTACCCGAAATTCATTAGGTTTAATATGTTTGTCATGCAAATTTTTCATTCTTTCCTTATAAATTTCAGAGTTTGAGTATGCATAATTCCTAAGCTCGTCTAATTCATTTATTTGACAAAATCGATTTTTACCAGCAAATTCTAGATCTAAGTTTACATTTTTGATTGCCCAGTAGGCTTTGTGTGCAATTTCTACTGGCAAATGACAACTTTTTCCATAGACTAGCTTATATGGGGTTGTACCTATTGTTGTTTTATAAGCAGTTCGAAAAGCCCATAAAGCATCGTCTAATTTATCTGCCCATTCCTTTTTATTTAACCCTACGGTTTTTTCGAGTATTCGTTTTAAACCTCTATTAGTCACTTTGGCTTGCCCGTTTGTTTGAGGATGATATGCTGTTGAAACCCGGTGATAGACCCCATATCTTGTTAAAAAAATTTCAAGTTGATGGTTGCAAAAATGGGTACCTCTATCACTTATTAAAGCTTTAGGTGTGCCGAAACGAGAGAATAATTTTTTCAGAAATCTTACCACGACTCTTCCATCATTTGTTGGAAGTGCCTCGGCCTCGGCCCATTTAGACAAGTAATCTACTGCCACAAGTATATATTTGTTTCCTTTCGATGGTGGGAAAGGTCCCATAAAGTCGAGTCCCCACACATCAAAAATTTCACAAACAAGAATGCCATTTTGTGGCATTTCATTTTTGGAAGAAATATTACCTGTTCTTTGGCAAGCATCACATGTCTTTACAAGATTTTGAGCATCTTTGTAAATGGTTGGCCAATAAAATCCTGAATCGAATACCTTTCGTGCGGTACTGGCAGCACCATGATGTCCTCCGTATGGACCTTCATGACAATGGCGGAGAATTCTTCATGCTTCACCACCATGTACGCATCGTCGGACGAGTTGGTCAGCACACATTTTGAAAAGATATGGATCTTCCCAAAAGTAGTGTTTCACATTGGCAAAGAATTTTTTTCTTTGATGATGTGGCCATCCTTTTGCGACTATACCGCTAGCTAGGTAGTTAGCATAGTCGGCGTACCATGGTTCTTCCTTATATTCCACCATTTCCAGGGACTCAGTTGGAAATTTTTCGTTGATTTGCTCGTCCCTGGTTGCCTCTAAAGCTGGGTCTTCTAAGCGTGAAAGATGATCTGCTGCGGTATTTTCTGCTCCTCTTTTGTCCTTGATTTCAATGTCAAATTCTTGGAGGAGTAGAATCCACCTAATCAAACGTGGTTTTGCGTCTTGCTTCTTGAAGAGATATCGAATGGCTGCATGGTCTGTATAGACTATAGTTTTAGAAAGAACAAAATAAGAACGAAATTTATCAAAAGCAAATACCACAGCTAGTAACTCTTTTTCAGTTGTTGTGTAATTTTCTTGTGCATCATTAAGTGTTTTACTAGCATAATAGATTAGGTGGAAATGCTTTTCTTTTCTCTGTCCCAAGACAGCTCCAACTGCAAAGTCACTGGCATCACACATGATTTCGAAAGGAAATTTCCAATCAGGCGCTATCATGATAGGTGCATTGACTAGCATTTCCTTTAGGGTTAGAAATGCTTGATTGCAATCCTTTTCAAAGATGAAAGGAGCATCTTTTTCAAGTAACTTCGTTAGAGGCCTTGAGATTTTTGAAAAGTCTTTGATAAATCGCCTATAAAATCCGGCATGCCCAAGGAAACTTCTGATAGCTCTTACGGAGGATGGAGGTGGTAATCTAGAGATGGTATCTATTTTGGCTCGATCCACCTCCATTCCTTCGCTTGAGATCTTGTGACCGAGTACTATTCCCTCCGTTACCATGAAATGGCATTTTTCCCAATTAAGGGCGAGGTTAGTTTCCTCACATCGGGATAGCATTCGTTCAAGGTTATCGAGGCATTGGTCATATGAATCCCCAAAGATAGAGAAGTCGTCCATGAAGACTTCCATTGTCTTTTCTATCATGTCATGAAAAATAGCTACCATGCAACGTTGGAATGTTGTTGGGGCATTACATAGACCAAACGGCATGCGTCGATAAGCAAAAGTTCCATAGGGACATGTGAAAGTTGTCTTCTCTTGGTCTTCGGGTGCTATCGGGATTTGAAAGTAACCTGAAAAACCATCCAAGAAACAGTAAAATTTATGACCGGATAATCTTTCTAACATTTGATCAATGAAGGGTAAAGGAAAATGATCCTTTCTTGTTGCTTCATTTAATCGTCTATAATCTATACATACTCTCCATCCTGTGACGGTTCTCGTTGGTATTAGTTCATTCTTTTCGTTAGTTATCACCGTCATACCTCCTTTCTTTGGAACTACTTGGACGGGACTCACCCAAGGACTATCAGAGATAGGATAGATAAGTCCGGCGTCAAGTAACTTGATGACTTCGTTTTTAACCACTTCTTGAACATTTGGATTTACTCGACGTTGTGGTTGTATGACCGATTTGTAGTCATCATTCATCAAAATTTTGTGTGTGCACATAGAAGGACTAATTCCTTTTATGTCAACAAGTTTCCAAGCTATTGAATTTTTGTGTTTTTTTCAAAAGATTAATTAATTTTTCTTTTTCTAAGTTATCTAATTTAGATGAAATAATTACAGGTAACTTACCATCTTTGTCTAGAAAAGCATATTCCAAACCTTTTGGAAGTTCTTTGAGCTCAAGTGGTGGGTCTTTAGGAGACTCCTTATTTGGTTGCTCGTTTCGATCAAGAACTTTAAAAGTTTGTTCTATGGCGACCTCTTCTTCAACAAAGTGGTCAATCTCTTCACTTGTATCGGGTGGTTCATCTTCATCTTCAATTAGGGGGGCATTATTGCCGAATGGATATTTCATTGATCGTTCGAGATCGACACTTCTTTTAAATGCCCCTAATTGAAGAGGTAGATTATTGAACTTCCGGTTTTTCAAAGCTTCGTGAGTTTTTACAAATGGTCGTCCCAACACTAGAGGAGCGTCATCAAGGATGACAAAGTCGGTTGGGATTACCATTTGATTTGTTTGAACCAAGACATCTTCAACTATACCGATTGATTTTATTACTTTCCGATTGGATAGAAAAATGGGTATTTGAAGTGGAGAAAAATCACTAATACTTAATTTTTCGAAAATGTAGTTAGGCATATGTTAACACAAAGATCTTTATCGATTGTGACATTACTAATAAACGAATTTTGAAAGAAACATGGAACCGGTGTGATATTAATTTCAAATGGGTCTTCTTTTATTAGTGAAGTTTGATCATTAGTTAACTTAACACTTACCATTTCGTCAATTTTAGTGTTAGTGTTTAACTCTTTTAAAAACTTAGCATGAGTGGGTACTAAACAATGATTTTCGAAAGAAGGTGTCAAGAGATTAATTTCTTCAAAATTAGACTCTTCTTGGATTTTAACGTTGTCGGACTCACCTTTTTCGTTGTTTAACTCATGTGTCGGTTTTTCACTTATTTGTTCTTCCATTTTTACATTTTCAGTTATCTCTTCCTTTTTTAATTCTTCTCTTGCGCGGGACTCCTCTTCCCTTGCGCGAGCTTCTTTTATACATCGATCGACAACTCTAATGTGTTCTAATATCCTATCGGTCACTTCGGTTATAGAAAAAGAATCGGAATTTTCTAAGCTTGAATCCGGTTGTTCGACCCTTTGTTCCTCATAGTACTCATATGAAGTCGATGGTTCGCACCATTGTTCTTCATTGTAAGCATATGATGGATAAGGTTCGTAATTTTGTTCTTCATAATACTCATATGAGGTGGGTTGTTCACTCCAAGGTTCCTCATAATAAGCATACGAAGGTGGTGGCTCATATCTTGATTCTTCAAAGTACGAGTATGAGGGGTCATACCTTGGTTCATCAAAATATGAGTATGAGGGAGGAGGTTCATACCTTTGGTCTTCATAGGATGTGTATGAAGTTGATGGCTCGTACCTGGGCTCCTCATAGTAGGTGTATGAATTGGATGGTTGATATGAGTGATTATTTTGAATCGAACGTGCATTACGACAATTAGTGCAATAATTACCCCTATAATCATCCTCATCATAGGTGTAGTTGTAACCTCCTGAGTATTGATCCATAAGAATCACTCAGCAGACCACAACCAAGTCTCGAGATCAGAAAACAAAAATAAAAACGGAAACAGAGGCTGGACACGGCCCCGTGTTCAGTGAGCACGGCCCCATGTTCAGGATCTGTATCTGGGCGTTTTAATTAAATTTACTGATTTCGTTGAGCACGGGGCGTGTTCAGTGAGCACGGCCCGTGTTCAAGCTTCTGTTACTGGGTGTTTTTCTGAAAATGCTGGACACGGCCCCGTGTTCAGTGAACACGGCCCCGTGTACAGGTTACTGTAAATGCAAATCTAAACTAAAATGCAGAAAAAAGTGCGCGCGTTTTAAAAAGGTTTTGAAAAACTGATTAGGCCGTCGATTTTAAGCTTTCTTAAAATCCTTGTGTCCCCGGCAACGGCGCCAAAAACTTGATGCGTGTGAAGTGTTATATATATTAGGTGTATATTTTAAGCCCTTTTTAACACTTATTTTAGCCAAGTTTTAAATTTATAAAACACGATATTTACTAACACTAAACACACATATGGGCAAGTGCACCCATCGTTGAGCGTAGTATAGCGTTGGTAAGATACCGAGGTCGTCCAAGGACACAAGAGCTTTTAATACCGGTTTATCCTCAACGTCTAACCAAAATAAAAAGTTTAGAAAAATGTTTTAAGCTAAGAAAAATAAAAACTAACTAAAATGCTGAAAAATAAAAATAAAATAAAAACAGATAGACAAGATGAATCACTTGGTTCCGACTCGTATCTAGTATAACCTTTGATTATTTCCGCACTTTTGCACATAATTAAGAGATTATCTTAGTTATTGTAGTAGGCCCCTCTTTTGAAGGTGACGTTACCCTCACCCCAGTAGTTTGAGTCAGCAAGGATACAATCCTAAAAGGGTGGATTATTGGAAGATAACGAATTAAGTTATTAATGCAGTATTGTGGTAGGCCCCGCTTTTGGCGGTGACGTTACCCTCGGCTAAGTAGTCTGAGTCAGCAGGGATACAGTCCTAAATAGCCGGGTTATAGTATTAATAGTAGTTAACTTATGAGGGGGTCAAAGAGTTTGGACCCCCGCCATCCAATACCGTGAAGTATTGAAGGAGGTCCTACTAAATTTGACCCAGGTCCATTGCAGGACCTCTAAACGCTGAACAATGGCAAGACCTTTACCAAACCGTTCCCTTAACCCCCGACCAGGTAGCCAACATACCTCCATATAGACCGTGGAGATATGAATGGTGAAAATCTTTTATTTTATATAGACAGTAAAATAATGCCAAGACACCACGGACAAACGATAAGGAAAGATCACCTTCAACATAAGCAACTAGTTATTAAAGTCATTAATACAAAACCAAGTAAAAAGTGCAAAAGATTATAAATAAAAAGTATTACACTAGACACTTTGTCTTCACCAAGTGATGTAAGAGACTTAGGCAAACATGGCCTTGATTGTCAAGAACTCTTACGATCAATCTTGGATCCCGAGACGACTCACACACTCTACGATGGACAATGGATGATGGTGGTGGATGATGGTGTTGTGATGGTGGTGGGTGGTGGATGAAGTGTGAGAGAGGTGGTGTGCCAAGGGATGAGTTGAAATGAATCAAAGCACTCCTATTTATAGGCTGAACAGAGAGCTGGGCACGGCCCCGTGTCCGCTGGGCACGACCCCGTGCCCGTCTGACACTCTCTCTCCTCATTAATTGTAATTCGCAATTACAATTAATGCGCCTGCTGTACTTTCGACACGCCCCCGTGTTCACTGGGCACGGCCCCGTGGTGGGCAATAGAAGCTTCTATAGGTTTGTCTTTTTTGCTGCTTCTTGGGCACGGCCCCGTGCTGGCTGAGCACGGGGCGTGTTCAGTCTTCTGCTTCTCTATTTTGCTTTGGAAGGTGCCGTTGAGGGGTCGGGCAGTCCACTAATGTTCCTTTCCTTGTAATTATGTTGGAATTAGCTGTCTTTTTGCTTCTTTTGTGTTTTTGAGCTCATTTAATCTTGAAAATACAAAAGGAAGACAAAAACACTCTTTTTCCAATATTAGTACTTAAAAAGGGTTAGTTTTATGCCTCATTTGATGTAATTTATATGTTGCATTTTACACACATCAGTAGAATCGATCAAGAGCTGGCCTGCACCTCGCACGCCAACAGAAATTCACCAATTCTTGGGATTGGCAGGTTACTACAGGAGATTTATCAAGGATTTTTCCAAGATTGCTCAGCCTCTTACTTCACTAACGCAGAAGGGCGTTGTTTATCGTTGGGGAAACGCACAGGAGTTAGCATTTCAGCACTTAAAGGATCGAGTTTGCAGTGCACCTATCCTTTCATTGCCAGAGGGCACAGACGACTTCGTAGTTTATTGCGACGCATCTATTCAGGGTCTTGGTTGCGTATTGATGCAGCAGGATAAAGTTATAGCCTACGCCTCACGCCAACTCAAAGTTCATGAAAAGAACTACACTACACACGATCTAGAGCTGGGAGCGGTTGTTTTTGCACTCAAGATATGGAGGCACTACCTGTATGGTACCAAATGTGCTATCTACACTGATCACAGGAGCCTTGAGCATATTTTCAAACAGAAGGAACTCAATATGCGACAGAGACGATGGGTCGAGCTGCTGAACGCTTACGAATGCTCGATCAGGTACCACCCGGGCAAAGCCAATGTTGTGGCTGACGCCCTCAGTCGAAAGGACACTGCGCCTAAGCGCGTACGAGCTTTACAACTTACTATACAGTCTAGTCTTCCTTCCCAAATACGAAATGCTCAGGTAGAAGCATTGAAACCAGAAAACGTCAGGGCTGAAGCCCTGCGCGGCTCAAGGCAACGCTTAGAACAGAAGGAAGACGGTGCTTACTACGTCACAGGACGCATTTGGGTCCCACTTTATGGCAACCTACGAGAACTTGTGATGGATGAGGCACACAAGTCTCGCTACTCGGTACATCCTGGTTCGGATAAGATGTACCACGATATCAAAACCACATATTGGTGGCCTAGCATGAAGGCCCACATAGCAACGTACGTTAGCAAGTGCTTGACTTGTGCAAGAGTCAAGGCGGAGTACCAGAAACCTTCAGGCCCCCTTCAACAACCAGAGATACCACAATGGAAATGGGAGAAAATTTCCATGGATTTTGTTACTGGCCTGCCTAGATCACAACGTGGTAACGATACTATTTGGGTGATCGTGGATCGACTCACAAAGTCTGCTCACTTCCTGGCTATCAAAGAAACGGATAAGTTCTCCACCCTAGCAGAAGTATATCTCAAGGAAGTTGTCTCGAGACACGGGGTGCCCATCTCTATCATCTCGGATCGAGATGCACGTTTTACATCAGAACTGTGGCAAGCAATGCACAAGTCCTTTGGCTCAAGGCTAGATATGAGCACAGTTTATCACCCGCAAACGGATGGGCAGTCGGAACGTACCATCCAGACTCTCGAAGACATGCTTAGGGCATGTGTAATCGATTTTGGCAATGGCTGGGAAAAGCATCTGCCACTCGTGGAATTCTCATACAATAACAGCTACCACACCAGCATTAAAGCTGCTCCGTTTGAGGCATTGTACGGGCGTAAATGCCGGTCACCTCTTTGTTGGGCAGAGGTGGGGGATAGTCAGATTACTGGTCCGAAACACGTGGTTGACACAACAGAGAAAATTGCTCAGATACGACAACGAATGGCGGCAGCTCGTGACCGTCAGAAAGTCTACGCCGATAAGGGCAGAAAACCACTAGAGCTCCAGGTTGGGGAGCGTGTACTACTCAAAGTTTCACCCTGGAAGGGTGTGGTTCGTTTTGGCAAACGGGGCAAGCTTAACCCACGATACGTTGGACCTTTCGAAGTCATTGAGAAAATAGGCAAGGTGGCCTACAGACTGAACTTACCAGCAGAACTCAGTGCAGTTCACAATGTTTTCCACGTGTCAAATCTGAAGAAGTGCCTGTCAGATGAGACCCACGTAGTTCCTTTGAAGGAGCTCACTATCGACGAGCAGTTACGATTCGTCGAGGAACTTGTTGAAATCACGGACCGGGATGTTAAGGTCCTCAAGCGTACTAGGATACCTCTCGTACGAGTTCGTTGGAACTCACGTCGCGGCCCAGAGTTCACCTGGGAACGCGAAGATCAGATGAAACAAAAATATCCCCAACTTTTTGCAAACGGTACAACCACTACTGAGGCTGAAGCTACGGAATTTCGGGACGAAATTCCAGATCAACGGGGGGAGGATGTGACACCCCAGGAAAACCATGCAACTTAACTAGCTTCCTCAGTGAGTACGTGCTAAATTTCGGGACGAAATTTCTTTCAACTTGGGGATAATGTGACAACTCGTATTTCGAACCTATCTTTGTACCTTGATGTAACGTAAACATTAAGTGACTATGTGAATTAGATGATCTAATGGAATGTTATTTTATTGAATGTTATGTGTTATATGTTGTGTTGTATGTATGTATGTATTTGAACGACCCCAAACGCACAACACTCACCCGATCGCACAAGCCCATTTGGGCCACCACTTGTATTCGGATCAATGGGCAGCCCATTGAGGGTTCGGCCCACTCTTTCTCTTTGTCGCATAACACTAGGAGAGGGAATACTCCTCACTTGTTTTGCTAAACATTCAAAACACAAACCCTAGCTCTCCTCTCTCTCCCCCTCACGAAACCGAAGGCTGCCAAACATCCTTTTCATCGAAGATTCTTTCTTGTTCGGATCACCCTCACTCATCTCAATCGGTTAGTGTTCTATGATGGGTTTATGATGATGTTGTTAACTGATATAGCATGTATGAATGACAATATTCTTGTTAATCGGATAAGTATGATAAATCGGATATCATGTATTGTTTCATGATTGTATGATGATATGTTATATATATGCTCGACATGATTGATGATGTATTGTTAGGATTGTTTTGAATGATACGTGTTAGATCTTGAATATATGAAATCGACTATATGCATGTCAAATCCGAATGGTTGATGTTGTGTTAGTATGGGTTGGGATTAATGATAATGAATGAAAACCGAAAGCTTGTTAAATCGGCTGATATGTATATGTTTCGAGTTGTTGATGATGTGATGTTGTTAATCGATTACAATGAATCGGTGGTGATGTACGATTGGATTGATAGTGGGATCGTTAGGATGTATGCTAGCAATCAAGAAAATAAATCGGGTAGATAATTATGATTGATGTTCATGCTTTGATTATTTAGGGTTCATGTGATTAGATGTTAAATGCCTTAGTTTGATCGATGATGGTTGGAGTTGAAACTGTTAGAATTGTTGATTGATATTTTTCATAAATGGAAACTTTGTAAATTGATTTGCAAGATAAGTGTTATGTAACTGATTTCCATAATTCATGGATTTTTAAACAAATCGCACAAGACCTCTTGTCGTACAAGAGGTCCACTCGCACAAGGAGCTTAGTCGAACAAGTCATCTGGTCGCACAAGATGACCTGTTCGCACAAGGGGTTCCCGGTCGCACAAGGCTGTTGGGCCGCACATGATGAATGATGACTTAACTGTTGGGCCGGGTAAGTGGTTGGGCTGGGTGAGTCCAATCGCACAAGGGATAATGGGTCGCACAAACTGTTATGCTAATTGTTGGGCCGAGTATATTTCTAAATCGCACAAGACTTACTATTAGGGCTATGTTAAAGTTACGGATTTGGTTTGGGTTTCTTGACTTTGGGCCGGGTATTAATGGGCTCCAACGGATGACTCGCACAAGACCACAAAGCTTGTGCGAGCCCAAGTTTGTATACGCTATTAACTGTTGAACGTGTTGGTGTATGTTGCCATGATCCGTATGTGTTTCTTATTTGCTATCTATGTGATACTTATGTGCTTAACTCGAACGTGAACCTGACTTGTATAATAACCATGTTAGGACGTGGTTGACCACTAGCTGCTAGACCTGACCTTTCTGTGTAATCTGCCGAGCAAACCAAGGTGAGTTCACACTAGCCAAGGCATGGGATTCCCAGGGGTTGGGAATGGGATGGAATAAATTCTCGTACAACTATTACTGTTAAACAAATTATTACTGTCCTCGGTTGAAGGGCACGTACGTAAAGCCTACGTACACGATCTTAAGACCATCACCTCTATCAAAGGAAGTCCCTCAATTATCGACTTAATCGCCGAGGCCTAGGGCGAGCGGGTCATTAGTTAATAGCGCTATTAGGTTTAACAAACCTCACACCGTGCCAGTCGGACGGGCGTGTACTAATGGACTATGGGCAAAGGGTCAATGCTGATAGACATTGACTTAGGGCACATATTATATTTTCGTAGCAGTCGATACGCGTGGTCTTGTAACACATGGGAAGCCCCCACTAATCATCGCACGCATGCCTGGACTGGCAGCAAGGATTAACGCGATACATGGTTTACAAAATGATATATATATACGGTCTATGAAACGAATACTTAAACCAAACAACTATCTGTGAACTCGCTCAACTTTGTTGTTGATTCGTTGCTACATGCCTTGCAGGTCATTAGGTACTTAGCTGGAGCTTGCACAAGGAAGAGTCGTTGTGGGACATGGACAGTTGCGTGCCATGTTAAACCTTTGAATAATTAAACTACGTTTTGGTTTTACACATTATGCTTCCGCTCATAACTTAAACTATGTTTGTTATGGACACTAATTGTGTTGGTTGGACTTTTAAAATTAATTACTTGCTTGTTCAATATGATTAGTGGTTTGATCCTGGTCAGTCACGCCTCCAAGCGGTGATACTCCGCATGTGGATTTTGGGGGTGTGACAAGTAGCGTCATACTGTAATATTGATTGCAAGTAAACAACGAATGTATAAGCTATAAACGTACTGCAAGTAGCGTGGGGGGGATAGTGCACGGTCCTCCCAACCGCCGGAGTGATCCCACTCCGGGAGCCGCTACCCGACCAAGCTAGCTCCACGGTGAATTCCCCATACCGAGTTCTTACCCTGGGCGACATATACCACTCCCAAGACTCGAACCCGGGACCTCTGGGAATAGGTGGGTGTCGGTGGCCAACTGACCTACCCAGTTGGTTTACTGCAAGTAGCGTGTATGTCTAGTAATTGCTCAAACGAAAAAAGAAACCATGTATGTATGGTAACCATAAATCTTAATTTTATGCTTTTTATTTGTTACAAACCCGATGACTACAAACCCTTTGGGGGTGTTATGCGACAAGTGACGAAATGCGTAAGAGAGGGGCTTTATATCACAAGAGGGTGTAGTAGTAATGGGGTTATATAACCACTTCAATTATACATACATATGTATATATATGTGTGTGTATGAGTGTGAGGAAACATTGTGCAGCGCTATCATCTTCGCGGGGACTAGATTTGAAGACCCCATAGCGCCTGCCGTAGTGGTGTTAGGGCAGCGCTATGGGGCGCTATTAGCTATAGTCTCTTTTGTCGTGATATAATGCCCCACTACGAGCGGCCTAATAAACATCCACAAATAAAGCCAAAATGTCTAATTGTTGGTTTACACGTGCCATCCCAACATTAATATGACAACCTTAACATGCCAGGTTTTTTAATGACACGTTTTAAAAACAGGCCATGTTATTGACCCAAAACTTATTTTTCTGTCATATCAAGAATCACCGCCATAATATAAGATTCTAAGTTTTATGACGAATATCAATATAAACACTAATGTGAGATTACGAGTCTCAGAGGATTAAGTGACACCCATATGAGATCACGAGTCTCAAAATATTACATGGCGCTAATGAGGTATAAAAAACGAGATCTTTCATCTCGGATGATACATTATCATGCTTAGGCAAATGAGAAAGAAATGGTGTGACTATTATGATGGTGAGATTAACATGTCAATAGATGCCGCATAATGGGTTAAAATTACCATCATCTTAGACCAAAGGGTATGGGGTTGTCCCGTACCCGTCCCGGGTAGTCCCCGGCGTCGCACACCGCCCCCCGGCGGGTCGTCGCGTCCCTCACGTCTTCTCCGAGACGATGGATAGGAGCCAAAAAGTGTGGGTCCCCTTCATTTTATGCCGTTGATAACGGCTAGTTTTTTTTTAAAAAAAAAATTTAATTTAAAACCTATATAAATACCCACACATTTCACCCACTTTCTCCAAACAACTCCCTTTACACACCATTTTTATACCAAAATTCACCCACATTCTCAAATAATCTTCTCTAAAAAATACACAATGTCATCTTCCTCTTCATCGGGTTCGACGGACACCATGGAAGCCGTAAAATATTTTATAAACACGGTGGTAGCCGCGACACAACTAATTCTGGAAGAAGAGGAGGAGGAGGTTTCGTCACAACCACGAAACAGGAACCGACACATCGAGCGAGACCGAGAAAGTTAGTTATATTTTTATTCTTATATTTTTAATTATAAGTTATATATTTTTATTTTTATCGTGTAGGTGCTCACGAAAGATTAGTCGCCGATTACTTTGCCGACGAGCCGTTGTACTCAGAGGCTATTTTTAGACGTCGTTTCAGAATGAGTCGTCGACTTTTCTTACGTATAGCCGACGATTTAGCCGCTTATGACCCGTTTTTTACCTTGCGACCCGATGCTAGAGGCAAAATGGGCTTCACCACCTTACAGAAATGTACTGCGGCGATTCATCAACTAGCTTATGGGATGGCAGCCGATGCTTGGGACGAATACTTAAAGATGTCCGAAAGAACTGCTAGAGAATGTTTATACAAGTTTTGAAAATTTGTGGCAAGACTCTACAGCCAAAAATATTTGCGAAAACCGAATTACAATGACGTCCAAAATTGTATCAACACCACCAAGGGACGCACGGTTTTCCAGGCATGCTCGGGAGCATTGATTGCATGCATTGGTCATGGCGGAATTGTCCTACCGCTTGGCGAGGAATGTATACGCGAGGCGATCAGGGACATCCAACAATAATTCTAGAAGCTGTTGCGTCTCAAGACCTATGGATTTGACATGCTTTCTTTGGGATTCCTAGTTCGAATAACGACACAACGTTCTACAAAATTCTGGGGTTTTTGACGATGTTATAAAAGGGATCAGTCCTGATACGAGGTTTACGGTTTCGGGAGTGGAGTACAGACGCGGGTATTATCTTGCCGATGGAATATACCCACAATACTCTACAATTGTTAAAACTGTTAGGCATCCCCCAGATGAAAAAAGAAAGAAATTTGCCAAGTTTCAAGAAGCGGCTAGAAAAGATATTGAACGGTGTTTTGGGGTTCTCCAACAAAGATGACATATTATTGAAAACCCAGCACGCGCCTTTTACACCCAAAACGTTGTGATACTGTATGTATGCTTGTATTCTCCTGCATAACATGATCCTCGAAGACGAAGGCATGCAATTTTGTGAGTATGACGAGAATGCGGTGGAGCGGAATAATGTTCCGGTTAGCGAAGAACAACAAGATTTAAACATGTTCTCGTTACATAACGATTTACACATGCCAATCTTCAATCGGACTTGATCGAACACATTTGGAATCTTGGAGAAAACAACGAGTAGTTTTTTTTATTTATTTGTAACTTTAGGTTTTTTTTTAATGTAACTTCAGGTTTTTTTTAATGTAACTTTAGGGTTTTTTTTTAATGTAGCTTTAGGATTTTTTTTAAATGCAACTTTTTTTTATTTTTATTTACTTTGTTTTAATTATTTAACTAAATAAAAAATAATAATAAAAAAGGGGGGAGGACTATTCACCACACCCTTGGTAGTCCCCAAGGGGATGGTCCTCCACCCTTGCTTAGGTGGCGCCTACGTGGCGGATGGTCCCTTTGGGGACTATCCAAACCATACCCTATGGTCTTATGGTTGAGTGTGAATCATGTTGGAGCATGTAGGATGTTCTGCATACCACAGGAGGATACAAGATATACATTGCGGCAACATTTAAATATGCATTTGCATACAAGCCATCTGATATAGTGATATATCAGGTAAATCTTGATTTCGGAACATTCAGTTACTTAACTTCTAATTATTTGGCTAATACACACAAACAAGCATTAATTTAAAACTTATTTCCTCTTGAATTAGAGGTGTACAGCTGACTGTGGTTGGATTACGAGACATAGCCATGTTGCTTATAGGGCCTCTGCTTAATGGAGCTAACACTTAGGTGGTGTTTGTTTTTCTAAAAAAGATCTGCACAGGCTCTTCTGTCTGCGCCACACAGACCACGCGCAGACATTGCCATCTGCAGACTGTTTGTTTTTCAAAAGACGTTTCATTAAAAAACGTATGCGCGAGCCCTTCTTGGTGCAGACTTGGTCCAGCCACTTCTAATATATTCTAAGGTCTGCAGAAGGTTAAACATCACCACCCACGACCACCGTCAACCACCACCATCGTCCACCACCCACCATCCACGTCCACCACCTACCACCACCGTCCAACATCACTACCACTACCCACCACCACCAATTCATTTTAGAAGTCTACATACATTAAAAAACAAACAACCTTCTTCTTGCAGACTGCGGAGGTTTGGCCCACTTCTTCTTCTAAAGATGTGGTCCGCAGACTACAGACGTTTTACCTCTTAAAAAAACAAAGAGCACCTTATAGTAGGTGGTAAAATCATAAAACCATGTTTTTCCTTAAATAGCATGATATAATATTTTCATGACATCATGCATGTTATCTTCAGGTTCCTAATTATCCGGATCTTGAAAGATATTGGGGGCATTGTTGACGAGTTTAATGTAACAATTCGTCACACGTTGGTATAAAACAAAAAGCAACAAAAATTTAAAAGTATTTTAAGTTATATTTAAGATGCAGTTGCGACGCCTGACAAAATCCATTACGCATATGGTCTTCAAAAACAAGAATTCTGAGGAAAGTTGCTTCAAGGCAGCTAGATGAGCTTGCAAATACAAGCACATTAGCAGATCCAAATGTGGCTGATCAAATGATTGCTTTTCTGCATCATAATTAGCCAGTTTTATGAACTAGCTAGTTACATGCTTATAAAGATAAATAAAATTCGCATACTAAAACCGACAAACCATGATGTCGGTTTGAAAAGAAACATTGTATGAAAGTCTGATACGTGACTAGAACATGTCCTTTCATAAATATCAACTTAAACCTCCTTCGAGTTATTATAAACTTAAATACATAACACATGGAATATGGAACATGGTATATAGTTTGTTTTCCAACAATTACGGAGGGTTTATACAAACCTGAATCAATCAGGATAATGATGCCTTCTCCAATATTTCCTGCAACTCCCCGCTCTTGTATGCATCTGCAATAAGAGACGGTAATTAACTATTGATCAATATGCATCGAAATGGATGACTTTTAAAGCCAAAAGAGAGTTATCTCACCAACGGTTATGTCACAACCACCAAAGAACTCCCCATCAATGTAAAGTTGCGGAAATGTTGGCCACTGTGAATATTCCTTTAACCCTTGACGCAATATTTCGTTTTCAAGAATGTTAACTGTTTCAAACGGTACATTTACCGCCTTCAAAATAGAAACAACTGTGTTTGAGAAGCCACATTGTGGGAAGTCCTTAGTACCCTTCATGAATACGATGACCTTGTGTGATGTAACAACTTTATCCAAAGTAGTCTTCAACTCGGGACTTAATGCTGTAAGTACATGAACCCGCATAAAAAGTTAAATAACAATCTGTACCAATTTCCATCTTAATCATACTTTTCAGTTTCCATTATGTAAATTGCACTAAAAACTGAACCAAATTCTTCGAAAATATTAAAAAAAAATTGGTAATGCTATTGTGTGCAGTTTAAGTTGCTAAACTTGCAAGCAACTTCTTTGTAACTAATACATCTCACACTCTGTATATAGCATAGTTGTCAATGGCAAATAGCGACAAATGGCAATAAGGTACCTATATGCTCATGGCCGGCCCTGGGGGTGGGCGGGGAGGACCACCGGCCAGGGCCCGATATTTCGAGGGGCACACTTTTTCATGAAAAAAAACCCGATATGTATATGTAAAAAAAAAATTAATAGGGTACACCCATACAAACACTAATATAGGCCCCCTTACAAAACTATTTTTATGGTTTAGATTAGTTATTAACCCTTTGACTAATGACCTCTAGTGAGCCCAATACCCAATTTCGTTAAGGCCTAAGGGCACATTTTTTCGAGCTCGAACAGGGTACACGAATTCTCAGGGCCGCCCCTGTATATGCTACATAGCGAATAGCGATACACTATAAAAAAAATTTATATTGTATATTATATCAAAATACCCTGGTATATACGCTATTTTACATGTATATTTAACAAAAACCTATAATCCAGTTATTTTATAGCTCTATTTAATCGCTATTTATATTTTAAAAAATAAAAATAAACTAAACTAAAATCCCGTTATTTGGCTACCTTCGACCTACACGCTACACTTCGCTGTTCGCTATAGCGACCGCTATGGTTGATTACTTGATTACAAATATACCTTTTCCCCATGAATCAACTATGACAGTAGTCACTAATTCTAGACTCTATGAGTTCAAGATTCAATTTTTATTAAAATCTAAAACTCAGATAAACATAATACTCCTTAAACCTACAAGCAAAACAATTCTTAACAATGTTTTACATACACAAAAGCTAACCCTAAGTGAAAGGGTGAAAGATATTATTAATTAGTTAGGGATTCATAAAACTAGTGTAGTAAAAACATATACCAGCAAAGCATCCAATTCTTCTTGCAGGAACTCCAGTCTTAATAGCGTGAGAGCTGAATTTTAAGGTGACAAAGGTGGTGGTACGAGGTTGGTAGCGCAGTGCAGAGCGATTGATTGTGGATGCACGGGAAACAAATTCGAAAGAGGGGATTCGTGATGAGGAGGCCAATTGCGAGTGAAAGGTGATAGAGCACGACATCGTTTACAACCTGATTATGTTGCAGAAGTTCAGTGGAAGATGGAGGATTTTGGATCGACCTGCATACGATGTGTTCGATGAAATGCCGTCGATGTTGAAGATTTTAGGAGATCGGAACTTGCAAGTTACTGATGGGTTAGATGGGATGGGCTCCTCTAATAAGCCTTGTGCACCACGTGTTTGGGCTAACCCTTAAATTACTATTTTAGCCTTTTGATTTTAAGTTTATTATTTTTAAGAGTAAATTGCCATTTTAGTCTCTGTGTTTTGACCGAAATTGCCACTTTAGTACAAATAATTTTTTTCTTGTCATTTTAATCCAAATAGTTTTGTTTTCTATCATTTTAGTCTCTGACTTTTGTCATTTTTTGCCATTTTCATCGACCACCACTACCACCATCTCCCGCCACTCACCCCATCACAATCTTCTATCATCGCCACCACTTGCCTGCACCGTCACCACCCACCCCACCACCACCGGCCATTTTTCAACCACCCACGTCATCAACTAACACCACCGCCATCATCCTAAAACCAACAACCACCGCCATCATCTTCACTGTAAACCGGCACAACACCATCCCCATACCATCGCATCTGCAAAAAAATGAAAGAAAAATGTGGTTTAGCCAAAATTCAGCTAAGTTAACTAATTTTTTTTAAAGGAGTTAGTGGGTTTGATGAAAATGACAAAAAATAATAAAAGTCAGGGACTAAAATGGCATAAAACAAAACTATTTGGACTAAAATGGAAAGAAAAAAACTATTTGGACTAAAGTGACAATTTTGGTCAAACCTCTGGGACTAAAATGACAATTTACTCATTTATTTTTAACGTTTTACTATAAATCATTTTTTAACAGCAAAGAAGGTTGCTCATACTCTACTTTATACCAATTAATGAAATAACTTTCATTGTCCATGTTTGAACATGTAACCTTTTCTTTAATAGACATACCAAGTATGCTAGCCCCACATTAGTTGAATATAACTTATCTGGTTGCTTGTACTCGATGATAAAGTTTACCAAAAAAATGTAAGAGAAATTAGCAATTTAGCAAATTGAACAATTTGGCCAGATTGCTTTTTCATCATTCTAAAATGATTATTGGTTTGGTTGAGATCTTATGTTCAAAGCGAATCTAGCCGAATCGCATACATCTATGTTGTTGAGTTCATGTCAATTGTCTATTAAAAAGAAATTAAGCAAGACTAACGTTTATAAGATTATATTATTATGTAACAAAATATTGAATTAATAAACAATTAACTAGTTAAGAGTTAAAAAGCCTAAAATTGTATTCCTGTAAGAAGGAATGGTGATTATTAAAGAATTGATACGAAAAAATAGAAGATGTTGGATTTCATCAATAGAATGGAAATTCTAACACTTCATAGCAAATGTTCATATTCACAGGCAACTATGACTGAGAGAAGTGTGAGAGTAGAGGAGGGGAAAACTATCATGCGACCATGTTATGCCGGCGTATGACGAGAGTAGAGAGAGAGAGGAAGAGAGGCGTATTTTGACACTCTCCATATGAGGCAAAAATCGACGAGCTCATGGGCCTACCTCTCTCACAAAGCGCCCTCTTCCACACATGATGCCTTTCTTCTCCATCTCAATCCTCCCGCCTCAACTTTTACGGAGGATCAATACACCCTATTGCAGATGCTCTTATTTGCTTAGGTATGATTTTTTATGATGCATAATAATAATAATAATAATAATAATAATAATAATAATAATAATAATAATAATAATAATAATAATTTAATAAAATGAGATATTTGATAAAAGAAAAAAAACCCCTCAATTTAAAAGGAAAGAAAAAGTCAGTGTGCAAGATAATTTTTTTTAATGGCAAATTTAGATCACTGACGGACCACTGAACTACCCGATCATATTCATCTTCACTAGGCAATAATGTTTATACGCCAATTCAGAAGAAAACTCAATAAATCTAGAAAAACCCTCTTGTGAGAATCGAACTCAGAACATAATGGCCTGTATACCTTTATGCAGATAATGAATTAGCATTTAGGAATCATAATAAAGATTTGAGTAAACTTCAACTTCGTCCATGTGGTTTACTGATTTTAACACTATTAGTTCAATAATTTGCATATTCTAACATTTTTAGTCGACCACTCTAACAGTCATCCAATAGAATCAAATAAGTATTAAAATATGTAAACTATTTAAGTTAATGATAAATGCAGTAATAATAAAACCCAAACTCCTGTCGATTGGCATATGATATATCTTATCAGATATCCCCGGTGTCGCTTAACGGCAGGTGGCGCCACATTGCATCAAATCCACACAAAAATGGCCGCCGGATGTATAACTACTTCCACCCTTTCTCCCCATTACCCTTCTTCCATTACCCACACTCCGTCGTCAGTTATCATCAAGCGCTTCAATCTAAAATTCCAGCAAAATGAAAAAACCGGAACACACGGACGATACAGAGCCAGTCTCATCATGAATCCTGAATCATTCGAAGTCGGTAGACTAATCGGAAGCTACGGCTTCATGAACGTCACCAGGTATTAAAACCCTACTTCACTCACAAACTATGTTCCTATCCTATCAATTCCAATTGCTTCTTTTATTTGAGAATTTGTGTATTTGTGCAGTTATGATACTTCACCGCAGTTACAAGACGTAGGGGGGTTGAAGTTTCAGGATGTTAGAGAAGGTGATGTGCAAATTAGGTCAGTAATATCTAAGATATCGGTCAAGGACCGATATTTGAGTTATCGGTTATCGCGGTAGGATATTGGTACTTTTAATATCATGCTAAATTTACATATATAGCAATTTAACACTGACAATTCAGTATACTCTCCTCCCATTAACAAATTAACCTTTTGCAACTTGTAAAACACTAACAATTGTAGCAAGTAGGAACTGACTTAGACTTAAAACACTAACGTCTAACAATTAAGACTTAAAACACTAATAGCAGCAGACGAATGGTAGAACTAAGAAGAAAGGTACTGATATCAGGAAAATCGGTTATATTTCGGTCAATATCGCTGATAGCCTGATATAATCGGTACCTACCGATATTCCGACGGATATTTTGTAACAGTAACTCAGTCGGGGACCGATAACCGATATATCACTGCTATATCGGTGATATATTGGGATAATATTTATAATTGATGTTTAAGTATCACAGTTTAGGGTTTTAGTTGATCATGATTTTTTATATTTTGTTTTTTGTTTTAATGTTACAGCTTTTCTGCAGACTTTACGAAGGACGAGTAGTGCAGGGCCCGCGTAAGGGCATTCCAATCATTTTTAAAGTAAGATGCATTTGGTTTTGCTGAACAAACATTTGTGTTATTGATGCTTATGTTATTGTTAATCGTATAGGTTTATCCGGGGAAGCAAATAGGCGGTCTTGAGGCTGATATGATGGCATCAAATGAGCTGAAATCTCATGCTTTTCTTCAAGTACATTTAGAACATTATATTTGACCAATTGAGTTGTTGTGGAGGGTTCAATACATAACCTTAAATAGTGCGACAACCATTTTGAAACATTCGTTTATTTGATCTAGGCTTCTAACATTAGTGTTAGAATAAATCATGGTTGTGTGAATATGCTTGAATTGATATATACATATGTGCATAGGGTAGGGTTCATTTGAGAACCACTCTTATTGCGAGAACCACGAGAACCAATGTGAACACAACAAAATAAACCCACCCACCACCACCCAAAACCTAAACACCCACCCCACCACAACCCAAAAACCTAAACACCCCCCACCCACCCCTCCACCTCCTCAACTAAATGCTAAAAATTTTTTTTATTTTTATTAAAAATCGCTAAATTTCGTCACTAAAAAAATTTGAACAACAGTACCGATGCACATGTGCATGCGAATGCACATGTGCATGCGAATGCACATGTGCATATGCATGCGAATGCACATGCACATGTGCATATGCATACGCATGCATATGTGCAACGGAACGGTACTTTCTGTTCAATTTTTTTAATAAAAAAATGCTAAATTTCGTCACTAAAAAAAAGAACAACACATGTGCAGCGGTACTGTTGTTCATTTTTTTTAAGTGACGAAATGTAGGGTTTTATAAAAAAAAAAAAATTTGTGTGCTTTTAATTTTTTTTAGGTATTTTTGGTTGTGTTCACATTGATTCTCGAAGTTCTCGCAATAAAGGGTGGTTCCTAACGGATCTTTATCCTATGTGCATAAGCTTATGTGTGTGTATTCATATATTCTAAACATTTACACACGTGTAGATTCACTATAGCTCTATATTCTCCACATGTACACGGAAGTGTTACGAAGAAGAGAGAGATGAGAGAAAGTGGGGAATTTGATTTTTCTGATTATATCATTTTCAAATATTTTTTATGAATGATTAAGATTGGCTCTTGCACTATTTGTGGTTATGTGTTGAACCTTCCCCTTGATTTGCTTTTACTACATACAGTGATTCATAGTGATGAGATCTTCTCTGCAGAGTTGTTCACAGTCTATCAGCAAAAACATTCAAATTCTATTAGGAGGTTTCGAGACTAAAACGGGAGAGCAGGTTGTCAACATCCAATAATTCAATATACATTGAATCTGTTATAAATTTCTTTTTTTTTAAGTTACTCTTAATGTTTTCATTTTGTGAAGATTATGACTACTATATTTGTAATCTAAATAATAAACAGTGGCTTGCATTTCGCAACGATGGGAAATACAGTGCAGCAGACTATGCCAAAGCTTCAAGTGAGAAACTTTCAAAAAACCGTGCTCTTGGAGAGCAAAAATCCTGGAATCCCTTTGAAGAAGAATCGAATATGAAAAGAAAAAGATTTTTTATTATTAAACTTCTTCAAGGTGTTTTATCTGGTTTGGCATACATGCATGACAATGAAAGATTACATCAGAGCCTTGGCCCATCTTCAGTCGTTCTCAAGTACGTAATTGTTATTGTTTCTTTTTTCTTGAAGACGCGATTTGTAGTGCATTAAAAAGGTAGATTAAACGTATGTGTTGGTATTGCAGTACAATGGTAGATAAAGATGCTGCTTATCTTGTTCCAAGGCTCCGTGATCTTGCCTTCTCAGTTGATATACGGTATGCTTGTGGTGATAGTCATAATTGAATGTATTCTTTTTTATAAACAACCTTTGATTAATTTAATAGCTTTTCGCTCTAGATTTTCAAGCTTAGAGGAAAATGCATATGGATTGTCTGAAGGTCTTTGGAGACGAGCAAGATCATCTGGGGCATATACGACTTTGGAAAAACGAGCTTTTGGAATAGCAGATGATATGTAAAATGTCTTACCTTAATCTTTACTAATAGTGTAAAAATATATATAAATATATATAATTGGTATTGTTTTACTCATACTCGGTTATTCTTTTTCTATATATATAGTTATGGAGCTGGTCTTCTTTTTGCAACTTTGGCTTTTATTCCATTTTGTGAAGCAGGAATTGTGGATAGCCTTTCATTGCAAGCAAGTTCACATAACTATTTTGAAGCCATTTTTCCTCCTTTCTTTATAAATATATATAAAACTGTGGTTTTGAATTTGCAGAGGCTGCTAGAGACGACTTTCAAACTTGATCTTGCGGCTACCAGAGAGTAACAACTCTATTAAATTTTTTTAAATAATATATTTTAGTCATAAATTAATAAACATTCTGCCTATGTTTTGATTAGGTATTGCTTAGCTGATGATCGGTTTCTAGACGCTGTTAAGTTTTTGGATTCGGGTGATGGTGCTGGCTGGGAGTTATTGCAGGTTCTGTTTCATTTTATGGATTTGGGTATGTTTGTTTGTCACATCAGGATTATTATGTTGCTATTATTTTTACTTTTGTTTTGATTAAATGCAGATGATGTTGAATCCTGACTTCAGGAACAGGCCAATTGCTGAAGCTGTATTGAAACACAGGTTCTTCGCTGCAGCTCTTCTTTGAAGTTTTCTTATAGTAACGGGAATTATTGGCTACTAACTAATATGGAAAAACACTGTAATCATTTTTGTGTTAATTTAGCTGAATATTTTTTTTCATTTGAGAGTATAACCGACAAAAACACTATCCTTCATTGTTGTTTTATGTATACTGTGTTAATTTAGCTGAATATTTTGTTTCATTTGAGAGTATAGCCGACAAAAACACTATCCTTCATTGTTGTTTTATGTATAGAAAAAATGGACAAAAATCTGCTATAGTTCAAACTAAACAGAAACATGATTACTGATTAGCATTACCAAACTGAAAAAAAACAGATTTTAGAATAATCTGAAGACATTCTGATTCGGGATTCCTCGGTTATTCGAATTACGCGTCCTTTGCTCTATCGCTTGCCTTATGAGTTGTCGCGGTTAGTGAATCTCGAAACAGTATTACAAAACAATAATAGATAAGTATTTATAACAAAGAGCACCCACCATGGGTGTGTGTTTGTATATGTTTTCGGGTGTGCCACATGGCACCTGACCGACCAATGAGAAAGTTCTCTTTCCTGCCCTACTCACATACCTCAAACACATTTCTTTCTCTCTCCTCTATCTTCCTTACCCCCTCGCGTCACCGTTTTTAGATTTTTACTAGTTCCATAAAAACAACCATCTCTTTCATCTATATCGACACTCTTTCGTACATCACTAAAAACACCCTTATTGTAGATACTCTAATAAATGTTATCATCTTCTACCATTAATCTCATGAAAATCCTCATTCTATTGAGTATGACAAGATTTACATTAATGTGAGAATTCTACGAGACCATTAACACTCTACGCTCAAGGGCGTGGAAGGAATATGTCGCAAAACCATTTGGTGGCACCAACTTTGCAGAAAACTGGTGTGGTTAGGGCAGTAAACACCACACCAATGGGGCATGAAGGGAGGTGTGACCCTAGTAATGCTTGAAGGGGCGGAAGGCGTCGATGCGTGTAGTAGTCACCCTGGGCATGGATCATTACAGAAATTTGAACAAAGCCATACATGTGTTCAGACAAGAATTTACTTGTCCTGCAAGACAAATTCCTCAAAAAACGGAAAACAAGTTTCTCTAGACGTAACGAGTGACCACACAAAATTAGTTGCATAGCAAAACACCAATTCCTCACTTGCGATTGCATTTGTAATTTGTCATTAACGTAAGAAATAGCAATTGGTTTCATGTATTAATCTACACCGACCCTTGTTTGAAACACAATCACCTATAAATATTAAGTAATAGCAATAACTCTGATATAAAAGTATTTTTTTTAACCTCAAAGTAAATAGATTTTATAGTGCTACAAAAACAAACATGTAACAAGCCAAAGAGAAACCTATTCCTGTGTTCATGAGAAATATACTTTCCAACACTGACTTTAACATTAACCCAAAATTAAAACATACAAACAAATAAACTCTTCCTTAAAAGATGCGAACTGGCTTCCCCATTGTTGTCTTCAAGTATAAGCATCGCACCTGAATTCATTAAAAGTTAAAACAATAAAAAAAAGTATTATAAAACTTGTATAAAAAATCATTACTGCAGGCGCATATATAACTCACATTTTGCCAATTCTTCTTTAGCAAAGAAACTAAGAAATTGACACTCATTTGAACGTTTTGGAAAATTTGCTTTTCCTCCATGCTGCAGTTTCCAACAGCCACTCCCATGCAGAGCACCTTCTTTAGTTGAAACTTGACTGTTGCTTTGGTCTCATTGACTTTCGCCTCGAGGGATTCCTGATGACTAACAAGTGTGGGGAACTTACCTGCATTTTATAATCATAACAGGTATCATGGTGAGAAATCTGATTATAAGAAAATGCATAAACCACTCTGTACTTTATCTTGTGTTTTGCAACCAAGTTACCAAATCGTAAAAACCACTGACTTGCTCGCTGATTTTATTTTTAGGGGTAACTTTGTAGAATAGTAACCAAGTTATCTATATGTTCCACTAAAGTCACTCAATCTTTTTTTTGTCTCTCCAAAGTCACTCAACTTTCATATAATGTTCCAATAATGCGCAATTAGTAGGTTACCAGGTTACCTTGATGACGTGTCAGGTAACATTTTATTTTATTAATTTTTAATGCTTGCGTGGATTAAAAATAGTGAGATGGCTTTTTAAGTAAGAATAGAAATATAGTTTTTATTTTCTTTAGTCATAAAATATAACATTTTTTCATTAAATCTATTTTTTAACTAATCAAACCTGCAAACCCTTTTCGTTTCCATCTGATCATATAGAAACCATATTTTATTCATTAAACACATGTTTCATTCAGCAAATCACTAGAAAACATATAGAAACCGATTTTGTTTTTGAATTTGAATCTTCGATGAACATATAGGTTTTTATTTAGGATACACTGATTTTTTAGACAGGGGCGAAGCTTAATTGGGGGGGGGGGGGGGGGGGGGGGCGTCCGCCCCCCGGGATTTTTCGCTCAGTAGTGTTATATATGTAGTTTTCGTATAGAAATTTGTGGGTATATACGTTTTCACCCCCCCGGTTCTATAGAAATTTTTGGGTATATATGTTTTCACCCCCTGGGCCGAAAAATCCAAGCTTCGCCACTGTTTTTAGAACAAATTGTTTGGGACAGTTGGTGAATCCAAAATTTCTAAATTGTTATTAATTAAATAATAAGTATATCATTAATTATAAATCCACATAAGCATTATGACATTACACAACATCATGGTAACCTTGTAACCTGCTAATCAAGGTTTAAAAAAACGGAAACGAGTTTCGAGGCGTTTTCCCTTCGCCTCACGAGGCGTAAGCCTCGAGACGAACCGAGGCGTAAGCCCGAGGCGGAGTTAAAAAATAAATATAAATATTATATATCTTATAAAATTAGTAATACTAACTAAATTCATCATCAAATTCATCAAAATAATCAAAAACACAAATAAACAAGACAAAAACTGCTTGAAACTGACACAAAAACTCAAAAACAAAAAACACAAATGTCAAAAACCCCTGAGGCGCACCTGAGGCGCAGCCTTTTTAGCGCCTCAGCCCCTCTGAGGCGCACATACAGTATAAACTCCCTGAGGCGCGCCTCAAAATCGTTTTTTGGCCGTTTCGCCTTGAGGCGCGCCTCGAGGCGCACGCCTCAGCCGTTTTTTAAAACCATGCTGCTAATTGCATAAGATTGAAACACTAAATGAAACTTCAATGATTTTAGTAAGACAAAAAAAGATTGAATGACTTAATTGGAACACACTGGAAACTTGATTACTATTCTGTAATGTTTTCCCTTATTTTTATTCAAAATACAACTTGAGCAAGCATTATTAGTGTCACCAAAGCGACAATTTACAAGTAAAATAAATAAACTTGGGGTTGTTTGCTAAATCCAGTAGTGAAACACAGGTTGAATTATGTTTTGCAGAGCCTAATTTATTGTTAGTTGTTAAAAGAATAGTTTCTACTTGAGCATTTTAGCCTACAAAATCTTAAAAAGGATTGAAGGCATATAAACGACCTTTGTTGGTTTAATGAAACAAAGAAATATGTAGCGATAACAAGTTGAAACGGATACACCTACCTGCTTTGTTTAGACCAGGACCCAACAAACGAGGAATTTGCTTGATGACAGACTCAGAAGCCAAGAAAGCTTGGTGTTTTTTAGCAAGCTTCTTCACCAACTTCTTGTTCTTGTTCAGCTTCTTCAGTCCCTCAACATCCATATACTCAAGTCCTATTTTTTGGGCCTGTAAATTTATATTAAAAATCAATTACTATGTCCCATATTACATGCTGCTAAACACGCCCATTGTGAGACAGTATATATGAATATCACAATAAAGCTATGACAGTCATGTTCCAAATGCTAATACTCTGTATAAATTAGACTATCTTGTGTAAGTCACAGTTGTCGGTTGATAAAACAGAAGCTTGAATATGGCATTATCAACAAACAGATAAAACGTATAGCGATAAAAATGCTTGTTGCAACTTTGATAAGACTAAATATTAAATAGCAGTATCAATAACACATATGACTAAAGCATTACTTGTAATCATTCAATATACCATATATTCTAACACTTGATATAAACCAAAATAAAATAACAGTTAACAATCACCTCTTCAACATGTTGGGCATCTCCAAGCATGCAAACTTTCAATTTGGGGCGAGGAATGTGAGGCAACTTCACTGTACCACTGAAACGTTTGTCCTTTTGAGGATCATAATTCTTCAAACCAATTTGAAGCTCAATGGTTTCAGTAAAATTACGCTTCTTTTCTTTAGCATCAGTAGTGATCTGAGTAATTGCCTCTCTGAGGGCTTCACTTTGAAGCTTACTGCAAAATAAACAGTAAATTCAGTGTGCTAATTAACATTTTATAACATCATACCTACAACAATCAATCAATAAATTTACTTATCAATCATTTAATGAGCTTCGCAAACATCAATAAACATACCTCATTCTCGGAAACTTTTCTTCTCGTTAGCTTAACTTCTGCAAAAATCAAATGCAATGAAAACTTATAGTTAACATCAAAGAGGCATATGGATCAAAGGATCGTTGATATCTAGATTCATATTATTGACAAGAACAAGCTTCTAAGTTCTAAATTAACAATTTGCATCAATTACATTATAATTGTAATCAACTACTAACAATGGATGATTATATGCATCGTATCGATTGATTAACTGTAATTTGAATGAAAACAATAGAACGAGCAGATTAAACTAGTGAGAAATGACGAATAAGATCGTACCTCCAGTAAAGAACCCTGAAATTAGGGTTTCAAAGTGGCGACAGAGTCACGCACCAGAAATGGCTTATCGTAATATATGAGGTTGAAATTGAAACCCTAAATCAACAGATGAATGGGCCTTGTACTTTAGAGCCTTAAAGTAGCCCATTATCATTTTCTGTTTTCAAACCAAATAAGTGATTGGGCTATTACAAATGATGGCCCAAATATGTGGGTGGGTTAATTCATATTACTCCTGTTCCTAAACTACATCAATGCGTTATTAGTTTTACTCCATGCCAGAAATTGAACTTTGGTCTTCTTCCCGAGAGACAAGAGCCTCTACCACCTAGCCAAAGCTGGAAGGACAATTAATAAAATTAAAAATAATTGTATTTCGAATTCACAAAAATCTAAAGTTCAATTCGAAATCTAAATCAAATTTGGAATCAGTTGCTAATTAAATTTGAAAATGAAAATCGGATCGGATTTCGATTTTTTAAAGTCCAGATTGAATGTTAAACACCTCTAGTTAAAAAATACGTAAAATGGATTTGTACTTAACTTGGAATTCTGGTTCGTGTATTATGACGACATGATGGACACGTAACGTTAGTAAATCTTAATTTAAGTTGTAATATATCTTTTAAAATTTGATAAAATAAATATGTAAACACATAAACATGACATATCCACTCGAGAGTGATTTAGGTGTTGTTTGTTTTTTCTAAAAAACTCTGCGCGGGCTCTTCTGTCTGCGCCACGCAGACCACGCGCAGACATTGTTACGCGCATACTGTTTGTTTTTCCGCAGACATTTCACTAAAAAATGTCTGCGCGAGCTCTTCTTGGTACAGACTTGGCCCAACCACTTCTAAGATCTTCTAAGGTCTGCAGAGGGTTAAACACCACTACCCACCACCACGGTCCATCACCACCACCACCACCACCCACCGTACACCACCCACCGTCCACCACCACCGTATACCACCTACCGTACACCACCCACCGTCCACCACCACCACCCACCACCACCACCGTACACCACCCGCCACCATCCATCACCACCACCGTACACCACCCACCACCACCATCTACCACAAACACCGTCCACTACCACGGTCCAGCACCACCACCACCCACAACCACCGTCCGTACACCACCACCAGTTTATTTTAGAAGTTTACTTACGTTAAAAAACAAACAGTATTCTTCTTGCAGACTGCAGAGGTTTGATCCATCTCTTCTTCTACAGATGTCTGCAGATGTGGTCCGCAGACTGCAGACATTTTACATCTTAAAAACCAAACAACACCTTAATAAAATAAATGAGTAAACACATAAACACGACATATCCACTCGAGAGTGATTTGTTTAGCTAAACATGTTAATTAAAACTAACTCAAGTCTCTTTCATGAATTCCCATCGCGTTTAGATCTAAACATTTATGTACAAAATCACCACACATTTTTTCTCGTATGACAAATGAATGGTGTGGGACGAAGTCAGTCACAAACAAGGCATAAAAGTTGGAGTTTCCAATCAATTATTAGATCAAAACATAAATTTACCCAAAATCTAAATTAATGTCATCTAACCATCACCTTCTTTGATAGCAAACCAAACATTAAAGGGAGAATAACATCATCATCACCATGAGTGCATCATCTCGAAGAAGCGGAGGCCTGCTTGAAGGACTATACAAAGTCGTTATGCGACGTACTTCTGTCTACGCCACTTTCGTCATCGTTGGTGCTCTTGTCGGTGAACGGGTCAGAATTCCGTCCTCCCATATTAGTCATGCAGATAATCAAACACATGCATATGTTATTGAACAATGGATTTGTATTGAGAAAGATAATTGCATTTTATGACCAATGGATTTGTGTTGATGCGTTTCAGGCCGTTGATTACGGAGTTCGTAAACTCTGGGAGAAAAACAATGTTGGGGTAAAAACTATAACTCTACATTGCTTTTTTCCATTATTATGTTAAAAGAATTATCTGCAATTGTAGTTTTGTTCTAAAAAATCACCGTGCCATGCAGAAGCGATACGAAGACATTTCTGTTTTGGGACAGAGGACATCTGAATGAAATGCGGTTTGATCACCCTTTGGTATCGTTATGTGAGTGAGTAACTCTGCAAAAGATTAAAGTAAAATGCAGTTTGATGATCTGTTTTAACATTTTAGGTTTGTCTTTAATAAAAGTTTATTATAGCTAAACAAATATGATCAATTTCAAAAGCTGAAATATACATAAGAATAGCTCTAGTATTTATTTAGCTACTAAATATACGTCAACATATAAAAGTTTGGTTCAGAGAACATTACTAATATCGCAAAATAATATCTAAACATCATATGACATTGTAGCATATATAGCATGCATAATGTAACCAATATTAACGGGTTCATCCAGCAACAAGGGTCCTAAAGATTTCTTCGCATAACCCGCTATCAAAAGCTAAGAAATGCCCTTTGCCTGGAACCTCATGATACCGAACAAACGGAAGCTTTTCAGAAAGAAACCGATTTATTTTATATGGTATGACTCTATCTTCATAACCCTGCCATATATGTGCAGCACCATTGTTGTCTGGCCATGGATTACTTATATCCAACGGGTCAAACTCCCATTTTCCATAACCAGCCATTATGTCACGATACAGACATTCATAAACTCCTTGCTGACGTTTCTTTTCCTAGTGTTTGAAACATATTAAGTAGGAATTAACTTGTAAGGTAAAAACGACCGAGTTGACTTTTAAGGTCAAAATGACTACCGTTGATATGATTACATAATACTGCAACATAATTCTTTTCCTAATGTTTGCCTAATACTTACCGTTTCTGCATTACTTTAAATCTCAAAAAAATATTCTTAATGCAAAACTTTTTTGCTACAATATCAAAAAATAGTTGTAGGAGGTTTTTTTTTTTTTTTTTTTCTTTCTAAATGTTACCCACCATCTCTTAGGGATTGTAACTGTTATTGTAAATTTCAAATTATTTCACAGTTCATACTGGTTACAACTTTTCTTATTGGAAAATAAATTCAAATTAAACATTTGTCTTTTGTCATCATCAAAATTTTGCTATATTCTTTGTGCAACTAAATGCAGTTATGAACTTTGTGATGAAAATAACTTTGACCACATTTGAATTTAGGAAATAACTCACTTGTTCTTGGTAAAATAACAGGTTACAGATATTCATATAGAGTCATCTTGGCCATTAGTAAGGTTTTCAACATCTTTCATGAGGGTAAAACAAAATAATGCGGTTGTGATTTACTTATTGTATTGACCAATACGTATAATTATTGGATTTATTTTTCAAAAACTAAATGAAACGCATTTTCTTTTATCATAAATAGCTATAGCTACGAGAAGGAGTAAGCTTTATGTTCAAAATTTGTAAAAGGAACAACATTGAAAGCTGCGGAAATGAGTAATTTTTTAAAGTTTTGGCACAGATATTCAACAATACAATTACAGTGTATGGTATATTTTTAGAATTTTTGCAAGCACAGTGGCAGCATTATAACCAAGCACTAATTACAGAAGTCGATCAATCCACAATATATATCAAGCCATTTGAAATAGTTGGTTTCACCTTAAAAATCATATCTTGCTACTTTTCAAATATACTTGAAATCCAATAGCGTAATGCTTAGTAAAAACATTATTAAACCACCAATTGATCGTGTGATGATAATGTGGCATGATGAAATATCATCAGTTTATAATTTTAAAGATATCTATAGGGCGTGTTTGGGGTTGCTTGCCACCAAACAACTTACTATATCAAAGTGCAATAAGCAATCCCAAACAGTTGGGGCGTAGTTAAAGCTCAATCATGCAAAACAGTGATAATTTATTTACCTGATTATCGTCTGGATTTGGTGGCTGGTTCTTGAAGAACTCCAAATCTGATTCGGAAAATATATCCAATTTTCCTGCCAACATACTTAATGATGGAAATATTTTTTGATTCATCCACCAATGAAATAACCACGGGGCGTAATGTGCCACACGAAATGTCCATCTGTCTTGAGCAAGCAGTAGCTCGAAGCATTTTTTAGCCATATCAGCAGGTAAACATGGCCACCAGTAATTCACAAACGGAACTATAAGGGAAGCCCCTGACAACCTTCAATCAAAATTTTTTTATATAAAAATTGTAAGAACGTAACATTGTTGACCAAGAGACAAAATGTTATTAGAAGTTATTTCATATCATGCCTGTGTGGTATGTACTTAAGGCAACTCCAAGTAGCATATGCACCCATTGATAATCCCATTACATAGAATTTGGGACCAATTTGCAATTTATCAGCTAATTCTTGAATATCAAATGCTTCACTTTTGACAGTGCGTTTTGGATGCGGATCACTCTCTCCATAACCTGCTCTGTCAAATGAAAGAATGTAAATTTGCAGCTCCTCAATAAGTTCCTGTCATTATCGAAGGGCATTTTAGACATTTGAAACAGTCAAACAATCTCACAAAAGTGTATAATATTAAGTACGGTTAGGTTCCGGTACAAATGGGTCTTAACATACAAATTGGGCTTAACATGAGAAGTAGAGGGTTTTTTTTTTTTTTTTTTTTGATTTTTTTCTCATCTTGTCAAACACGTATTTTAGTCCCAGGATCTAAAAAAATAAATTCATGTTTTTACACTATAATTACTCTATAGAGTAAATACACAATTTTTTATTTTATTTTTTTATACATTTTGCAATTAAAGTATTAAACATCATACTTGAGTAGATGGAAAAAGAAAATTAAAAAAAAAACCTTCATTCACTTCTCATTTTCAGGCCATTTTGTATGTTAAAGACCCATTTTAAGGCCATTTTGTATGTTAAGACCCATTTGTATTTGATCCTTACACGTTTTAAGTAAAACATTACAATTTACATGAGCCCGAACAAGACAAATATTTGGACTTGCTTATGAAAACAACTTATTTTACCCTTACACTTATAAATTTTGAATCCAACAAGAATAATCCATTTGAAATTACCAATCTTAGTCTGCTTATCGAATAGAACTTGTTCTACACTAAACTAAACAGATAAGCATAAACACTTTTCTTCATCTAAACTCTCAAAAGTGCAAAACTAATTTAAAAAAAAAAAAAACGTAAAATGCAGATAAGTTTATGATACCTGTGAAAGAGGCAGTGTCAAGTCTTTGGAGCTATCAAAGCCATGACTTACAATAATCTTGTGTTTAGCCTCATCTTTCGAGACACCCCACTCTCTGTAGGCTAAATGCCTTCCATTATCAAGTCGTACCCGCGGCGAAGTTATAGGCGGACCCCCCGGTGATCCACATATTCTAGGTGGCGGCGGCTTGATTCGCATATAAGCCCATCCAATCAAACCGCCAACCACTGCTACCGCTACTTTCACAATCATTGCTACAAAGAAAAACATATTAACATGTCAACAACCTAGGGGTGTTAAATGGGTCGTGTTCGTGGGTTGGCGGGTTCAACCCGACCTGAATCGAAAAAATTTAGACGAACCTGAACACGACCAAACCCGAAAATCATGTCATACATATAAACCCAAACACGACCTAAATATTAGCGGGTTGACCCGAATACGACCCAGAATTTACTATTTTTCTGCAAAGAAAAACACAAATATATATAATACAAGTACATTTATTTAAATTAGAAAATCTTATATCAGTTTCTCTTTTTAAGTTATAATTACGGCATGATATACACACATAATTTAATTTATGACATAAAACGTATTGTAAAAAAATACAGTATAATATAAATGGGTTAAACGGGTCAACCAGCCAACCCGACTCGTGTAGCTAAACGGGTTCACGGGTTCAACCTGAAACTGACCCGAACCCGTTTAGACTAAACCCAAACTTGCGAATTTCGTGTTACGTTCGTGTTGTGTTTTCGGGTCGTGTCAGAAATCCACACCCCTACAACAACCCAATTTAATATACTAATAATATATATAATTGAAAAGGCTCTATGAATAGTAACTTTAGTTTTTTAGTAATATATAGCTTTTCAATATGTTTATTATTTCATTTCAATATTATAACAAATTTTATTATTGTATTTACTTTTAACCTTAAATATGTTAAAAATATCATTTTTATAATCGCAATACCGGTGCTGTAACGAATCGAACCGATATCAACCGAACAACACCGGTACAAGTATTTGTTTTTATGGATTTCAATTGATGTAAACACGAGTTGATTGTTGTGCCGAATGCCGGTATCGTTACGGTACCGTAATCAACCGAAGCGATACTGACTTAAAGCCCGCAGCAAAGCACAGAGGAATCCAACTTTGTATATATAATTGGAAAGTGATCATTAATAGTAAGAGTTAACTGTCATTTTCGTCCCTGTGGTTTGGTCACTTTGGCCATTTCAGTCCATTTTTAAAAAATGCGCCATTTTCGTCCCCCACGTTCTGGAAAGGTGCCATTTCAGTCCAAAAATCATAACCCAGTTTGTAAATAAGGACTGATTGTGTAAATTTGAAAAATGGACTGAAATGGCAGTTAACACCACCACCACTAGCCCTGCCACCACCACCACTCCGCTGCCACCACCACCACCACCGCCACCACCACCGCCACCACAGCCACCACCGCCACCGATGAACTCCGAACTCCGAGAACGGTATACCGAAACGAAAAGCTTGCGGGTTACGGGGACGTCTTCGTCTTCTCCGGTCGTCTTCTCTGATGAACTCCGAACTCCGGCGAGTTGCAGAAATGAGCAGGGGTGGAACTAGTAATTGATTTAGCCCATGTTTCTCTATCATCCTGTAATTGATTTTGCCTCCAGAACTTGAGGAGGTGATTAAAAGTAGAGGCTTTATTGCAACCTGGTGTTCACAAGAAGAAGTCTTGAACCACTCTTCGGTTGGTGGTTTCTTAACTCATGGTGGGTGGGGTTCTGTCATTGAGAGCTTGTCTGCTGGGGTGCCCATGATCTGTTGCCCATTTTCAGGTGACCAACGGACTAATTGTGCACAAATGTGCAAGGAATGGGAAGTTGGGATGGAGATTGGGAGGAATGTGAAGAGAGATGAAGTGGAGAAGCTTGTAAGGGAGTTAATGGATGGAGTTGAGTGTGTGAAAATGAGAAAGAAGGCTATAGAGTGGAAGAATATGTCGGATATCTCAACAAAACCTAACGGCTCGTCATCTTTTAATGTTGAGGAACTTGTTGCTGAAATCCGTATGATTTCAAGAAACTAAATTCCCATCTGAGGAGGGTACAAATTTTGGAGCATGTTTAAGAAGATAATTCTCATATATCGCCGGAGTTCGGAGTTCATCGGAGAAGACGACCGGAGAAGACGAAGACGTCCCCGTAACCCGCAAGCTTTTCGTTTCGGTATACCGTTCTCGGAGTTCGGAGTTCATCGGTGGCGGTGGTGGCTGTGGTGGCTGTGGTGGCGGTGGTGGCTGTGGTGGCTGTGGTGGCTGTGGTGGCGGTGGTGATGGTGGTGGCAGCGGAGTGGTGGTGGTGGTAGGGCTAGTGGTGGTGGTGTTAACTGCCATTTTAGTCCATTTTTCAAATTTACACAATCAGTCCTTTATGTTACAAATTTACACAATCAGTCCTTATTTACAAACTGACTTAACTGGGTTATGATTTTTGGACTGAAATGGCACATTTCCAGAACGTGGGGGACGAAAATGGCGCATTTTTGAAAAATGGACTGAAATGGCCAAAGTGACCAAACCACAGGGACGAAAATGGCAGTTAACTCTAATAGTAATTTGATTTTTATACTAATATATATAGTTTTTTTCCATACTTTTATCATTTCAATATTGCAATAGATGACAATTATATTTACTTTTAGCATTAAACATATTTCTTTAATTTTAACTTTTAATAATTTGTTTTAATATTACTGATATTGTCTTTAGTACCGTATAACATCAGTATAGTTGTTTTATTATTAGTGTCATCATGTTTTTATTATTATGTACGTTTGATAAAAGTTCTATTCGAACGGGCCATATATAGTTGATTTTTTTATCATCACAATCGAACATATACCAACCAAACAACATTGGTAACGGTACCGTATTCGTTTTTATAGTTTTCTCGACGTGGCGGTATAAAATTCATTGAACACAAAGTTATATTCACAATAAAGTATTTTTTGGTATCGTAACGAGTGTCTATACGATACCAGTATCGCAACGGACCGATACCGACCGAACACCATCGGTACCAGTACAAACATTCGTTTTTAATCTTTTTTTGTTTTCAGTCGATGTAAAACACGTGTTGATTGGCAACGATTGTTACGCCGAGTGCCGATATCGTACTGGTACTATAATGAACTAGACCGATGGATAATGACCAAAGGACCGCAACAAAGCGCGCGGGAATCCCACCCACTAATAGACTTATAAACTGATGGGGTATGGTATTAGACCCAACCCGAACGACCGGACATATCCGTTACTTATCGCCTTTTATTATAATATTTATTATTATTGCGTACTAACCCGCGGAGCCTAGCGCGTTGTAGTTTACACTACACTAGGTTGTGGGCTTGTAGAGATAACCCCTAACTGGGCCTGGCCCATTGAGGTTAGAGGAGGCCCATATCTCCTATATAAAGAGGTGTTCACCTCATTATTAGGGCACAAGATATGGAGCCGCCACACTTTGTTGCTGAAAATAAGAGATTCTTCTCTTACCGGCCATCTCTACATCCCCATGTTTCTTTCCTCTCCATTGCAGATCTAGGTTCAAGAGGAAGAACAAGGTGTGATTCTTCACCCACTCAGAGAAAGCGGTCAAATCATCCCGGCGGTGATTTCGTGTTTCAACATTGGCGCCCACCGAGTATATGCTATACATTTGTTGATCACATCTTGTTTTATCCTCAGATCTTCAGATCTGTGTTCTTAGAGTCATATTCTTGACCTTCGAATGGAGAAACCCACAGATCTGTGTTACGTTTCCCAAAACTTCTAGATCTGTGGTATTTCACTGATTTTAATGCTAAAAAATCTTCGGATCTACATTTTTTCAAAGGGGGTTCACAACCTTATGTACAAGGGAGCTCATATCTGTTGCCGTACAAGACTTTCTCAAGTTATAATTAAGAGATTCCTGTTTTGAGGGGTTCAATGCCTCGTTATAAAGGGATATAGAAGCCTTCAGATCTACATTTGTTTGAATTCGCCACTCGATGTTAGGAGCAATGGGGTGCAGATCTGGTTTTGTACAAGGTTTTCCCAACTCTCGTCACAACCAAGGTAAGACAACAGTATCTTGAAATGTTCTTTTTCCTTTGGAAAATATCCTCTTTCTGTTGGAAGTGGCTTTTACGAGAAACAAAATGAGGGAAACAAAAACAACTTGCAAAATTCTCTGCGTCACCTCAAAAATCTTAAATGCTCATGCTGGTTATTAATTTACTATTTTTTGACATGAATGAGCTCACAAGATAACAATTAATGAAATTCCACTTTGTTTTGATACAACGAATTCATTCAGCTTGGTTGTTTTTTTTAGAGTATTAAAAAACAAAATTAAAGTGACTGGCATATGACAACTTTCGGAAACCTTTACAGTTGTGTCCAGGCTCGCACATGCTCATATCTTTCAAAACGACAGTGTCACCCTCCACGTCATTTTTATGTAAATGAATTGTAGTTGTCATTTTACACGGTCATTTTCCCACACCTCACTCTGAAAATGGTGTGGTTAAGAAGCCACTGCACATAACGGACATACACTCGGTCATTTGCGCACACACCAGGCGACCTCCGTCGCGCACGCTTACTTAGCCACCATCGCGCGCGTGGACATACTATGTTTTCCAAGTCTAGCGGGTGCGCTTCTCTGATGGGGATTTTTTCTAACCTGTCAATTCCGGCGGAAGTTTTTATATACCCCGCGCAAGACGGACTCACACACCGGCCTCCGCGCACGCCGGAAACCTCCGCTGCAAAGCGAGCATGCCCAACCTCCGCGTGACCTGTTGGCGCGTGGGTTTGGAACTCGGGTACGAATTCCGGTTGACGCGCAACCTACCAACACAGGACTTGTTCTTCTGAGGCGCATGTGATTCACCACGAGGCTCGTCGGTGTGTGAGGCACGAGCCGCTGGAGAGTTTGTCCACTATCGCGCAACCCATTTCTTTGTCGGTATCTAGAACTTGGTATGATAGAGAATAGACTAAAGCTTCAAAGCTGCAACAGATTACTTTATGCGAATATTAATATGATATATAATAGATTAAAGCTTCAAAGCTATGGTATATTATTATTTTTCAAACTTTGTTGCACGTGCTTTAGTCTACATACTTTTATATTTTCCAAGTTTACTCCTTGAGGTTTGAGTTAACTTCAATGTTGACTACCTTTAATGAATTCGTTGGATCCTATGATGCTCAACACATCTTACAAAGTATCCATCTGTATCACTTATAACTACACATTCCAAGTGAATTAGATGTTTTTTGGCAAGTGGGCCTGGATTTTTAAATTGAAGAAAATATGTACACTACATCACAATTGCTTTGACCAGTCGGCGCATACGAACTCCGCTTTGGCGCAACCGGGTTCACAGTTTTCTCTGTATTACCAGAGTTTTAAGCCCAACAGCAGTCGTGCAGCCACTTCCGTCCCTACATATGGTGGACAAGCTCCTTCTCTGTTAGCATACTCCGCCGCACGGGTAACCTCTGTAGCACGAGCATACTTCGCCGCGCAAGGACTCCGTCACGTGGGTAAGCTTCGTTACGCGAGCATACTTCGTTGCGCGGGTAAACTCCGTTGCACGAGCATACTTCGTCGCGCGGGTAAACTCCGTTGCACGAGCATACTCCGTCGCACGGGTAAACTCCGTTGCACGAGCATACTCCGTTTCACGAGCATACTTCGTCACGCGGGAAAGCTACGCTATGCGAGTAAACTACTGCCTCTAACGGACAAGCTTTACCGCGCGGGTGAACCCCACCTGCGCCAGAAAGACTATAGTAGGAAGAGCCCCCTCTGCGCGGGCAAACCCCAACTTATCCCGACGGGGCTTCGTCCTTGACCAGTTGAGCGCGCGCACCGAAGGCAGCTTCATAAAAATTATTACTCGACAACCATGTCTTTGGTGGACATGAAAGTATAGGTCATCTCTGCCAATATTTATTTCAATGTATAGGGGTGAACCCACCATCCCAAAAGATAACGATCAAAATAAAAATGGTCTAAAAGCTATAAATGGCGTTATTAATCTTGGGATGCATGCGTAAACCAACAATTAGAGGTTTTCGCTTTATTTGTGGGTGTAGTCATTGGGTCCGTGACGAATAAAAAGCAAAAAATAAAGATTTTATTGCTACCCGTACATACATGAGTCCGGGCCTTTGGTTTAAACAATTACGCGACATACACGTTATATGATGTATGTCTAAATATTATACACAAATTGCTTATCTGCAATCAATATTTTGGTACAATGCTACTAACATTTGTTTAGCAGCAATAAAGAGAGACTAGCATGGTGTAACATAAAGTTGGAAGGTCAAAATTGCTTTCACATATTACGGAGTTTGGATGCATAGAACGAACTCCTCCTAAGAACAAGGTTTCGGTACAATGCTTTCATATATCAAATCCTTTATTATAATTTACCTTGTTAACTTGTTTGCAGGACAAACAATATACAAGCACGTAAGTCGTCATACGCGCATGCTCATTTACATACGAGCACGCCGGTCTCCATACGAGTCTGCTGCCCTACATACGAGCATCTCAGCCTCCATGTGAGCCTGTTGCTCTACATACGAGCACGTAAGTCGCCATACGCGCATGCGCCTTTACTTACGAGCGAGCACACATGCGCCATACGCGCATGCTCCTTTACATACGAGCACGTAAGTCGCCATACGCGCATGCTCTTTTACATACGAGCACGTAAGTCGCCATACGCGCATGCTCCTCTACTTACGAGCGAGCACACATGCGCCATACGCGCATGCTCCTCTACATACGAGCACGTAAGTCGCCATACGCGCATGCTCTTTTACATACGAGCACGTAAGTCGCCACGCGCGCATGCTCCTTTACTTACTTACGAGCACACATGCGCCATACGCGCATGCTCCTCTACATACGAGCACGTAAGTCGCCATACGCGCATGCTCTTTTACATACGAGCACGTAAGTCGCCACGCGCGCATGCTCCTTTACTTAAGAGCGAGCACACATGCGCTAGCAGTCGCATGTTCCTCTACATACGAGCCCGTAAGTCGCCACGCGCGCATGCTCCGTTACTTATGAGCACGTAAGTCGCCATGCGCGCAAGCTCTTTTATATACCAGCACGTCGGTCTCCATACGAGTCTGGTGTTCTACATACAATCATCTCAGTCTCCATGCGAGCCTGACGCTCCACACATGAGCACGTAGGTCGCTATACGCGCATGCTCCTTTAGATATGAGCACGCCAGTCTCCAGGCGAGCTTGCTGCTACATATGCAAGCATGCTAATCTCCATGCGGCCCTGCTGCCTTTACATACGAGTGTGTATGTTGCCCGCGCGCGCATGCTTAGCCATATATGAAAACGCTTACAAAACGTAAACTGTGCTACAAATGCACGCACCACTTTGGGTATACGCAAAAACACATTGGCTAAAATACAGTTTCGTTTACACCTACAATCTTCAAGACAAGCCACATCTCCTTGCTTCACGCCACATTGTTGTTGTGGCACAGCGGAGGATTAGCGCAGGCTCGGGTTTCCACTTCATTATCCTGACGCAACTTTATGCCAATTCTCATTCGCGATAACCTGACTCAAAGTGGATTAACACGTGCAAATATTGTAGACAACAGTTTACAAAGATTTAAACACCAAGTATACGTATTCCATAAGGTTAAACACGCGCGCGCCTTGCGTTAACCAACAGAAGTCACACCAAAGGGTGAATATTTTACAGTAGCCACACGACTGTGTGCGCACCGCTAAAGCTGGGCCACACTCGAAAATCATCCGAATGGAAGACTCTCACCTAGTCCAGAATTCCACCCACTTGCCATCCGCGCGTGGGAGCAACACTGGACTAGGGGGGACCTGAAGGGGTATGGTCCCAAATGCTGCATCAGTCATACGCACGTTGGGCCCTAACCACACTCAACCGTCAAAACTCAGCCAGTTCCAAGACTCGTGCACAAGACCTAACCACGTACGCGCAACCTTAACAAGCTCATGGTAATGCGCCAGTACAAATGGCAACTGACTGCAACCAATCAGCATGCGCCAGGTTTGCCCAACCAATTTCCACGATGAACAATCGTGGGATATTCACTGTTCCATTATCTCTACTCACAGCTGAAGACAGACGCAACAAGCATGGCCAGCAACTTTCCCGCACCCGGGCGACAGGTAAGCCTAAAACTCAATCTTTACTTTCGTGCACTCCTAACAAGTCTAGTACTCCTCCCACGCTTGCACGCGGGAGCAGGACTAGACTGGGGGACATGAGGGGGTATGGTATTAGACCCAACCCGAACGACCGGACATATCCGTTACTTATCGCCTTTTATTATAATATTTATTATTATTGCGTACTAACCCGCGAAGCCTAGCGCGTTGTAGTTTACACTACACTAGGTTGTGGGCTTGTAGAGATAACCCCTAACTGGGCCTGGCCCATTGAGGTTAGGAGAGGCCCATATCTCCTATATAAAGAGGTGTTCACCTCATTATTAGGGCACAAGATATGGAGCCGCCACACTTTGTTGCTGGAAATAAGAGATTCTTCTCTTACCGGCCATCTCTACATCCCCATGTTTCTTTCTTCTCCATTGCAGATCTAGGTTCAAGAGGAAGAACAAGGTGTGATTCTTCACCCACTCAGAGAAAGCGGTCAAATCATCCCGGCGGTGATTTCGTGTTTCAACATAAACTTACAGTAGAAAAATATCATTCATGATAATAGCTGAAGTGAAAGATAGTATACAAAACACAATAATCAGATAATTTGTTGTTTAGCAACTCTGCTTATTTACTGATTTAAGCATGTATATATTTACTATTTTGATCCGGGCTAATATCGTCAGGTAATAAAGGCAGATCGAGTGGACTACATACAGATTTGGGGCTTTTTAATTAAGGATCGCATTTGTGAATTAACACAACACATCCGATCAGTGAACTAAAAGAAGTGAAGTGGATCATCATTCAACAAACAAACAACATAATATTTGAAAACATGACTGCGATTGAATCTGGCAATTAAATAAACAAAATTCGATGAAAAATTTAGATAGGATGAGAATCATGTTACCGAAATGGTATGCTTGTAGTGACTGACTGACGAGTGAAGCTGCTGATAATTTGATGGATGGAGCAATGGCATCATGTAATGAAAGTTTTGATTAAATTATGGTACATGTGATAGTGACCAAGAGTCTGTCGTCTTGTTAGATCATTTCATGGAGCAATGGCATTCACAAATCTGGGTTTTTTTTTTAAATATATCGGATTTAATTAAATAATCCAAACTTTGACCAATTACTATATCACTTCAACTTTAGATTTGTACAACATTACTTTCAACTTATTTTCCTCTAGCATTCCCGAACTAACTAAACCCTAACCCAGTTAGCTGATGTAAGATGTCACGTCATGTCAGCTGCCACATCAGTTGTCATATCATCAAAATGTCACGTCAGTTGCCACATCAGCCACCACGTCAGCTGCCAAGTCAGACGACACGTAAGCAAAATTGCCACGACAGCTGCCACGTCACCCAACAAAGTGTCATGTCAGCAAAAACTAATTGGGTTAGGATTTAGTGTGATACAAATCAAAAGTTGGGACTGATATCCGCCAATGGGTGAAAGTTTGGGTTATCTAAATCCAATATCTTTTTTTTTTATAACCAAGTTAAGTTCTTAAACCGAATTTAGGTTTTTTTTTTTTTTTTTTTTTTTTTTGTAATAATGGAGTCAAATTGGTACGAGCTATAAACTGGTTTAGGAGGGAAAATGTCTGAACCTATCGAATCGCTTTGGGTCGGGTTATAAATCGGTTCGGGAAAAAAACGGTTTTTTACTTGTTTTTAAACCGGCTTGGGTTATAAACTCGTTTAAAAAACAAGACTACTGATGCCAAACTTACGGGTTTGATTAGGCCAAAACTGGCTTTTTTTGTTGGATCGATTTCGGGTCAGGAATCAGTTTGGCGGGCCTAAACCGGTTTTATTTACACCTCATGTGGTGAAAGTTTAATTAAACTTGCACAGGGGCTTGCTTCGGGTTTGTCTTCCTTCTGGGCCTGCACCACTTCAACGCATGGCCCACGTGTTTTCTTTAATTGCAGTCCAGACAGTTTGGCCCATGTCTCAAATATAGCAACCAATTTACGAGCCAAGCCCGTGTAAGGTGATTACCAATTCTAGCCATTTTCACAACTATATTTTGACAGAAACCAAAATCAAGAATCCTTTTTTTTTTTAATAATCATTGTAAAGCACTAGAATTTATAGTATAAAACGATTTGAAGCTCGAGAAGTTGATCATTAGCACATGTTTAACTTAATTGCATCTATTTACCTATTTTTATATTTATTATTCGCAACCTACAAAATATATATAAAAAATAAACAAAGTAATATATTTCACAATCATACTAATGCATTTATTAAACATTAAACAATTAACATGATTAAAGTGTATCTAAATTGTATCGATCAGCCATTATGTGTCACCTTATTTAGGGATTGTTGATCAGTTCTGTTTAAACTAAATGGAAAACATGAATAACATACCTGTTATGGCATTCAAAGCAGAGGAGAATCCAGTCAGAGATCCAGCCATTGAGTTCGACATGCTTGTCAAGTTGATTCGGTTCCTCCTTAGGGTGTAAAGTAATGATGGTGATGATAACCGAAAGTAGGGTAAGAATTCGGTTAGAGGAAGAGAGTCACGAATTGATGTTAATGAGGGTTGATTGATTGTGTAAAGTGTGTAACCCTTTAACTCTCTAATAAGCCCCTTATTTATACACCCAAGAGGAAACCTAATTAGTTAATAAGGGTAATATGGTCCATCAACAATTACCAACTAATTATAATAGGTTATTAATATATTTTGATCTAATATAATATAAATGATTATATAGGCTACAAGATTAAATACTAAATAAATAATATTTAATCTAACAGGGATAACCTCGATACCAGTACTGAAAATCGTTAAAATTGGGTTCTGGTTCCGAAAATGCTTGATACGGTACGGTATTGGTAGGGCTGACAAAACAACTATTATCGTGTTTAACATGTCAGAGACGACACGGTTAACACAAGTATCAAACACTAATACAACTTGTTTAACTACTTTATGCATCATGTTTATAACACAGTTGTATGTTTCAGAGACAAAATTATACATACCCCTACAAACTTGCAAAATATCATATATACCTCTGCAAAGTTATAAATGTCATATATACTCTTACAAAGTAGTTGAAATATCATATATACTCAATTCACTAAAAACAATTTAATAAAAGATAATTTTACCCTTGTTTATCTAAAATTTTGAAATCTCGTATATGACATTTAACTTCAAATATTATATTTACTGATTTCTAGCTTAACTATTTTGCTTAAATATTATATGTACGGAGAATATTATTGTTTATGGGAAAAAAATAAAAATGAGTAAAAATAAATTTAAGTTTAAAATGTGTTATATAAAAATATGAAGTTAAAAAATGAGCATATATGAAAACTTAGAAATTAAAAAAAATAAGGGTAACATGATTATTTATTAGATTGTTTTTAATAAATTTGGTATATTTGATATTTTAACTATTTTGTAAACGCATATATGATATTTTTAGTTTTGGTTGGGTATATATGAAAATTTTCAAGCTTGTAAGGGTATATATGAAATTAATCATATGTTTTATGTAACAAGAAGGAGAAATGATGGAGCTTAGCCTCCTATTTATTTTTTTTAAATATAAAAATACATGATGTAGTTTTTCTTAAACATGCCTTATCGTGTCTTAAACAGGTTAGGATTCGTCAACCCCAGACACCGGTACGGTATGATACCGTTATTTAGAGGTAAAAATTGGTAAAATACAGGTACGATATTGAACTGGTACCAAACCGAATGTATTAAATATTATCGCAATATGATTTTATGTGATTTTATTATTTGTTAGTATGGGATAACGAATGTATTAAATCTTATCGCAATATAGTTGTTATGGATTCTCTTGAGCAATCTGATTCGCCTAGTGTCGCGCCCCGATGATTCCGCCATCGGTTGGGGTGTGACAACCAGAAACCCTCAGGTTTGTTACAACAATTAGAAATGCCAGTGTGGAAATGAGAATTGATAACAATGGATTTTGTTACTAAATTACCCAAAACAAGGAAATGTAATGATACAATCTGGGTGATTGTAGATAGACTAACCAAGTCAGCTCATTTTCTACCAATGAAATAAACTTTCAGTATGGAACAATTAGCTAAATTATATGTAAATGAAATTGTTTCTTTACATGGCATTCCTTTATCAATTGTTTCTGATAGGGATAGTCGATTTACCTCTCATTTTTGGTCAAGTTTCCAAAAGGCAATGGGAATCAAGTTAAAATTAAGCACAGCTTATCATCCTCAAACGGATGGACAAAGCGAAAGGACAATTCAGACAATGGAAGACATGCTTAGAGCTTGTGTAATTGATTTTGGAGGTAATTGGGATGATCACTGATGTGTGATTCTTAAGCATGAGGTCATGTTCACTAAGTTTCTTTTGGGTATTTTGATCCCTCACAATTAGTTGACTCATCATGGACTCCATTCTTTCCATGCTACCCCCTACATCGAAACTTGAACCTTGACCTGTTTAAACCTGACTACTTGACCCTCCATCCTTAACCTGCCCATTTAAACCCCCACCGAAGATCGAACCTAGACCTCTATTTGGATCGAACCCAAGAAGGTTGTAAAATCCTAATCTGAACTGGTGAAACCCTTGCTGGGGTTTGCTGCCTTGGTGAGATCTTTCCTTGTTATATTTCTGTTTTTCCGTTCTCTGCATTTAGGCATTCTTGTTGCCGGGGTAGTTGGACCGGTTTGATTGATTGGGACACAGGAAGGGTACATCCTGTTGCATTTAGGCATTCTTATTGCTGCTGATATATTTTGTGTTTCTTATTTGTTGTTTGTAATATTCTCTTGTTGATATCCTCTTGTTTGTTGAGCTGTTATTGTCTGTGATACTCGCGTCTGGTTGTTTGTGTTGTTATTTCTGCTGTTTACCTGTTGTGTTACCTTATTGTGTGAACTTACTGTGTGAACTTATCTTATTCTGCTGTTTACCTGTGGTGTTATTGTTTAGACATTGTTCTTGATCGTATTTGTGATTGTTGACTTATTGTGTGAACTTATTTATAACGCTCTATTTGATCAGTATTTGTTATGCGTGTGCCCTTTTTTGGATTATCGGGTGATTTGTAGCAATCATAGACGGTAGATATCATGATTTTTCATTGAGATCGTGTTCGAGGACGAGGGGTGCAGGGATGGGAAAAGATAGGGGGTATAGTTTGCGCGTGGCTTCGTGGAATGTAGGAACCCTTAGTAGTAAGTTGTTGGAGATCATAGATACACTAAAAAGACGTAGGGTAGAGATAGCGTGCCTTCAGGAGACTAGGTGGAAGGGACATAAAGGGGATGAGCGCAATGGGTACAAGTTGTTATATTCAGGGTCTGATGGGGGTAAAGAATGGGGTAGGTTTTCTAGTTGATATAAACTTGTATAAAAATGTGGTAGAGGTGATACGATACAACGATAGGATCATGGTGTTGAGATTAGTACTAGGAGAGGAAGTGGTGACAGTTGTTTGCGCATATGCCCCACAAGTGGGACTAGGGGATCAAGAGAAAAGAGATTTTTGGGACTGCCTAGACGGAGTTGTGAGGGCCATACCTAGGGAAGAAAGAATTTTCATAGGAGGCGATTTTAATGGCCATATTGGTAGGCATAGTGATGGTTTTAGTGAGGTTCATGGGGGCTTTGGTTTTGGTGATAGGAACAACCCTGGTAGGGATTTGCTAGAGTTTGCGGTGGCCCACAACCTAGGTATTCTGAATTCTTTCTTTAAGAAGAAAGAATCACAGTTGATTACTTTTAGCAGTTGCGGACGTAACACTCAGATCGACTACATTTTGATGAGGCTAGGAGATCGAAGGTGGTGGAGGGACTGCAAGGTTATACCAGGGGAGACAGCAGTGACTCAACACCGTTTATTGGTGGCGGATATAGTCATGAGAGGAAAGCTGACCAAGGGAGAGAGGGTAATGCGACCTAGGGTTAGATGGGGTATGTTAAAGGGCGACAAAATCGAAGAGTTTAGAGATAAGGTCCTCTTAATGACATCGCCTAGAGTAGATGGGGACGCAAACCAAACGTGGGAGGACATGGCAAACACCATTACTAATGTGGCGAAGGAAACGCTAGGGGTTGTAAAAGGAAAGAGGTGTGGCCATAAGGAGTCATGGTGGTGGAATGAGGATGTGCATACTAAAATAAGGATTAAACAAGGGTGCTTTAGGGATCTTTTGAGGTGTACAGTCGAGGAGGAGCAAGCGATTTTAAGGGATAGATATAAAGAGGCGAAGAGAGAGGCGAAGAAGGCAGTGTCAGAGGCGAAGAAAGCAGCTTACAAGCGGATGTATGATCGACTGGAAACAAAGGAGGGGGAGCATGACATGTTCAAGATCGCAAAGGCTAGAGAGCGTAGAAGGCAAGACTTAGGAGCAGTGAAGTTTTTAAAGGGAGAGGACGGATGCGTTCTAGTCAAAGAACACGACATTAAGATGAGATGGCAAGTGTACTTCTACAATCTTTTCAATGGCAGGAGGGATTACCAACAAGAAATTGAAGAAAATGATGATTCACCTACGCAAAGGCGACTACGGAATAACGGCTACTGTCGACGTATCACACGGGAGGAGGTGAGAACAAACCTTAGAAAGATGGGAAGGGCTAAGGCAGTTGGGCCGGATAACATACCGATTGAGGTCTGGAAATGCTTGGGAGAAGAAGGAGTACATTGGCTAACTATTTTATTCAATCTTATTTTCAAATCTGGGAAAATGCCAGATCAATGGAGGAATAGTGTAGTAGTACCGGTGTATAAGAACAAAGGGGACGCCCAATGTTGTGGGAATTATAGAGGGATTAAGCTGCTAGGACACACTATGAAATTATGGGAGAGAATAATTGAGACGAGAATCCGAAGAGAAACCCAAGTCACGGTAAACCAATTTGGTTTTATGCCAGGGCGATCGACTACGGAGGCAATACATATTCTAAGGAGATTGATGGAGAAGTATAGGGAGAAGAAACGAGACCTACAAATGGTGTTCATTGATCTTGAAAAGGCCTATGACAGTGTGCCACGTAAACTGATTTGGGATAGTTTGGAGAGTAGAAGGGTTTCTGGGAAGTATATTGACTTAATTAGGGATATGTATGTTAGGACTGAGACTAGTGTCCGAGCGCCTGTAGGGGATACTGATTCTTTCCCGGTGGAGGTAGGACTCCACCAAGGGTCCGCTTTGAGCCCTTTTCTATTTGCAGTTATCCTAGATGAGTTGACAAAGTCAATTCAGGGGGCTCTTCCGTGGTGCCTGCTTTTTGCAGATGATATTGTGTTAGTTGCTGATAGTAAACAAAGCCTGAATGCGAGGTTAGAAGAGTGGCGAGCAGCTTTAGAGGGAAGAGGTTTAAAGATTAGTCGATCTAAGACTGAGTACTTGTATTGCGACTTTAGTGGAGTAGACAACGATGAGGACATTCAGATCACCATTGACAGTCAAGCGGTCCCGCAGGTGACTAAGTTCAAGTATCTAGGATCGTTTGTCCAGAGAGATGGGGAGATAGATAGTGACGTTGCTCACCGCATCCAGGTCGGATGGTGTAGGTGGAGAGCTGCCACTGGGGTATTGTGCGATAGGAGGTTCCCAACAAAATTGAAAGGGAAATTTTATAGGGTTGCAATTAGACCTGCTATGTTATACGGAACTGAATGTTGGGCCATTAAGGAAGTACAGGCACGCAAGATGGAGGTAGCAGAGATGAGAATGCTAAGATGGATGTGTGGCCACACAAGGTTAGACCGGATAAGAAATGATGTTTTTAGGGAAAGTTTAGAAGTAGCTAGTATATCAGATAAGATAAAGGAGGGAAGATTGAGATGGTTTGGGCATGTGAAGAGGAGGCAGACGGTAGAACCAGTTAGAGTGGTTGAAACCCTCGAGGTGGAGGGGAGGAGGAGTAGAGGCAGACCCAAAATTACTTGGGATGAGCGGATTAGGCAGGATTTGCAAAAATTGCACCTCTCTGAGAACATGGTCCATGATAGGAGCTCGTGGAGACGTAGGATTAAGGTTAAGGATTTCTAGGAAAGGGTACAATTGTGTTTTTAGGTGTAGTGTATGGTCGTACATAAGTATCTATGTGTATAGGATGTTTTGTTCAGTTGTGTTTCTAGGTGTAGTGTATGGTCGTAGATATGTATCTATCTGTATAGACTGTTTTGTGTTGTCATATTTGTTTTGTTCTACCATGCACTTTTTCGCAACTCATACTACATTCGTAGCTTCATACACATACACACACACACACCTCATGCTTAATTTATTTCTTTCCTGGGTGTTTTGGAGCCGAGGGTCTCTCTGGAAGCAGCCTCTCTATCCCTAGGGGTAGAGGTAAGGTGTGCCTACATCCCACCCTCCCCAGACCCTACAAATAGCTTTGCTATTTGTGGGATTTTACTGGGTATGATTGATTGATTGATTGATAGCCACGTGTTCTAAGTTTTCTAGATTACTAGAGGTACTAGAAGTAGGGCTATCGGGTGGGGAGACCTTAGGTGAGGTTTTAGGTGAATGGTTCGGCGAAGGTGGTGGTGTAGGAGGTGGGGTGGGTAACGGGGTGGAATCGAACTTGGGGAAACGGGATGAAGATGTAGAAGTAACCTGTGGGCCTTCGCCCAATTGAGATGATGACGGCTTGACTGGTGGTGGTGGTCCGTGCGAGCGCAGATGTGGCATCCACTACAAGCAAAAACCTGAACACAAGAAAAGCAAACAATAGTTACTACGACTCAAGATTAAAAGAAAAGACACAAAACAAAATAAATACGTAGCACGTATTTGTCAAGTAAATCTATCAAAGCTAATGAACGCAATTACCAAGAGTCCCCGGCAACGGCGCCAAAAACTTGATGTGTGCTAAACAGACTATAAAAATTAACTAAATTAGACTCTCTAAGCTAGACACTAAAAAGCTTTAATTCTAGACTCGACCTAAAACCACACAATCGGCAAGTGTACCGATCAATGTAGTATAAACCTAGGAAGTCCGGATATCGAACCACGAGACTCTATTAATCACGTAGACTAGACTCTGACTAGACACTGACAGACACGACCCAAACTTGTTTAATTGTTTGGGGGGGGGGGGGTTACTGAAAACTAAGGAAATCTATATTAGACTACTAAATTAACTAGAACTATACTAAAACGAATGACGACTGTGAACTTTTCTTATGTGAGAACGGGACCACCTAGACAAGAATCCTGGATCGTTTTTAAGAGATTACCGATTAAGTTAAATGCATGAATTATGGAACCAGGATCTTAAAATACTAAACCTATTAAGAACCATCGAGGCCCCTCGACCCTTCTCAAGGAGAAACCTGTGGCACTACCTAGGCCGTTAATCCTACCGGTTATTAGACTTCTTCCCAGTTGTCTAATTATTGTGTAAGTACCCTAATGTTGACCTATTCTTTCCCAATCCTAGATCTAGGGTAGTTTGAAGTAATTAATTTGACTTGATAGACTAATAAGACCGACAGGTAAACCAAGACATAACCTTTCCCAAAGCCTATCTAAAGCAATTCGCCGGGTAAGACCTACCAATAGCCCCTCACTTCCCAGGTATTAGGACTAGTAGAACACTAAGACTTAGCAAATTATTATCAGTTACTTCTAGGGGTTATTGCGCAATTCTCCCTAAAGAGTGAAGGTTTTCTAACGTGATATAGACACTCACCGAAAGCCTAAACCCTAATATGACTCTATGTTGTGATATAGACCGTCACTAAGAATCATATGAAGCAAGTAATAACAATAAACCAACTCAAAGTACGCACACACATCAAACCATTAAATCAAACCTGTAACAACTCTCATCAAAAGTCATAATTATTAAATTAATTAGTCCAATAGGAAACCCTAATTAAGACACCCAAGTGATTCTGAACAAAACCTAAAATTTTCATAATTTTCAGAATCAGGATTAGGGCCCCTAAAACTCAGGGGGGGGGGGGGTTAAACCCTATTGACGATTATCCACTTAAAACGTTGGCAGCAAGGAATTTTCAAAAATTGTCAACTCAGCAAGGCTAGTCCCAACCGTGGCAACCCTAGGCCTAAAAATAGGTCTCACGCGGCCCGCCTCAGGTTAGCTTAATTCTCACGCGGGCCGCCTCAGGGTCAAATTTTACCTATAAATAGAGGACAGTGGGACTTGATTTCTGGAAGAAAAACGACGTAAAAATTCGCACTATACACTGAGATATACACTGAATACTCTAAATTACACCCCCGGGTCTCGAAATTCTGCCACAAAACAGGGTATTAGCACGATCGCTGCTACGATTCATTTTCCGATCGATCAATGTACTCAACAGGTGTTTAAGTGCTTCCCACATTAGGGTGATGCTTTGTCATTAGTCGTTAATTCGACAGATGTTAAGCATAGCACTTTGTCACTCGTTGTGATGGTTGATCTCGTGAGTTATCGTAAATGCTGTATTGATTACTAACCCAGTTTTGTGTGCATTGTTATCTAAATTAGGTTAATCAGGCAAATTCATAGACTAGACTCTGTCCGTATTAAATCAGCAATGTGAGTCATTCTCTCTTTTTATCAAATCTATTTACAAAATCATGTTTATTTTCAAAGTTATAATTACGGGGATTAAGTCTTTGTAATCACCAAGTTACAGCCGGTATGTGGGGTTTTGTATACATTACTTGATAATCATCACCATTCGGGCAGCCAATTGGGGGATATGACCATAGTCACAGATTCGGTCGAGTGACAAATACCGTGGGTAGTTGGTTTGATAATAGAAACATTGTAATCGCTCTTAATACTGTAAATTATAACAAATGTGTCATTTTAGTAAATAGAATGATTCACTCAGTATTTCCCGCTGACAAAACCTTTTTCAAACATGTTTCAGGTGATCTGTTGTAATTCAGGAAAAGTGTTGGGGAGCATTTCAAGCTTAAGATAGTGGCTCATTATAAAATAAAGAAATAAGTTTTGTAATATCACGATTTCATAGTAAAAACATAATATTGTAAATTATCGGGGTTTTATCCCGAATTGTTAAATAAAATAAATCGGGAAAAATTTTAGCTTTAAACGATCCTGATGATAAACTTCCGCTGTTAAACTCAATTAAATAAATACCACGGGATTTCTGTCCCGCGGCTCCTGAAACGGGTCAAACCGGGTCGGGGGCCGTGACAGAAAAAGGTGGTATCAGAGCCACTGAGTTAAGCTAATTAAGTATTTAGAAATACTTAATTTTTCCTGATTACTATTATGTGATTATGTGTGTTATTAACTGATTATTTGTTAGTTACAGTATGGGTAAGCAAAAGCTGTCAAGCATCTATCTTAAATTAGATAGATCATCCAATGAGAAGGGAAGTTCATCCCGAACCAAATCCTCGAATCAGGCTGAAATTCCTGAAGAAGGAATATTTGTGCGAAAGGCACAATACGAGGAATCACTTTCTCCTAGAAAGAGGGAGATGATTATTAAGAAAAGTAAAGAGAAAATCCGAGAAAAGAAGATTAAACGGGAAACTCAGGAATTAATTGATAAATCACCTTGGGAAGATAAGCTAGATGAGAAATGGACAAATTTATATATGCTAGCCACAGTAGCAGAAAATATAAATCTTTAAATATTTTAAAATTTTAGCACCTTACCCTTACAATCTAGAAACCCTGTGCAATAAATAAAAATTTCAAAACCTAAGTGTGTTTTCCAGTATCTTTGTAATAAATTAGTACACAGTATGTAATAAATTAAATGGTTATTTATGAATTTTAACTTAGTATTTTATGCATTTTGCATATATGCTACATCAGTATGAGTGGGATATCTGAAGCCTTTCAGAACCTTAATCTTTACCCGGTGAATATCGAAGTTTCCAAAGAATTTACTGGATACTTTCCGGATATAGAACAACCTGTAGAATTCACTGCTCCACCCTTGAAAAAGCCAAAACCCAAGAAAAGAAGGAAATATGTTTGGGGAAGTCGTATACGTAAGAAAAAGCCAGCTACAAAACTTCCCAAAATAAACAATCCTTTGAAAAAGGGAAAAGAAATTATAACCGAAGAAAGTTCTAAACAGCAGGAAATGGGAACTGAAGACAAGGAAGAGGTTAAGGAGATAGGAATACAGATGGAGGAAGGTACTAAAGAAATAGTAATGGAAGTTGGGCAAGGCTCTAAACCAACCCAAATAGAAATCGGAGAAAGCTCCAATCAAAACCAGGGAAGGACCTTTCAAGATGAGATAGATTTCCTATTGGCAAGCTGTGAAACTATTCAGCCTGTCAATACTAATAATAATATTTTTAATTATCCTCTTGAAAACCAACTCCCTATGAATTGGGAACCAGCAATTCCAGACCCAATAGTCCACTCCCAACCTATAGGAATGGACGAATGGTGGACGAACGATTGGCAATTCCAAAATATTGTCAACGATCCTTATTCCTTTCTTTCACAATTCGATCCAGAACCCCTACCTAATCCACCCATGAGTAGTGAAAACATGGTTGAACTTCGCCACTTTGGTGAAGAGTTGTTTGATGCGGGAAATAGAATCAGGGAAATAGGGGGACAAATTGCCTGGAAGTACGATGAGAGGGAACTGCGTTTTTAGAACGGCAAGTGACGAGAGATAGTACGATGATAAAACGGTGGTTGTATAATAGTAATAGTAAAGTAGTCTGTAAATAACGAATAAAACTTTGTAAGATATTGGCGAGTAATGATGCATACTATACTAGATATAAAATGAAATCGAGAAATCGATTGTTTTGACTATATAATTGTTATTTAGCAAATACTAATAAAATTTTTATATATATATATATTATCAGATGGCAAACATTGATAATGAACCAGTAAATGAAGTTAATCAGTCCGAACAACATTCAAGAGATCAATATATGACTCGGCAAGATATCGAAAACATTGTTGCTCAAGGGATAGCCAATGCTATTCCAGCATTCGTTGCTGCTATAAAGAATCCAATCGAACCGCAACAAATTGTCCCTAGTAAACAGATTACTGAAGATAACTTCAGTAATAGTGTAAACGGAGGCAATAATCATGTAAATCATAATAGGGAACCACATCAAGCTCCATTACCCAAGAAAATGAAAACTGCAACGCCTGGTTGCACTTTCAAAGAATTCCTTGCTTGTAAACCCACTGAATTTGCAGGCAATGAAGGAGCAACTGCATCACTACGTTGGTTAGAGAAAACCGAAGCAGTCATTGCAATAAGTAAATGTGGTAAAGATGATCAGGTCATGTACGCATCGAATCTCTTCAAAGAAGGAGCACTCGAATGGTGGAACACTGTGTTACAATCAAAAGGAAGAGTAATAGCTTATGCTATGACTTGGGAAGAATTTAAGGGTTTGGTGGAAAGAAAATTCTGTCCCGAATATGAAAAGGAACAGATGACAAATAAGTTTCTAAATCATCGGATGATGGGTGTAGATTGTCGCGGTTATACCTCGACATTCTTTGAATATGCTAGAGTGGTACCAACACTGGCTTCGCAAGAACCGGTACTCATTTCTCGCTATATTTGGGGGCTAATTAGTGAAATCCGCAATATTGTTAAAGCTGCGAGACCTCGCACTATTGATGATGCGGTAGAATTAGCCAATACTCTAACCGATGAACTGGTGCGCACAAGAGATGAAGATAGGAAAAAGGAACTAGCTCAGAAAATTACTCAAGGATTTCGTGTGGGTAATAATAACAGTTTCAAGAGAAAAGGAACAGGGCAATCTCCAGCTCCGTCATTCTGCAGGAAATGCAAAAAGAAACATTATGGAAGATGCGATATCACTTGCAATTTTTGCAAAACTGTAGGCCATCGTGAAGAAAACTGCAAAAAGAAAACCGTAATCTGTTTTAACTGTGGAGAAGCAGGGCATTATAAAACAGAATGTCCTAAATTGGTCAAACCAGTAGATAACAAACCCAAGGCGACCGAAGGAATCACAAAGAAGAATGCCAGGGCATTTCAGCTGACCACTCAAGAAGCAGAACTCATTCCGGATGTGATAGCGGGTACGTTCTTAGTTCACAACGTGTACGCAAAAGTATTATTTGACTCTGGTGCAAACCAAAGTTTTATAAATACTTCATTCTGCCAAGCTCTTAGTTTACCTTTAAACAATATTAGGCAGATTTTTACAGTTGAAACAGCAGACGGAAATTCAGTTAAAATAGATAAAGTTTTGCAAGAAGGAAACATAGAACTTTTAGGACATAAATTCTCTGCAAAACTATTGCCGATGAATTTAGCCGAATTTGATGTTGTATTAGGAATGGATTGGTTAGTAGCCAACCATGCTAGAATCCTTTGTGATCAGAATTCCATAGAAATTCAATCACCCACCGGAGAAGTGATTAGGATAACAGGAGATAAACCACGTAAGCCCATGAAGTTAATATCAGTAATGAAAGTTGCTAATTATGAACGAAAACAAGGAATAGTGTATATGATTTCGGTAATCATTAGCACTAAGGGTAAAGATCTTAAGGAAATACCCGTAGTCTCAGAATATCCTGATGTATTTCCAGAAGATTTACCGGGATTACCTCCAGACAGGGAAGTAGAATTTAGGATTCATCTAATTCCAGGAACTACACCGATAGCCAAGGCACCTTATCGGTTAGCACCCACAGAAATGTTAGAACTGAAAAAGCAATTAGATGAATTACTAAGTAAAGGATTCATACAACCTAGCTCATCCCCTTGGGGAGTGCCAGTGTTGTTTGTGAAGAAAAAGGATGGTTCAATGAGAATGTGTATCGATTATAGAGAATTGAATAAGGTCACAATTAAGAATCGATATCCATTACCTAGGATTGATGATCTTTTTGATCAACTTCAGGGGGCTAGATATTTTTCTAAGATAGATTTACGCTCCGGATATCATCAAATGAAGGTACAAGAAGAAGACATACCTAAGACTGCTTTCAGAACTAGGTATGGTCATTACGAGTTTACAGTCATGCCCTTCGGATTAACAAATGCACCTGCAGCATTTATGGACATGATGAATAGGATCTGTAAACCGTACTTGGATAAATTTGTAATTGTCTTCATAGACGATATACTTATTTATTCCAAAAGTCAGACAGAGCATTGTGAACATCTTCATGCACTCTTAACTTTGTTAAGAAAAGAAAAGTTGTACGCCAAATTCTCGAAATGCGAATTTTGGCTAAAGGAAGTGCAATTTTTAGGACACATGGTGAATCACGAAGGTATTCATGTAGATCCTGCTAAGATAGAAGCAATTACCAAATGGAAGGTTCCACAAACAGCAATGGAAATAAGAAGTTTTATAGGTTTAGCTGGGTATTATAGACGGTTTATTAAGGATTTTTCCAAAATAGCTGTACCATTAACTAAGCTAACCTGTAAAGCTACTAAGTTTGAATGGGGCCCAAACAAGAAGAAGCTTTTAGAATTTTGAAACATAAATTAACCCATGCTCCAATCTTAGCCTTACCAGAAGGAACTGAAGATTTTGAAGTATATTGTGATGCTTCAAAATTAGGATTTGGATGTGTGCTTATGCAACACAAGAAGGTAATTGCGTACGCATCAAGGCAATTGAAAAAGCACGAAGAAAACTATACGACTCATGATTTAGAATTAGGAGCCGTAATTTTTGCCCTTAAGATTTGGAGACATTATTTGTACGGAAGTAAGTTTACTATCTATACAGATCATAAGAGTTTAAGATATATATTTGGGCAAAAAGAGTTAAACATGAGGCAAAGGAGATGGATGGAAATCTTAAGCGACTACGACTGTGATATTCAATATCATGAAGGAAAGGCAAATGTAGTTGCAGATGCTTTAAGTCGTAAGTATTATGAGAAACAACGACGGGTTCGTGCTCTCAGATTAAATCTACAAATAGATTTAATGGAACAATTAAAGAATGTTCAAACTACAGCAATCAAGGATGATGCTGAAGGGATGAAAGGACGAATCAAGGAATTGGAACAAGGAGTAGATGGAATTTGGAGATTCCACAAAAGTAGAATTTGGGTACCTAAGCAGGGAGACTTAAGACCTAAGATTTTAAAAGAAGCTCATAAATCTAGGTACACTATGCATCCAGGAAACAATAAGATGTACCAAGATTTAAGAAAGAACTTTTGGTGGATAGGAATGAAAAAGGACATAGCCAGCTATGTTTCTAAATGTCTTACTTGTTCACAAGTTAAGGCAGAACATCAGAAACCTTCAGGTCTACTACAACAATTAGAAATGCCAGTATGGAAATGGGAGCTTATAACAATGGATTTTGTTACTAAGTTACCCAAAACCAGAAAAGGTAATGATGCGATTTGGGTAATTGTGGACCGATTAACCAAATCTGCTCACTTTCTACCTATGAAAGAAACCTTTAGCATGGAAAGATTGGCTAAATTGTATGTAGATGAAATTGTATCCTTACGTGGAGTTCCACTCTCCATTGTATCAGATAGGGATAGTCGTTTTACTTCCCATTTCTGGAAAAGTTTCCAGCAAGCTATGGGAACTCGATTAAATTTGAGCACTGCATATCATCCCCAAACAGACGGACAAAGTAAAAGGACAATCCAAACTCTAGAAGACATGCTCAGAGCATGTGTAATAGATTTTGGTGGGAATTGGGATGATCATTTACCATTAATGGAATTCTCCTATAACAATAGCTATCATTCAAGTATTGAAACTGCCCCATTCGAGGCACTGTATGGAAGAAAGTGCAGAACTCCAGTTTGTTGGGCAGAAATAGGAGAAAGTCAATTATCAGGTCCTGAAATTGTGCAAGAAACGACTGATAAGATTACTCAAATCAAGGAAAGACTGAAGACGGCTCGAGATCGCCAGAAGAGTTATGCAGACAATAGATGCAAGCCATTAGAATTCCAAGTTGGAGACAAAGTACTATTGAAAGTTTCTCCTTGGAAAGGAGTAGTTAGATTCGGTAAGAAAGGAAAGCTAAGTCCAAGATACATAGGACCATTTCCAGTGATCCAACGTATAGGACCAGTAGCTTATCGTTTACAACTACCGGAAGAATTAGCTGGAGTACATGATGTATTTCATGTATCCAATCTCAAGAAATGTTTAGCAGATGAATCTCTGGTAATACCTCTTCAAGACATAGAGGTAAACGAAAAGTTAAAATTTGTAGAGAAACCCCTTCAGATAGAAGACAGAAAAGTGAAGTTTCTTAAGCACAAACGACTAGTGTTAGTTAAAGTAAAGTGGGATTCAAGGAGAGGACCTGAATACACTTGGGAGCTGGAATCAGAAATGAAGAGAAAGTATCCTCAATTATTCCAATAAATCTCGAGGACGAGATTTTATTAAGGTGGGGAGAATGTAACAACTCTCATCAAAAGTCATAATTTTTTAAATTAATTAGTCCAATAGGAAACCCTAATTAAGACACCCAAGTGATTCTGAACAAAACCTAAAATTTTCATAATTTTCAGAATCAGGATTAGGGCCCCTAAAACTCAGGGGGGGGGGGGTTAAACCCTATTGACGATTATCCACTTAAAACGTTGGCAGCAAGGAATTTTCGAAAATTGTCAACTCAGCAAGGCTAGTCCCAACCGTGGCAACCCTAGGCCTAAAAATAGGTCTCACGCGGCCCGCCTCAGGTTAGCTTAATTCTCACGCGGGCCGCCTCAGGGTCAAATTTTACCTATAAATAGAGGACAGTGGGACTTGATTTCTGGAAGAAAAACGACGTAAAAATTCGCACTATACACTGAGATATACACTGAATACTCTAAATTACACCCCCGGGTCTCGAAATTCTGCCACAAAACAGGGTATTAGCACGATCGCTGCTATGATTCATTTTCCGATCGATCAATGTACTCAACAGGTGTTTAAGTGCTTCCCACATTAGGGTGATGCTTTGTCATTAGTCGTTAATTCGACAGATGTTAAGCATAGCACTTTGTCACTCGTTGTGATGGTTGATCTCGTGAGTTATCGTAAATGCTGTATTGATTACTAACCCAGTTTTGTGTGCATTGTTATCTAAATTAGGTTAATCAGGCAAATTCATAGACTAGACTCTGTCCGTATTAAATCAGCAATGTGAGTCATTCTCTCTTTTTATCAAATCTATTTACAAAATCATGTTTATTTTCAAAGTTATAATTACGGGGATTAAGTCTTTGTAATCACCAAGTTACAGCCGGTATGTGGGGTTTTGTATACATTACTTGATAATCATCACCATTCGGGCAGCCAATTGGGGGATATGACCATAGTCACAGATTCGGTCGAGTGACAAATACCGTGGGTAGTTGGTTTGATAATAGAAACATTGTAATCGCTCTTAATACTGTAAATTATAACAAATGTGTCATTTTAGTAAATAGAATGATTCACTCAGTATTTCCCGCTGACAAAACCTTTTTCAAACATGTTTCAGGTGATCTGTTGTAATTCAGGAAAAGTGCTGGGGAGCATTTCAAGCTTAAGATAGTGGCTCATTATAAAATAAAGAAATAAGTTTTGTAATATCATGATTTCATAGTAAAAACATAATATTGTAAATTATCGGGGTTTTATCCCGAATTGTTAAATAAAATAAATCGGGAAAAATTTTAGCTTTAAACGATCCTGATGATAAACTTCCGCTGTTAAACTCAATTAAATAAATACCACGGGATTTCTGTCCCGCGGCTCCTGAAACGGGTCAAACCGGGTCGGGGGCCGTGACAAAACCTCTTACTAAACACAATCACCCATAACAATCATGCAAATAACGAAAATGGTAAAATCTTTATATTAATCCATTCATCGAGTCTATGTGGTTTATGAAATTAGCCAAGCATGTTAAAACGTAAAAACAATTCAAAGATGTTTAAACAAGAATTCATCATAATAAGGTTCGTAAGAAAAATCAAGAATAAAGAACTAGAAAACCCGATTAGATCTTCAAGCCTTCTTCCCCGAACTCGTATCGATGATTCCTATGCCTTATCCAAAAGTTCTCCAAGAATGCTCAACAATTGCCCAAGAAGTCCCCAAAATCGAATTAGGGTTACTAATCAGGTTTCTTGGGAGTTAAAACAAACCCTAGCTGGAAATCACATTAATTCGAATTAACATCCCTCGCGCGACGCCAAGGGGGGCTCGCGTCGCGCGGCGCCTCCCTTTTCCTGATTTTCTTGATTTTTTAATTAAATTGATTTCCAGCTTCTCCGACGCGCGTACAAATCCTGTTTTTCTTCCGAACTGCTCGTTTTGACTCGTTTTTCAACACTTTAAGCTACGGGACCTGAAATCAAAGCTTAACGTCAGCAGTATCATAATTCTAACCTAAAACAGACTCGAAACGACTGAAGCTGACCAAAATATACACTATAAACATATGTACTTTACAGTACATCAAACATCCCCACACTTACTCTTTTTTTGTCCTCGAAAAAGAATTATGCAACGGAATCAGAAACAAATAATCACCCGGGTCAAAAGTATAGGTATAATTAATTAAAACCAAGACTTGCGTTAGCCGCGATTGAGAATATACTTATCCCTTTAAACCCGAATTCAATCCTAAACCCTTATCATGTGAATTTAATTTAAGTGCGGTCAGTCTACCTAGGGTCTCACGCTAGAATCTACGGTCCACCTACTCCCACCTCAAGCTTATAGGACTAAAAGAACGATCACTGGACCAATTCCTAACCGTCTTATATCAAAACCAAGAGAGTTTACAATCAAAATTTTTTCTCTTTTTTTTTTCTATTCTTTTCTTTGCTTTTTTTTGTTTTTTTCTTTCATTTTTTTTTCTCTCGTGAGTCTAGACGATGCTTTCCCTAACCAAGCGGTATTCCGGCTGTAGAGTCGCTATCCCCAACCACAGATTACTTAGGTTTCGGTACTTTTATTCGGCAAGTCGATTTCACACATCCCAGAGGCATTCCGGCTGTAGAGTCGCTATCCCCAACTCGGATTACATAGGCCTGTGTTACTTTCATTTAGTTTCTAGCTCACTTTTTATTCTATTTTTTTTTCGCATGACCACAAACTCTAACGGTTTTAACTTATAACGGTGCCCCTTATACTATTATCGGTAGTTTTAGTTTCCCATATTTCCCAGGCGAGAACCCACTAGTAGACCGACAATTAAGGTATATTAGATCAAAGGGACTTAAAACCAAACCCGGGCCTATCCACATATCCCAAACTAGACGCAAACTCGGTTTATTATAATCTCATTTTATTATTATTCGAACCCGAGCAAAAATTCATCTTTTCTATCATTTTCCGTTTTAATTGCAAACTTCTTTTTTATTCGAAAGACATTTTCTGATTTTTTCAATTTTTTTTATGACTCAAATATTTACAAGTATCCCATCCCCACACTTAGAGATTGCATTGTCCCTAATGCAAGAACAAAAATACGACTCGACAACTACCTAAAAATAAAAAAAAACTGCAAACGAAAAATAAAATATACAACAACAACAAAAAGGAAAACGACTTAGCTGAGTATGTGAGACTGTCAAAGTGCCAGTCGTTTCCACATAAGCCCTCCAATACCGAACGTGCTCAGCAAACAATACCAAACTCCCTCACACACGAACGGAAAGCGGCTCCAATCATCAACCTAAAACAAACATAACATACCAAACCAAATACCATCTAGCGTTCATCGTTCCAATCATCCAAGTTCAAACGAAAAATAAAAAAAATATGTCTACTAATACAACCATATCGAACTACCAAAACATCATAAATAAAATAAAACATCAAAGGATATATGCTGCTTTAGTCTGCTCCATCACTCCTCATCCTCAGAATCTTCCTCCATCTGCTGGGGCCCCGATCCTCCAGCCTGTTGCCACCCGAACTGACCACTATAAGCATAACCACTCTGCCCTCCCCACTGGTCATACCCCGGGTACTGACCATAGACATATGGGGTCTGCTGCTCGCCTCCATAAACTGGTGGAGGTAATAGTCCGGCAAAGGGTTGAGGTATCGGAGCATTCAGTGATATACCCGACATCATATACCTGAGCATGTCATCCTGTCGGTGGTGTCTCTGCATCGTCCACTGGTGGTCAACCCGCATCCTATCTTCAATCTGAGTAAACCTCTGCTGTGTGTAGTCAAAAGCAGCCTCGGGAGTGAACGGGTCAGGTCTCTGCTGTCTAACTGGCTGCTGTGGAGGAGTCTCACGCCTCCTTCGAGGCTGTAAGTCCCGAAAAACCCGTGATATCACTCAACGGTTCGATCGAACGCGGAATATAAGATCAAACCGCCAAGAACAAAAAGAAATATTTTATTAAAGAACTTAGTGCCGCTGCTTAGATCGCACACAGTTTCAACGAACCGTCTGGTACGATCTTCGAGAACCTTGCACACAATCTCTAGGATTGTCGGGTATAAGGTTCTCTATTGGGGCTACATCATTACAATGGAGAGCTCACCCACTAACACTCTAATAAGACTATTTATAGGAGCCTCTACCCCATTGGCCCACATGGCCTAGCCCAAGCCCAAGTCATAATTTAAACCAAATAAACATAAATAAACGTAATAAAGATAAGCGTAAAGCTTTGGACCTAACAATCTCCCCTTAGTTTTATGCTCTCTTTATTACTGTTTTAGACGATCTCCAACCTTGGGTCTTCTGTTTTAGCGGCACAGCAGTGAACATGCCCATCAACGTATCTCGGATGAAAAGAATATGAATGTGATGTCGGACGAATAACGGAGGTCTCGGATGCAAATGTGTTGATTCACTAACAAGAACACACGGATTCAAGTGATCCGTCTGGTATTCAAGTTGCGCAAAAACATAATTCTGCAATGTTTTTAAAAATGTGCTTAAAATCGCCATCCACGAATAGCCCAAAGCACACTCACAATCCATGCCCAACCAAAATGTGCTTAATTCGAACCACCGAAAGTTAAATGTTGAGCCCATCAAACAAAAATAAAATTGATGCATCCTATTAATCCAATTAAAAATGTTGAACCTGGGCCCATGTCTATTGGGCTAGTAGTAAACTCAATTGATCTCCTGTCCATTCCGTAATCAGATGCCACCATGGTCCCCACAATCATTTGTTGAATTCAAAACACACCCTTTATTTCCTGACCGTAGATCACTCATCTTCATCTAATGGTTGACAATGATTAGGGTTTTGAAACCCATGATGAGACATCATGTGCGGCCGATAAAGAATGTTCCAAAATTCTTGCTGATGTCATCATCATTCATCATCAGCTCATCATCTCGTTCACCATTATCAAATCTGCAACTCGGAATATCATCACTGTTACCTTCTTCGTTCGCCGGAAATTATCATCTTCATCAAACATCCGATATCATCGGACCTCCACCGTCTTCATCTTTCATCGTCGTCCGTCATCACTTACCTCTCACCGGTGACGACCTGCAACTGTCCTCTCCGTTCACCTTCATCACATAACTTTGCACTATCATCAACCCTCTCCTTCATCATCATCTTCGCCGCCAATCACCGTCATTCTCCATCTCTGGCGACCATCTTCACCGTGAACTATCTTTATCATAACTTCCGACGTCAACCTCCGTCTCCAACTTCTGTTCATCTTTTCGTGTAGCATACGTCACTGCTGTCAGTCGTCGGAGTCTCACAGACGCACGAACCAGCCGTCACAATTCTTTCAATCCAACCTTTAACCACCGTGCATTTCACCGGAACCACCATGTGTACTAGCCGCTATCTTTTTCATACCGATAAACATTCCGGCGACCACCTTCTTCATCGACAAAAATCATAGTCCGAGACCATCATCATATCCCATCATTATCTCCTATGTCGAACAAAATTCCCCGAACACTGTGTAAAACTTCTCGTTCTTCGAGTGATATCAAAACCGAGCCTTTGAAAGACTTCAATGGCTCTGATACCACTTGTAAGTCCCGAAAAACCCGTGATATCACTCAACGGTTCGATCGAACGCGGAATATAAGATCAAACCGGCAAGAACAAAAAGAAATATTTTATTAAAGAACTTAGTGCCGCTGCTTAGATCGCACACAGTTTCAACGAACCGTCAGGTACGATCTTCGAGAACCTTGCACACAATCTCTAGGATTGTCGGGTACAAGGTTCTCTATTGGGGCTACATCATTACAATGGAGAGCTCACCCACTAACACTCTAATAAGACTATTTATAGGAGCCTCTACCCCATTGGCCCACATGGCCTAGCCCAAGCCCAAGTCATAATTTAAACCAAATAAACATAAATAAACGTAATAAAGATAAGCGTAAAGCTTTGGACCTAACAGAGGCATCGGCTGTCGTGCCGGAGGAGCACCCACTTCATAATTCCACTGTGGCGGGTCCGTATTCGTCAAAACCCCCGCTAACTGTAGCTCAGCAATACCCCAATAAACCGTTGGGAAACTCAAACGCATCTCCTCCGCATGATATTTTTTAAAGCCCCGTATATTCCCTGCCAACCTAGCTATGTACGGTCCTTGTAAGTCCCGATTAACCGGATCTTTCAATGATATCAAACCTAATCTTGTGAGAGTGCGGAATCCAATCACAAGATGATTCAAGATAAACCGAAAAATATGAAAAACAAGAACACCGAAATAACTTTTAACTCACACACGTTTCGATTACTTTAATCAAGCAAAAACGTCTGGTATAAGTACACCACAATCGAATCGCCTCCACTCTAGCTTCTCTAGAAGTTGTCACAATGAAGTTCCAAAGGTTCAAAAATAAAAACAAGTTAGAAACTTGTTTTTATACTAACTCAAGCCCAAGTCCCTACATGGGCTCCCCTTGGGCCTGCTTGGCCCACATGGCCTAAAGCTTGGCCCAAGTGACCTATAAAGGTCCACAACCTAATATAAACTAACCCGGTAAGGCCCAGTTCATAACCATAACCCGTTGTGTAAATTTGATGCGTCAGTCTCACACTTTAGGGCCTAACAATCTCCCCCTAGACTGATGCCATCAAATTGTCTTCATAGCATGAATTCATCAACGTCTTCAATGAAGTCTATGGTTGTCGCTATGCTGCAGATGTTGTGGAAGTTCTTGACTTCTGAACTCTCAGCACTGGGTCTCTTTTCTTCAGCTCTTGTGGTTAGCTTCATATCAGGATCTCGATCAGCTTTGCTTGAAAATCTTGTTAAAAAGAATGTGAGAGGAGGATTCTCAGCAGCTCTTTTCTTCTGCAATCTTTGCCTTTCAAGCAGTTTCATGGTACTTCTTCAAATGTACTTTCATTGTCAGACGGCGTTTCGTATCCGATTCTTCTGACTCAGGTACATCATGTTGTTGTGCTGCTTCAGGCTTCTTCAGCAACTAACAACATCTCAGTCTTCATCAACCCCTGTTCTTGATTGAAATCAAGTTCTGCACATGCTCACAAACTCATAAGCAAACATTTCTTATGCAACAGAGAGAGTACCACATGAACATTAGGTACATGAAATTTCACAATTTAAATTCTTTTAACTTTTGATGATCAGTCAAATCTTCAAGAACGGTTACATTTTTAATTTTAAGAAAAATAAATAAACACTCTATTTTTGGATTTTTGGTTTTATAGAAAAACAAATAAAAACTCAAAATATAAACAACTACCATAATATACAATTACAATTGCAATGGGATCAAAATTCGTTCTCAGGCAGACTAAGGAACACTTTTCAGTACGAGCCTAATCAAACTGGTCTATGCGATTGCCAATATGTTTGTCCACTTAAACTTTAACGCTCAACTTTCAATTTTTCAACTTCGTGATATGCTTTAGGTAATATTATACTATTATACCCGTGTGTCCCATTCCAAGGCATACCCCCGCGATCAAGGTAAGCACAACGATTCATCGTAGCAGGTGAGTATACTGATGTCATCCTTTAAGATATCCTGACTGTGTCTAGGTCTGCATATAATCTGTTTTATCATGTTTTGATTTCTTTAACAATGAACACCCAAATAAATACTAATCAAATCCTGGAAATATAAACAGCACACTCTATCATGCAAGTATCTTCCCTACCACATATTTCACAAGTCCAATCCAGATTTCTGAAATCTTAACTGGGAATAGGTTGAGAAGAGAACAGAATAGATCTTTTGCAGAAATGGTATAATATACAGATCAAATGAGTTTTTCTCAGTTTGATATAGGTTTCTTGGGTTTCTTTTGGGCACTTGAGGGCCTCTTTCGGGTGTATTAGATCTATAGTGCGACAACGTACAGCTAGGTCAGCATGTATCTGGATGCAGCAAAAGCTGTCGTTGCCTAGCACCTCCAGGTCAGCATATATCTGGATGCAGCAGAGGAGGTACACGACTTTTTTCAGAGAAGATTTCAGAATCAGATCAAAATTGTGTGTATCGGGACAACATACAGACATTCAAATAGAAATGAGCTAATTCCAAGTGACTTTCTTTCCTGGGTTCATGTACAATTTTAGTTCTGAACAGAAGAACAGCCAAGATATCCCCGGATGATTCAACAATATAAAGACCCGAAACCTCAGATGTTGGCTATCTATCAACGCAAGATTTAAGACCATAAAATCATACGCTGTTGGTATGTTACCCACATGGTACATAGTTCGTTATGTTTATATCACTTAGTATCTTTTATCATGTTGAGCGTCAAGCCTATCGACATATCGCAGTAGATCCTAGTCTTTTCAGCTATGACACCTTACATGTGTTAGTCAAAACCCTTTAACACGAACATTTATTTCACTTCCCATATCGTGCAATCTCTCTTTTTGGCTTTTTCATTCTTCAAATGTTTTTGTATTTTTCTCATTTTCTCCCCCTAAAACAATACATATTTACAGCAAACTCTTTTTGTATTTTCTGAGTTTTCTCCCCCTAAACTCTATATCTATCTATATGTTCCTCTCCCCCCCTAAATTTGTGCATAAATCTTGTATTTTTGCGCAAATTTACCATTTACTAGAGAAAGAACACTTTATATACAAAATAATAAACTAAGAAAAGAGAAAAAAAATATTTTTGCTTAACCGTTCCGTCATCAGATTGAAGACTAATCAAATTCAAATCAAAGTACTGAATTTAAACGGTACCTTTTGCTGATCATTATCTTACTTCTGTTATCTCCTCCAAAGGAAACATATCATCTGTAAAAAAAAATTGAACTTTTTGCAACAGTGAAATGTTACCCGTTTTTATCTCTGGAACAACCGCTATCAACATTCCAGAGATTGTCAACAGCTCCTCCTTAGTTGTTCCTGAAAAGTAAGGAGATTAGTAAGACATGAGTACCCAGGCCATCGTTGTCCTGGGATTTCCTGAAGCATCAAAATAAGACACTTCCTTTAAACACAAGTCCCCTTTTGTCTCAAGAATTGGATACGTTGCTGTTTTGGATTTGGGTTTCCAAATCTGTTTCGATTTAACAAACGTGTTTGTTGCCTTCGGTTGAGCAACTTTAGCTGTTTCAGGTTTATTGGTTTTAGAAAAACATTTTTGTTCCTGAGAAGCTTTGCGTTTGTTTTTAGCAGCATTCCAATCCCCATCAGAAGGTTTAACCTTGGGATTCACATTCTTCATTGCCTTAGGTGATGAAACCTTCATTGGCTTAGAATGGTAGTTATCCTTAGGTGTAACCCTCTGATTTTGCATATAATATGGTACGTAGGGACGATGTGTGCAGTTTCGAGCTATGTGACCCGCAATGCCGCAATTGAAGCATGTTTGTCTCTTCACGTAGAAGGTATTCTGATCAGCTGGATTTTCTCTTGCAGGCCCTGAAGGACGAACCGGTCCTTTCTGTGCTTGTTTGTGTTGCACATTTCCCGCAGACGAAGATGAATTGGGATGTTTGTACTTGTCATTTGCAGGGGCCGTCTGTAGTGGATATTTCTTCTGAGTTTTCTTGTTTTGTGTCGACTGCAAGTCTTGCTCAGAAATCTCACCAGTCTTTCTGAAACCCTTGTTAGCACAGTCAAATGCATATTTCTCACATTTGCCATTACAGACTGGCTTAACAAAAGTATTTTTCACATTACGAGCCTTTTGCGGACTATTCCTGCCCATTGAGGACTGTGGAGAGCCTGTTTGTCTTTGATGTTCAGGCTTCTTCTTTTCGCGTCCATTACCTGCTCGCTTCGGCTCTTGTTGCTTGATCTGAACCTTTTCATCACTAACCGAAGGTTCAGATTGTTCAGCTTGCGCACTTGGAGCCTTGTTCACGTTAGTCTTCACTTCTTCCTTCATGTCGTCAGCTTTGACAGAATCGGAGAATTCTGGTTTATCAGATGAAACACCAGAAACTTCAGTAGAAACTTCAGCTGAATCATCAGATGAATTATTAGCACAAGACGGTTCTGCACATGACACCCTTGAGCTGAATTCACTAGAATCAACTGATTTCAATTTCTCAGAATCAGCTGCTTCAGGTGATTCGTATTTGGAATCAGATGGTTTAACTGGCTCATTCGTTTCATTTGTCGTTTCAGTTTTTGTTTCACAAGCATCAACGTTTTCGCCCAAACCGTCAGGCCTGAAATTAATCACAGAGCGAAAAACCGAGTTAAAAATATCACACGTCGAAATAGAGTCTTGATTAAGTTCATTTATTAAATTTTCATAAGAACCAGACTCTGATGCTTGTTCATCCCTAACTACATTTTCAACTGTTACTTCATCTGCAAAAGAAGACGAAGCATTAGTATCATTTGCACAATTAGCAACAAACATGATCGACTGAGTTGCTCGACTCTCAACATGTTCAGTGTTGATCGATGACTTATCAGTTTTTGGGCCATAAGTCATCTTGTCCTCATTCATCAATTCCTCCTCAGTCATGGGTAAATATGTGTAGTTGTCATTGTAAGGAGGAGGAGCCTGATTAAAACCCAAACCACGCCCTTTATTTTCCTTGTATGCGAGCTGTTAATCACACAAGTTTTTGACTAATTTGCTGGAATAATCAAATTTCTTAATATTAAGCTCATTAATTTGATATCTGTCTCTGATATTTTCCAGTTCCTTAGTCACGGCGCACAGTTTTTCCTGAACGTATAAGAGTTGAGATGATTTTACACTTACATCATCCTTGAGTTTGATGATGTCTTTTCGCTGAGCTTCGATCTTTTCTTTGTAAAGTTTTTCGTTTTTCGATAAAGTAAAGTTTTTATTTTTCATATCTTGATAATCTTGTATTAGCTCAGCATTGTGTATTCTATATGCCTCAACCCTTTCTCGACACTCAGGAGTGCAAAAGACAGAAAGTATCTCTTCTCTGGTAATTTCTTGAGCCGCGGGTTTGTGAAACACAAATGCCATAATTTCAGCGGATGGTTAATACTTTTGTTCTTCTCCTCAAAACACAAATCAAACGAGAACCCGTGTACTCGCTAACTCAAACCCTTTGCAATCGAATGAACCCGCTTTCTGAACTGCACCTCAAAACCTGTCAAAACCGTTATCACAAACCAAAACTCCTTTTTTTTTATAAAATATTTTTTTTTGTATAGAATATAATATTTTTTTTATTATTATAAAAGAATACTTATTATTATTATTATTATTATTATATTTAATAATCAATAATTTGATGATGATTAGGTTATGATGATTATAATTATTATAAAAAAAAATTTAAAACCTAAGAATCACTTTAAGTCCAACCGTCACAAATGCCTTCTCCTTTTATTTTTCAGAAAACACGCAAAAGAGATGTAGTTTATCTTTCCCAACACCCCAACCAGTCACTAAAGAACTTTATGTTTTCTGTTTGATGCTTTTCTTGACAGCAAACAAAATGTCACCAATAATATTTTCTTTGTCTCTGTAGTGGTGACGGAGTTGATGATGATTGACGGACGTGATGAAGGTGGTGCTTATGTGACGATGCGACGGAGACGGTGATGAAGATGGTCGTTAATGGCAGTTTCGGGTCGATGAATACGGTGATAATCGTTGATGGTCAATGGTTGAGGTTGAAGGTTGTCAATGAACGTGGTGGTGCGATGGTGAACGGAGGTGGTGGTGATGACGGTAAGAGACAGAAGTGATGGTAAGCGATGATGAAGATACGATGATGAAGGTGGTGACCGGCGAAGGTGTCTGTCGGAGATGCGGTTTATGATGATGAACGACGACCGGAGACGGAGTTGCAGGTTCCGGCGATGATCGTTACGACTCGGAAGATCAATGACTCGAGATCTCTGCTGATTGCGACTCGAGAACAGAAAGAGATGACTCGAGATCTCGGTTGCGACTCGGAACCGAGGTTGCGAGTCGAAACCAAACAGGATGAGCCGAAACTGATGATGGTTGCGAGTCGAAACCAAACAGGATGAACCGAAACTGATGATGTTGGGAGTCGAGACCGTGAAAATTGATGACTCGAGACCTTTCTTCTGATTGCGACTGGTGATGTTGATGTTGTATTTGTTGCGACTCGGAACAACTCACTTGACTCGAGACCAGTGGAGGTTGCGAGTCGGGACCGGTGATGATGATGTAACTTCGGAGATGATTGCGACTCGGAGCCTTGTCAACGATACGAGATCTGTTGGTTGTGGATGACTCGAGATCAGAAGATAAAGAGTCGAGACCCTTGTGGATGAGTCGAAACCGTGAGATGATAGACTCGAAACCGGGATTTTTGAAACAGAATACAGAATATTGGTCAAACAAAGAAATATTTTGAAAATATCTTTTAGAAGCAATTTGTTCCGAAACTGTTGGAAATTATTCAAAGATTTAAAAATCTTATCAAAATTAGAAAATATTTCCAAATCAGTTTAAAAATAATAATCTTTTAACACCTAAAGAAAAATCAAAACACCAAAATATGGCTATTTTTCAATAGAAACCCGATGAACACTTCAAGAACACGATGAACCAAAAAATTCAAATCTTGAATATTTGATATCAAACCGAGCCTAGAATAGGTTCTAAAGGCTCTGATACCACTTGTAAGTCCCGATTAACCGGATCTTTCAATGATATCAAACCTAATCTTGTGAGAGTGCGGAATCCAATCACAAGATGATTCAAGATAAACCGAAATATATGAAAAACAAGAACACCGAAATAACTTTTAACTCACACACGTTTCGATTACTTTAATCAAGCAAAAACGTCTTGTATGAGTACACCACAATCGAATCGCCTCCACTCTAGCTTCTCTAGAAGTTGTCACAATGAGTTCCAAAGGTTCAAAAATAAAAACAAGTTAGAAACTTGTTTTTATACTAACTCAAGCCCAAGTCCCTACATGGGCTCCCCTTGGGCCTGCTTGGCCCACATGGCCTAAAGCTTGGCCCAAGTGACCTATAAAGGTCCACAACCTAATATAAACTAACCCGGTAAGGCCCAGTTCATAACCATAACCCGTTGTGTAAATTTGATGCGTCAGTCTCACACTTTAGGGCCTAACAGTCCAAGATCCATGGCAGCCCTTTTTCCTCCCCTACGCGGCCTACTGCACGACCATGCAAAGAAACTTGCCATGTTCCAGTTTCTCTTCTCCACCATGCACAGTAAAGCAAAAATATCCAACCAGTTTGCTTTATTTTCACCTGATTTCCTCCCCACAATCGTAGTCGCCAACATTTTCAAAATATACCTGTATATAGGATCATAAACCGATGTGATAAGGTTCGTCTGGGCGAACGGTTGGGTCGCAATCTCGTCCCAAAATCTCTCCAAGTCTACCGGATCCAAACACTTCGGCCGAGGATGATTATACACACCCCTTAAACCATTCACAAACTCATCAGTCCTCACTTCCTCATCCGTATAAAAACCCAAGGCTACTCCAAATTGAGGAATACTCATCTCAGACAGATTTCGGCCCAAAGAGAACGACACCGCATTATTTTCCGCAAACGTACCCTCTTTATGATGGAAGGTACAATGGAACTCAAGTGTAAGTTCAGTATACTGCGGCCAACGGTAATACATTGCCGCTCTCAATCGTGGCCCTAACAACTCCGCCACCCGATCACTCGCTCCCATAGTTTGCAACCATTCCCAGTTTATCGTACGGTGCTCCAACATGTGAGTTTCCGCATACTTCTTCAGTTTCTTCCTCTCCTCACTGTCTTCCTCAAAGTCTAAAATCGGGTGATCAATAGTCCTCGCTACACGGGAATACACTCTTCTTTCGTTCCCCCGATACTTAATCCTCCTCTTTCTTGGGTTTGACGATGAACCTTCACCCGACATGTTTCTGCAAAACAAGAAAGATTTGACAAGAAAACAATGCAGAAAATTAGCAATCAGAAACTATTTTTGGTGTTTTTAATTTTTAATTTTTTTTTGTTTTTTTGTTTTTTAATTATAATAATATAATAATATACAGTCGAACGACGGCCGTATAGCATTTCATTCGCGGTCGTTGTTCGAAACAAGTGCATATTGCATAATCATCTCAAAAATAAGCCAAACCTCGCCCGAATGGAGATTGAGTACGAGCGAAGTGGCTTAAAGTCAAGCGATGCAATAGTACGTGCAATAACACTAAACACGACCCTATTACGACTCAAACGACATTAATGACACTACGACGCAACACATGACTCTAAAACTAATACTAGACTCACTACTCGAACAACCTAAGACTCAATGTACACTATCTCCTCCCGGCACTTTAATTGTCCTCAATTAAGCATAAGTGCCGAAATATCCCCACACTTGAGGCGAAACACGTGAGAGATTGAACTTTTTAAACCTTAACACGACGTTTGTGATAACAAAATCCATTTAGAAAACTAATCACATTTGCAAAAATCAGTTCAAAAACCTATTTTTTAAGCAAAAAGTCTTTCGTTTAGCCAAACAAACCCGTATAGTTCAAACATGTTGTCTAGTTGTCCAAACATACCTCACAAGTCTCAAACAACCCCAAGCAAACCAACCCGAACTATCCGCAAACCCCATTGTATGTAAACATCCCAAATATAGCCACCCGCATACCACTAACATCACAAACGGGTCAAAAATCCTAACTTTATCAACCTAAACAAACCCTAAACCTAAAACATGACTGACCCGACACTAGAACTAAGCAATAAAGTTACCTATTAGTGAGAAATCACAGAAATCATACCTTGGATTCGGATTAAGCAAGAAAATTGAGACCTTGAAGTTGTGGTGCACGAAATCGTCCAAAAACATGACAATGCAGCGCGAAATCGGGTGAAATTGATGGCTAGGATTATGGGGAATGTGATTGTGGTGATTTAGGAAGAAGAATGGAGTGATTTGGTGGAAAAACGAGTGAGATATGGTGATTTAGGTGAATTTCGCGTTTTAGGGTTTGTAGATGTGAAAAGGGAATTATTCAGCGAACAGGTTCACGAAAAAACATCTTAAACCGGATCATACGGTCCTCACGTGACGCGGTGGGGGGTCAGGGGGCCTGGCGTCGCGCGTCGGGTCAAAAAAATTATGTTTTTGAACCTTTACCCCTAGCGTGACGCGACGGCCCTTGGCGTCACGCCAGGGGTCGTTTTTCACAGAAGGTTTCGTCCAAAAATTGTGTTCATGCCTTAGAAAATTTTTCACAATTTTTCCAACCATCAAAACACTTACAAATTTTTCTAAGTATCAAGAAAACTTACCTGAAACCTCTTTTCTCATGCTTTTTCCTGTTCATCTTGCAAAATTCTCAACGACACAAAACACAAACCGAAAAACTACGAAAAAAAAAAACGCGTTAGCTACTATAAATTACGAAAAATAAATGACGATACAAACTGTACAAACTCTACAAACGAGTAGCAACTTCTCACATACTTACGGAGGATCATGGAGATGCAGCTCATCTCCAAACATACTCTCACGGGCTGTAGCACCACTATATGTATCGCTCGAATCAACCCGAACACCCTTATCTCTCTCAAAACCTCTCAACTCCTCATCTAGCGCTTTGAATCTAAATTCTCCATATCGAAATCTATCCCCACACTGAGGTTTGCTCAGTGTCTCTATCCTAGATTCTAAACGCTCCACTCTCTCCTCCAATTCCTCTAATTTTCTATTCGGTGGGTCCCCACACTTGAATCCTGTCACTTTTTCTAGACTCAGACCACTTATCACCTTCTCCTCATCTGTTTTATCCTTCTCACATTCCCCCACTAACGAAACCGTTTGCCCTCTATCACTAAGCCCTTTCGAACTCATGACCTCAAAAACTACTGATTCCTCACCCGCTCTCAGTGTGATGGTGCCTAAAGAGACATCTATTAGAGCTTTAGCGGTGTTTAAGATTGGGCGTCCTAAAATTAACGGTATGTTTTCATCGGCTTCCATGTCTAGAATGATGAAATCAGCCGGAAAGACGAACTTGTTAACCTTAACAAGCAAATTCTCCACTATTCCCCTCGGGTGTTTGACGGATCTATCAGCTAAGGACAATGTCATTCGAGTAGGTGAAAGCTCGCCTAAGTCTAGCTTCTCGTAAAGCGAAAAGGGCATCAAATTGATGCTAGCACCTAGGTCGGCTAAGGCTCTAGTGTTTGTATTACTATCGAATAGACAAGGAATAGTGAACACACCGGGATCAAGAAGCTTATTTGAGATAATGGCTGAACACCCTCCATGCAACGGGACATTCGACAACTCACCTAATTTCTCCTTATTCCTAAGAAGGTCCTTCAAGAATTTTGCATATTTCGGCATGGACTGGAGCGCCTCAATGAAAGGAAGGTTAATCTTCAATTGCTTGAAGATATCTAAGAATTGCCCGTATTCCCTTGAGTATTTTTGGTTCTTAAGGCGTGAGGGAAACGGAACATACGCATGATTCACATAGGGTGAAGGTCTAACATCTATGGGCTTTTTCTCAACTTTCTTCTCACTTTGAGACTCACCGGGCTGTGCGGTACTTGCTGGGACTAGCCTCTTTTGCACTTTGCCGGGAGCCTCCATCTCTATCACTTCATCTATTATATCCCCATCCTCATCAACCTCTCTCTCCTCAACACTAGGATTCCCTACGGTTCTGCCACTACGAGTGGTAATGGCTTTTACATGAGCATTCGGGTTAGGTTGGGTGTTAGCTGCAAACTGACCGGGTAATCTTTCATCTAACTTCCTAGATATATCACCTACAACCCTAGAAAGGTCTTGGACCGCAGCTTGGTGATTCTTAAGCATGAGGTCATGTTCACTAAGTTTCTTTTGGGTATTTTGATCCCTCACAATTAGTTAACTCATCATGGACTCCATTCTTTCCATGCTACCCCCTACATCGAAACTTGAACCTTGACCTGTTTAAACCTGACTACTTGACCCTCCATCCTTAACCTGCCCATTTAAACCCCCACCGAAGAGCGAACCTAGACCTCTATTTGGATTTTGAGCTATTTGAAAACCAGGAGGTCCATTTGAGCGAAAATTGTTATTATTAGTGAAGTTATTATTATTATTTCGCCAGCCCGAGCCAAGGTTATTACCCCCAAAACCGCTAGACTGACCTCTACCAAACCCTCCTCCTAAATAATCACATTGCTCCTCACCAGCTAGTAAAGGACATGCACTCGTATCATGACCACCTCGACAAAACTCACACTTATCAACCTTAGCTCTAATCTCCTTAAGCTCTCGAGTAATGTTTTCCAAAACAGAGGCTAAACTAGGGTCCATGGTGACATGGTTCACCCCTCGGGCGGGTGCACTAGTAGTGGTATTTGAATTACCACTTTGAAACCTCTGATCGGATCGTGATTGGGACTGAGACTGAGCAAATGCCTCAAAACGCTCTAGACATTCTGCAACTGTAAGAATACCCATCATATGCCCCCCCCCCCCCGCGTTAGTATCGAACCTATCTCTAGTCTCTTGGGTGAGACCGTTATAGAATTTCTCACATAAAGCCCAATCAGAAAGACCATGTTGGGAGCAACGAGCACAAAGGTTTTGGAAACGCTCCCAAGCAAGGTAGTAAGGCTCGTCGGGCTCCATGCGAAAGGAGTGGATTTGGTCTCTAAGACGTGAGGCTTTTGCGGGCGGGAAGTACTTATTCAAAAAGGCTTGACGAAGCCCCGCCCAAGTGGTAAAGGTACCGGTTGGTTGAGAGTCCAACCAAGTAGCCGCACGGCCGGCTAAGGAGAATGGGAAAAGCTGTAGGTAGGTGGCATCGTTGGGTGCACCGTGAAGGTTAAAGGTAGCTAGGATGCGAGAGAAACGGTTTATGTGGGCCGGGGCGTCCTCATCGTCTCGGCCATGGAATTGGATGCTATTAGTTATGGCCTGCATGGCATACGATGGAATCTGCCATGAATGCTCGCTAACTATGGGTGGAACGGTGATGGGTGAAGCAAGGCCGGTGAAATCCTGAGTGGCTTGCTGATGGACAGTTTGCCTAGGGTTAGCCATGTGTTCTAAGTTTTCTAGATTACTAGAGGTACTAGAAGTAGGGCTATCGGGTGGGGAGACCTTAGGTGAGGTTTTAGGTGAATGGTTCGGCGAAGGTGGTGGTGTAGGAGGTGGGGTGGGTAACGGGGTGGAATCGAACTTGGGGAAACGGGATGAAGATGTAGAAGTAACCTGTGGGCCTTCGCCCAATTGAGATGATGACGGCTTGACTGGTGGTGGTGGTCCGTGCGAGCGCAGATGTGGCATCCACTACAAGCAAAAACCTGAACACAAGAAAAGCAAACAATAGTTACTACGACTCAAGATAAAAAGAAAAGACACAAAACAAAATAAATACGTAGCACGTATTTGTCAAGTAAATCTATGAAAGCTAATGAACGCAATTACCAAGAGTCCCCGGCAACGGCGCCAAAAACTTGATGTGTGCTAAACAGACTATAAAAATTAACTAAATTAGACTCTCTAAGCTAGACACTAAAAAGCTTTAATTCTAGACTCGACCTAAAACCACACAATCGGCAAGTGTACCGATCAATGTAGTATAAACCTAGGAAGTCCGGATATCGAACCACGAGACTCTATTAATCATGTAGACTAGACTCTGACTAGACACTGACAGACACGACCCAAACTTGTTTAATTGTTTGGGGGGGGGGGGGGGGGTTACTGAAAACTAATGAAATCTATATTAGACTACTAAATTAACTAGAACTATACTAAAACGAATGACGACTGTGAACTTTTCTTATGTGAGAACGAGACCACCTAGACAAGAATCCTGGATCGTTTTTAAGAGATTACCGATTAAGTTAAATGCATGAATTATGGAACCGGGATCTTAAAATACTAAACCTATTAAGAACCATCGAGGCCCCTCGACCCTTCTCAAGGAAACAATCGACAAAATTATTCAAGTCAAGGAACGACTAAAAACAGTACGTGATCGACAGAAAAGTTATGCTGATAACAGGCGAAAACCATTGGAATTTCTAGTAGGAGATAAAGTCTTGTTAAAAGTCTCTCCTTGGAAAGGAATAGTAAGATTCATCAAATGGGGAAAGCTAAGTCCCAGGTATGTTGTACCTTTTGAGATTATTAGAAGAATATGACCTGTAGCCTATCAGCTACAACTGCCAGAGGAAATGGCAGGAATACATGATGTGTTTCATGTATCTAATCTCAAAAAGTGTTTAGCTGACAAATCACTATTAGTACCTCTTAAGGATATAGAGGTAAATGAACAACTCAAGTTTGTAGAAAGACCTCTACAAATTGAAGACAGGAAAGTCAAGAATCTCAAACATAAGAGACTAGTTCTGGTCAAAGTAAAGTGGGACTCCAAAAGAGGACCTGAGTACACATAGGAGCTTGAATCTGAAATGCAAAGGAAATATCCGCATTTGTTTCAATAGATCTCGAGGACGAGCTCTAAAACAAGGTGGGGAGAATGTAACAACCCTTGGTAAAACCGACACTCTCATAATATTTCCGACATCCTATTATATCTTAAAATATCCTTATATGTCTTTAAATATATCCCGTATGTGAAAACCGAGCCCGAAACGTGTTATAACATATAAAATAAATAAAAATCTGAAAACAGTAAGTTGAGGCGGGCCGCGTAGACCCACCCCAACCATTCACGCGGGCGGTATCAGGGTGGAAACCTGATATCGTTGATTTCTTTAGTTCAAACGGGCCGTGTAAGACCCCGTTTAAGTTAACGCGGGCCGCGAGAGACCTACAACGCGGAGACATCCTAGGCCGACACGTGTCGACATCGTGGCGGACCTACACATCGAATCAGCTAAGCTATTCCGTTGACTAGGGTTGACGCGGGCCGCGTAACCCTTGTCTGTTCTTTACGTGGGCCACGTGAGGACCAGTTTCAGCACCTATATAAGAAGGCCATCAGTTTTCGTTTTCCGTCGCTCACAATTCATTCTCAATCTCGAATTTCTGAAGTTATAAGCATAATAGTCGGGTATTATACCCCTAATTAGCAAGGTTCTGCTCTGTTGTAAGTATTACAACCCCAGTTTCGTAACAGTTACGCTGCTCGATTGATTTAGGGTTCCGTAACAACTGTCGTGGTTCTGCCCGACGTAGTTGTTGGAATACCGTCTCGGGGAGGGTATCATTAATATTTTCAAAGGGTTATGATACTAACCAATGTACATTTGTATAAATTATAGATTATACCCAGGAGAGCCTTACGCGAAGTCTAAGATAGCAATGTGAGTTTATCCTCTTTTTGTTAAACTTTTTGGAATATTTTACAAAACCTTAATTGTTTACAATGTGATTAAGCGGTGATTGAGTCTTTGTAGTTCTTCAATTACTGCCGGTATTATGGGGTTTTGTATACAAAATTTATTACTACGAGTAGTAGTAGTAAGTCGGAATGACAGTACATTACCATTGGACGACGAGTTAGCCAATGGGTAATTTGACCATAGCCATAGATCCGGTCGAGTGGCAAATACTGAATGAGTAATTGTGTAGACATAAACAATGTGATCGCTCTCAATACTGTTTTAATTGATAAAATGTTTCTTGATTAAACTGGGATTCACTCACCAGTATTTCCGACTGAAAAATGTTTTTAAAACGCGTTACAGGTAACACAATGTGAACAACCAATTAGTGAAAAGCCAGCTGGAGAGCACTGAAGGCTTGGGAAAAATGTGGCTAAAAAAGTTACCTAATAAACGATGTTTTAAATTCAATAAAATAGGGTTTGTCCCTATAAATGTATTGTAATAAGAAACTTGGGTTTTGCCCATGTTATTATTAATATCAAATATGGTGGTTTTACTCTGATAAACATTTCCTAACTACGGTCCTGATGTAAATTCCGCTGCAAGATTTAAACAACTGATACCACCAAACTCTGAGTTCGCGTCCGCCCGTTCCCAGGACAGATAAGGGATCGGATAATGAAGATAATAAACTATAAATTATATTGGTAAGTGAGTAGAAACTGAAACAACTACCTCGCTTCCAATCTTGATAATCCAGATGAATTTTAGACGAAGCCGACTTCTCATCTGTGTTAAAAGCATATATGATTTCATGTTTGTCTGTTTAATAATTACTTCTTAATAACCGGATAATGAAGATAATAAACTATAAAGTATCACATCAGTCCAAAAATAAGTTGTTATAAGATTGTAAATTCTCAATCTGTTGATGCATTTAACAACAAATTATATTTTAGTTTAAAATCATAATAAATTGGCAAAGAAATTATAGTTCACCTTGGATTCTGATTGTAGCTCTGGACTGGTTGCTCCTGTTCTTGTTCTTGCTGTTGGTGAGACGATCTACGAAGCCGAAAGATAGACATGGTGACCAACATCACAACTACATATATTTTTCTTTTAAGTTATCAAGTAAGTAAAAAACGCAATGGCTTATAAACTATACTCCCAATGGGAGTAGGCCGGGCAAAACTGTCAGGTCGCATCAAATTAGGTACTGGATTCGGGTCAGTACCTGTCATTTAAAAAACATTAGTTAGGGTCAGAAAACATTCAGACCAAAATGGTTTTTGGACATTTTAGTATATCAGTTTTCTTGGCCAACCAAGTGATGGTATGTACCAACCTAATCTAACTAGGCCCGAACCAACCCGACCGTTTTGCCAAGGTTAGTGTGTACCCACCAAATCTAACTTAACCCAACTCAATTACATAAACATACATTAACAAAAGCAACACCATAGATATATCAATTATTAAATCAATACAAATAATGTGAGCCCAAATTTGATAACAAAACCAAGCTAAAAGCAAAATACCAACAAAGCAAATCTTCTTCATACTTAACTTTACTCTTATAAAAAAGCCCTAATTCTAATAGACACCAATCAAGTTATTGATAACCTAACTTATCCCTCCAAATCCCAAATCCAAACAATTCATCACATCACATCACTAAACTAAAATCTACACAAAAACATTTCCAAATAACCTATATAAAAAACAAATCAACAGATCTTAACCATCACGGATAATGTCGCAGCCCCCGACACCTACCCCGGGAGCGAAAGCCGCGAGCCAGTCAAGTGGTATCGGTGTTTATTAATTTGGCAGCAGAAATGAGACATCAGGACCGTAATTAGGAAATAGTATCAGAGTTTCAAACACCAGCTTTCATAAATAATAAATAAATGGGATAAAACCCAAGTTTCGTTTACAAATACACTTATAGGGATAAACCCTAATTATTGAAAGTAAAATCCCTTTTTTATTTAGGTAACTTTTATAGCCACTTCTTTAAGCCTTCAGTGCTCTCCAGCTGGCTTCTATTAGCTTAACATTAAGTTACTTGAAACGCGTTTTAAAAAAGATTTTATTAGCAAGAAATACTGGCGAGTGCATCCCAGTTTAATCAAAACAAGTGTTTATAACTTTTACAATATTAAGATTTACAATGTTTATATCTATCCAATTATTCAATACAGCATTGCTACTGGGCAACCTTTTGTCCCCCGTGCTTGCAGTCATGCTACTATTCGCAATAGTAACGAGTGTCAAGTAATGTATACAAAACCCCACATACTGATGATAATTGTAGAATTACAAAAACTTAATCACTGTAAGTATCTTGGTAAACATTTAGGGTTTTGTAAAATATTTGAGACAATGACTCACAAAAAGGGTTTACAAAAAGAGAATGTACTCACTTTGTTAACTTTAGATAATACTATAGCTTCTTGGTGATTTCTCCTGGTTATTATCTATTAAAAATTAAACAATGCACACGTGTTCGTAGAATAACCCAAATCACATTAGCCATACTACCGAGACAGAACTCCAACGAACTGAGTCAGGCAGAGCCTTGACATGCGTTACGGAGCCCTAGATCAATTGGGTAGGGTAACAAATACGTGATCGGGGGTTATAATACTTACAACAAGGCAGAGCTTCGCGTTTTAGGGGTATAATACCCGAGTATTATGCCTACAAGAGATTTGAGAGAGAAAAAGAAATTGAACGGTTGAAGAATGAGGCCGAAGCCTCCTTTTAAAGGGCTGACATAGGGCGGCTCGAGCCCCGCGACGCCCCACACACTCACCCTTCGCGGCCTGCGAGACCACTAGGCTAGGGCCTAGCTTGGTCGAGTCTGTCCACTAGACCCAACACATGGCTAAAGGGGGTGTCGCCTGGTGTTATCCGGTCGCGCCCCGCGGCAGACTTGGGGGACCGGGTCGCGGCCCGAGAGGGCACTATATTATTGTTTTTATTTGATTTTTATTAATATAAATGTTATTTAGGGCCGTTTCTCATATACGGGGTATATTTTAGGACGTTTAGGGTGTTTTAAGGGTTTTAGGAGGGTTCTTATAGATAACAAACACAAAAAACATCTCAATTTCAAATAAACATAAACTAATTACAAACATGCTAACAGAAAAGAGCAAAACGTACGGAATACTGAAATACGCATCGATATTTACCTCAAACTAAGTCGGAAGAGGTTGAAATGTCCGCTGTCACTGCGGAACCGTCAGCGATGGTTATTGGCGGGTTCAACAGTCGTTCTGACTAGGGGTGTTCATCGAATCGAATATCGAATTTTCGAATTATTCGAATCGAATTATTCGAATAATTTTTATTTTTCCTTGAATTCGAATTCAATTCGTATTCGATTAAAATCTACCCAATTCGATTCGAATTCATATTCGAATAAAAAACCCAATTCGTATTCGATTCGTATTCGTTTAAAAATTCGAATTCGAATAAATTCGATTTGATTCAGTTTCTTTTAAAACATGTAAATAACTATTAAATAAACATAAGTTTTAAAGCAGCCATAAAACATTTCAAATAAAGTATCATAAGTCAAACATTCAAAACGAGAATTCAGGAATAACCACTACCAGTTAATATTTTTAGGGTTAGAAATCTACTGATAGATTTGCTACTTAGGTTTTAGTTATGGGCCATATAGTGGGTTTGGTAATGGGTAATTTTAATAATTGGAATAAATTTTGAAAATAATTTATAGTATAGCCCAATAAAAGTTATATATGTATTATATATAAAAAAATAAATAAAATGTATGATTTTTATTCGAATTTCGAATCGAATTTGAAATTATAAATTCATATTCGATTTACTTGACTCGAATTGAATCGAATTCGAATTCTTATAATAGAAACGAATTCCTAATAATCGAATCGAATTTAATCGAATTTCGAATTCGAAACGAATTCTGAACACCCCTAGTTCTGACTGTCTCTAAGGTCGAGGACGGGCAGGGAGGCTACCGGAAGAGTGGCCTAATCCCTTTTCTCTCCAAATCCCTCTTTTGAGCTCTTCCTCCATCTTCCTATGAAGAGGCTTTACTGCGGTTGCAGGAAAGAAAAACAGAGATAGAGGGACTCGAACCGGCGTCCTTTATGGACAAACACTCAATAGAAACCACCTGACCAGAAGCCCAAACATTTCAAGCTATCAAAATAAAAGGTAATATATACAATGACTATATCGGATAAGTGAAGTGAAAAGCAGCCAATGATGATATGACACGTGACAAAAAACTATTCCCAACCTTCATCTTTTAATAGATTTTATAATTTATAATTTATAATTTATAATTTATAATGAGGACAAGAACTAAAAAGATGGAAAAGAACCGGGGAAACTCATGCTACTTGTGAAAACGGTGCTTACATTTTTAGTCGACTCATTATTAAAAAAGACCATCCATTCGTACTACACCACATTAGAACTACAACTACTAATGCTAGTTACATTCATTATAAGGTTTACACCAAATTAACATTAGTCACTAACAAGTTTCGAACTTTCAAGCGCATCAATAATTACTCAAGGCATGGGTTCCCATTTGGTGGACACTACACTTTTTTATCTTCAAATTAACCACAACCTGTGACGCTCATTATGCACCTATATTAATATTATACAACCAAAATGCAATATGTAGACCAAATTATACCCCCTCATCTTCCCTAAAGATGATAGAAGATGTGTCAGTTTGACATTTTCTTTGCCCTTGCAACTATACAAGAAGCATGTCTGCACACAGCAAACAATAAACGATATTAAGATAACGAAAAACATCATATATATGCAACATGCTTAATATCGTTTATTGAGAAGCTTTGATTGCACCAGTCGATTCAACAGTGAAAATAAAACGGTCTTCTTTTGCATAGATTTCAACAAGCCCTAATTTTTTTTTACAAATTTGGTCATCAGCTTTCTCAGGTTCACCAGAGTTAAACATCCAGTTTAATACAACACAACATGTTTAGTTAGATTCAGGTTGCTCAAACTGGGGATTTCTTATAATGCTTTTAAAGAAATAAGTTGCCTCTTATGTAACTTGGTGTTTACATTTATACATATAGATAGATTCAAACAATAGTAAAAAATGAATAAACCTGCTGAATTTAGGAGTTTAAAGCAAAGATTTTGCTAGGGCTGCTCTCAACTACATTAGTTTTCACTTCAAGAGATAAAAGTCCCCACCATTTCTTCATTTATATGAATGTCACAGTTGCTCCAAGTGACCATTTTGCATGATATTTTCCAATACCCTTTGTAGCTATTGCTCTTAGCCTCAGTTCTTGCTCTTTACGAAGTTTCACAATGGTGACCCCCCTAAAATGACAAAAAACATCATTAACTACTAACAAGCTTACTCAAAGCAGACCCACACATTTCACTTTAATAAATCGCAACAATAATGGAAAGAATGGTTATTATCCACATCAAGGATGTTTGTAGGTGACATGGAGGGTGTTCATTCCTATGTGGAGGGCATTTGTGAGAGGGATGGATTAGTGGGTGTTGTAGAGGATGACATGGAGGGTGTTCATTCTTCACAATTCTTGGGGAAGAATGGTGAAGAATGGCCTAATGGTGGGTCCTTTCTTTTTTTATAAGGTTGTTTGTGGGAAGGATATATATGTTATTGTTGTGGGTAAAAAGTGTTTGTGGGAAGAATAAGTGAAAAGCTGATGTGGCATGCTGATTAGGCTGTTTGTAGAAAGGATAGCCTTTCACTGATGCGGATAGTCTTAGAAATATCTGTACAATCATACATCCTCATAAACTTGACTGGAATGATTGGGAGTTAAAATGCTCAACTAAAAAAATGCTTTTACTTCAAATAAAGAGAATCAAGAATAATGTGATAGGAAAAATACATTCTAGCAGATATTTGGTCATATACAACAAAACTGATAGTCTTTGGGTAAAAATTGATAGTATTTGGTCTCTTGCAAGATAATGATAGTTTTAATGTTGTGAAAATGCTGATAAAATAAAACTATACTACACCAAGAGCATCATCAAAAATACCCGTAAGTGGCCATACCCTCAGCATCTGCTGCATCAAGAAGCATAACATACCAGACTTCATTGAACACATCAAGTTGTTCCCCAGAGGCACCAACCATCTGCAAAATACAATTGAGGCTATGTATAATGTGGTGTACTAACAAATAAAGAATATATTAACTAACTAACTAACCTCCAATTCCATATTTTTTTTTGCAACAATCAAGCCATTTTTGCACCCAGACTCATGATAGAGATCTTTTTGCTGACTCAAACAACAAAACAAAGCGATATGAATATGACCAATGTTTAAAGTCAAATAAAATGACAAGTTACCTAGCATTGTGCTGAATTACTTACCCTTTCCTTGACTAAACATAGTTCCTACGACATAGCAAGTTTCAAATTATGCTGCTTAACCTTCTCTAAAGTGACCCTCAACTTTTGCATCTCGGTTCCACTTGACTGCAATTATATAAAAGAAAAATCACAAAAAAGGGTTTGGAAATTCCACAGACGGTGATATCATTAGCACATGTAGCAGTTGTTGATTTCAAAAATGTAAACCTAAAATTCGTTGGGAGATGCAAAAAAAAAAAAAAGACTTACAGTAAAGAGAGTTAGGTTGCACTGAAATGGATTGGTGACATCGTACCCTATACGCCACGCATATAGCGTTGTTGTTCATCATTTGATTTCATCTTTGTGCGCATGGGGAAGGGGGCAGATTGAGGATATTGGAGATATGGACGAGCGTAGGGTTCAAGATCCAGAGAAAAAGAGAGATTAGAGATACCGTGATGATTTGGATTTTGAAACTTTGGTTCTAGATCCAGAGAAAAAGAGAGATTGGAATGAGCGCGATGATTTGAATTTTGAAACTTTTAGGGTTCCAGGCTTGTATTGGAAGCATTCATGTGCTTTGAACAGTTGTACACAAGGCTTGAATGATTTTACTTGTTTAAAATGTGTAAAAAGACCAAAACTATCCTTCCAATATGCATATTATATATAGTATAGATGTATTTAGGAATGTAATTTGATATATCTACCATATTTGAAGGTTGATTAGCATGTTAATGAACTTATATTGTATTTTGTTTAAATTTAGAACTTATTTTGAGGTGTTGAATATGATTTTGGCTTATAATGTACTAGATTAAACTTATTGTGGATATGTTCTTTTAAAGTATTGAATAATATCTTAGACTACTGAATTTCGAGAGCGATGCAGTAAGTTTTCTTTTTAAATTCGAGCCAAACCAAGCTGAGCCGAGCTAGCTCAGTTTAAAACCAAGCGAGCCCGAGCTAGATTTCCAGCTCGGTTTCAAAGCCGAGCCAGCTTGGTTTATAATCGATCCAAGTTCGAGCTTGCCTTGGCTTGGCTCGATTTAGCTCGTGAACAGCCCTAGGGTAAAATAGTAAATGACAAAACCTTATATATGTCTTTCTTCAGTATCTTTCCACTTCTTTACATTATGGAAGGAAAGTTACAAAGAAAAAATTTCATTCCACTTTCATCTGTTTAAAAAACTCTCTAACAGAAGGAAGTGTTAGCCAATGTAGGGCTAGCCCATTTGGTAAAGGCATTGCCTTTTAGAGGAGAGGTCACAGGTTCAAATATGGGCATAGACAATTAGTTTAGGATTATTGGTGTAACAGGGTAAGAGTAAGCGTTGCTATTAAAAAAAAGGAAGTGAAACAAATTTCATCAAGACCGTGAGTTAGGAAAAATATCAGAGTTTTGAAACACCGGATTTTATTTATTAAACAGAGGGGATAAACCCATGTTTTGCAAAGGTAGCTTTAATATGCGATAAGTTCGAATATATAAAACAACTTTTCTTAATTTAATTGATAAAATGAGTCACTTCTGTAAGCCTTTTGGTGACGTATCCAACTCTTATTCCAATCTACTGTAATCACCTGAAACGCGTTTTAAAAAGGTTTTGTCAGCAGGAAATACTGGTGAGTACATTCAATTTGTACAAAAGACACATTGTTATAATTTACAGTATTAAGAGTGATTACAATTGCCCCTATCTTATAATTATCTGGTCCAGTTGTCACTCGACCGGATCTGTGACTGTGGTCATATCACTATTGGGTCCGTTCACCCAAAAGTGACGTGTATCACTATTTAGGTCCGTTCACCTAAAAGTGATAAAACAGCAGTAACGGTCCAGCCATTATTCAAATTGAAAGTGTCTATGTGCTGGTAATTAAGTAGGTGATAATCCCTCAAAAGGGCACCTTCTAATTATCACGTTATCTCAGTCAATTGTCGGGTCAATGCAACTAGTCAAAAAGTCAAAACAGTCAATTTTTCAAAATATAATTAAAACTGATAATACAGAAGTTATTAAACATGTTTTGGCACTTACATAACTTGGTAAATATTATAAGAACATGTTTAGGCATGTTCAACACGACATTTCTGAGTTTAGGCTCGGTTCGCAACCGAAAGTCGCAAAAGTAGACTTTTGCTTTGACTTTCAGTTCTGACCCGAATTAGCTTAGTTTAGTTATGCCTTAGGGTTCCTTTGTGACCACATTATATGTTAGTATAACCCTCTGAGGTTATACTACATGGTCCCATAGAAATCTGAGTTAATTGCATGATTCCATTAATATGCTTAAAATTGACTATTATGCCCTTATATTCTAAAAACGAGATTTTTGAAAATGTGAGAGGACAAAATGCTTTATTACTGATATATAAGTATGTCCAATAAATTTGACATCCGTTTCTGGTCTCAAACAAAAGTTATGCAAGATATCGTAAAATGAAACTTTTTGTTAATTAAATTTCATTTTTAGCATAAATCATGTTTAAAACTAAATTTTGACACCAAACTCATTACCTACTATTTTGATATTATTTTTAGGGATTTTCAAAATTTTTGGTCATTTTTTATACTGACCATAACATAGAGTTATTGTATAAATCGGTAAATAACGATAATACCCTTTTTGTTAATAAAATGAGTTTAACATGTGATTTGCATACCAAACCTTTTCCTACTGATGTCATATGTTAAATAAAATATTTTTAACATTAAAGACTGATCAAAACTTTAGAATTTTATAATCATCTTGAATATCGTCAATTACCGACTTTTACAATAATTAGGTGCATAGTATGGTTTAAAATCATATTTAACACCTAAGACATGTTACCTACCGATTTAAAAAAATAAATTTTAATACTTTAACAGTAAGTATAAGTCTTGAACTCAGACTTCCAAATTTGACCATAAAAGCATATGTGAAATGACCAAAATGCCCCTACGGTGCATAGTTTGGTCATAAATGATAAACCTCACATATGTATGACAACTTACTGATGTAACTTGATACAATAAATATTTTTACTGAATGTCTTAGACCAGAACCTCAGTTTGCTACTAAATCACTTTTATAAACTTTAAAATAACCAAAATACCCTTACGGGGCTTAATTTGGTTTTAAATTCGTTTTGGGCATAACTGTTGATATCCTACTGATATCATATCATATTTAAAGCATATTAACTTGTGAAACTTGTACATGACTCATTCGGTTACCCGTTATGCATATACGCGACCGGTACGGTTTATGTGACTAGTTTGCATAAATTAACCGAAACGGGTCAAACCTTATCACTTTTACTTCAAAATCCAGAATGTATTTAGTTTACCCATTTTATACAAGTCTCCATACTTGTCGGGTCTAAATTACATTCCAATCCGGTCACCGCTTAATCTTGCGTTTTGTAACGTAAACCTTTCTTTAAACTAACCGGTCTAAGTTTATAACTTAAATAAGACCCGTTAGTGTCACACCCCCAAAATCCACCATGCGGAGTATCACCGCTTGGAGGCATGACATGACCAGGATCCAGCCACCAATCATATTGAACAATGTATTTAAAATAGATGAAATCCAACCACGCAATATAATTAGTGTTTCAAAACTAGTTAACCAAGTTCAAATTAAACAGCGGAAGCATAAGACGTGGAACCAAAACATAAGTTCAATAAGTTCATAAAGTTTAAATGTTTAGAACGGGACATAACAGTCCATATCCCACAACGACCCCCTCCTCGTGCAAGCTCCATAGCATCTAACGACCTGTAAGGCATGTAACAACGAGTCAACAACAAAGTTGAGTGAGTTCACGGTTGGTTGTTTAGTTTTAAGTTGTTTCCGAAAACATGGTTTGTCTTTTGCTGGCTTACTTGCCGTGGGGGTTACCCCATAGTTGAAAATGTGATTAATCAGTTCCTTCTTTATTACCCAAACCATATCCATAATCAGTGGGGGCTTCCCCATGTAAACCACTAGACCGTTACGATATCGACTACTAACGAAATTAAGTTGTGCCCTACGTCAATGTCTATCATCATTGACAGTTTGCCATAGTCCATTAGTACACGCCCGTCCGAACGACACGGTGTGAGGTTTGTTAAACCTAATAGCGCTATTAACTAATGACCCGCTCGCCATCGGCCTCGGCGATTAAGTCGATATAAAATGAGGGACTTAATGATAGAGTTTTTGTCTAGTAAGTTTTAAGGTTGTTGTCCTACCCAAGGAGGACGAACGTACGTATTCTACCCAAGGAGGACGAACGTACGTATTCTACCCAAGGAGAATACGCATGATTAATATTGGCATCCTACCTATGGAGGATGGCGGTACATATCCTACCCAAGGAGGATATGTAGGTTCAATTTTAGTTTCTTAACCCATTCCCAAACCACCGGGAATCCCATGCCTTGTAGAAAGTGTGAACTCACCTTGGTTTGCTCGGTTAGATTAGTTACTCTAATAATCAGAAATCAAGCACGTCCTAATAAGGTACGGATAACAATCAGTTTATCATGCATAACACGTATCCTACGTACGGTTTATTTACTCATTACTTCTATCACATACCACACAATTCAAATGTCAAGTTATATTGTTAAGTTACATTATTTTACCCTAAAATAATACAACTATCTCACAAAATAAACAAGTATCCACACAAGTGTTCTAATATAAAATATATATTCTAAATATATATATTTATCCATTTTACTTGTAAAAGTCAACCTCCGATACTTGGTATTTTGTAACAAAACCTTTGGCGAAGTTTATTTTGAAAACAAAGCTAAAAATATACTTGTAACACTTGTTTTAGAAAATATTTTCTAAGTGTTGGAGTTTTAGAAAATTTCGCCAGAGTTTCCTTTGTAAATGGAGGTATCCATGCTTATCAGCATATCGTTTTCTTTTCGGAAATCAATCAACAACAAGTTACCAAACAACATTACACTAGTCAAGTGCAAAAACAATGCACTTTACATAACAACATGAACTTGGTTTTTCATAAAAACGCATAGTAACTTAGTGGGGTGTTTAGTGGGTTTAGTTACCCTCCAAAGTGTGTTTACTTTTGTAAAAACCTCATTCTCGGGATTTTTAGATGTTCCCAACTTGTAAATATAATTTACAAAAATATTTACTTATAACATCTTCTTGTGTTAAAAGTGTCTCTACACTTATGTTGTTGTTAGTGCAGTATGTCTATCGCCTCCGTCATCTCAAGACCGTAGCAGAAATAGATTAAGTTTAGTGCTTATAGTGTTATATTTTAGTAAAAGGCAAGGTGACAATATTGTAAATAAGGGGAAATCCCTTATAACCCTTGGCCTATAAATAGGGGAGTTAGGGTTAGTGTTAGAGACTTTTGGGGAAACTTTTGAAGACTTTACACATTTTCACTTTGGAGAGCTCTAGTTCTAGAGAGAGAAACTAGAGAGAGAAAGTGTTGTGTACGTGATTCACGGTTCTTGTACGCTATCAAATCTTCAATAGAATCACAGTTAGAATTACTGTTCGTGTGTTCGGTCACGATCGTTCAAGGATTCCGCACTTCGAACGGTCGGTTCGCAATCGAAACAGAGACGAATCCGGACCTAACAAGTGGTATCAGAGCAGGAGCTCGGTTGCGAAGATCAAACTCACGATTTCGTTCAAGATTTAATCAGTTTCAGAGCCAAAATTATCCAGATTTGTCAAATTTGTCATATTTTCTTGTTCTTCACGTTTTTATCTGATTTTTGCTGATTTGAACAGGTTTTTACGGTCGAAAATGGCTGATTTTTGGATATGTTGAGCGAATCTACCTGATCTACAAGCATACACAATTTCACTTCGAAATTCAAAGCCAGTTAGGAGAAATCGAGAATTTTGTGGTTCGAAAAATGTTAAAAGTTGCTGCTGTTGTTCTTGATGTTCTCCGCGCGGATGGCAATCCGTGCGGATGACCATACGCGTTGACTGATTGTTGACCTATCCGTACGCATAAGTTGCACGCACGGATGACATAATACGTATTGACTTTGTTGTTGACTCTGTCATACGCACGGATAGCCTCATTTCCCATACGCACGGTTGGCAATCCGTGTCACTTGGTCAAAGTCATTTAATCGATTGTCAGTCAACATTATCAGCATTTCATGTGAAACATTAAATTCATTCGGTGTGCATGTGATTGTCTGTTGTCATCAGGTATCACCTTCATTAATAACAACATCACGTGACAGTCTTTATTGCTTTATCATAATAACCGGCCATCATTAAATGAGTACATGTGATAGATAACAGGTTGTAAGTGAGTTTGTCGGTTATTAATTGTGGTCAAAAGGTCAACTTTATACGCACGGATAGCCCACCCGTGCGTATAGCATCATTCTCACCCGCACGGACTACTTTCAGTTATACGTGTTGACTTGTTGACTTGCCACACGCACGGACAACTTGTCCGCGCGGATAACATTCCCACCAGTGCGTATCACCACCCGTGCGGATAACATTATCCGGATCCCCATCCGCACGCACAGCCATCCGTGTTGACTTTTATTTGACCATACGGGCAGATAACTTGTACGCACGGATAACATTTTCAATACGTGTCATTGCACCTCATTCGACCGACCAACATTGTCAGTCAACATATTCGGTAAGCACGTGAAACATTAAATTCAATCGGTGCATTTAATTTCACGAGAATCTGCAACCCATGTGCTAGTGCAAGTGAAATCAGTTTTTTTCCGTCTACCTTATATCATCGGTTCAATGAGAATTTAGATAATATCAAGTTTGTCGGCTAGCCTTAAATTGTTTGATTGCATGTGAACTGACATTATACATATTGAAATTTGTGAATATTTAATATTGTCGATCACTTTACTTGATTAAAATCAGATTCTCACGTGAAAGGTATTGTCTTGTTGCAAGTGAGATTGTTGATTCATTCATTGAGGTCAAAAAAGGTCAACGTGTAATCCAGTTAGACAACTCACTCGAAGTCAAAGAGTCAAAGTGCCAACCGATTAATTCAAGTTTTGTCGAGTGGCTTGTGTCAAAGAGTTGGATAGTTAACTCACCCGAACAACATTTATTCGCAAAATCTTCGACACGAGTCTTAGATTGATTTTACAAACACACTGTTACGAATTCAGTTTGTTTGAACTGATCGTTTGTTTGTTTGTTTGCAGGTGATTCGAGGTGATTTACAAGGCACAAATACCAAGAAATCAAAATGTTTGACGAAAAGGAAAACAAGAATCTTGAAAATTTAAATGATTGGCATTGTGAATCTTGGTGTGGGAGATTAGGTGATAAGGATGTTTATATTAAAGGATGGGAAAAAATTTTATGTAAGAAGAATGAATCAGTGGAGGAGTTGAAAGAAAGGTTTTATGATCTAATCATCAAGTTAGAAAAACATAAGATATATCATTCAAAAGATGAAAGAATCTCAAAAATTGTTGATGCTTTACCTTTGGAATGGGAGAAATTCGTGAATGGACTGAGACGGGATTCTAGTTTATCACGCTTTGATTTAAGAAGTTTCATCAATTCAATAACAAATCATAGGAGTCATAAAGATTCAAGAAAAAGGGAGTTATTGGATGAAATAAAAGGAGAATCAGGAAGGATAGATTTGGATGTGATCATTGAAATGAGAAAACGAATCACTGTGTGTCTTGCAGCAAAAAATGTTATGAGATACGATATTAAGAGGGGTTGCTATATTGATGAAAATATGAATCCTCTTGATTTTGTTAAAATTTTCTGTGCAGGAACATACAAGATGGAAACAAAGAAAGAAGCTAATAATTGAGAGATGAATGGAAAATGCTTGAAATGCGAAAAATCCGAAGCAGAAAATATCAATCTCTTGAAAGATATGAAGAATTTAACATTGGAAAACAAAGCTTTGAAAGACGAGAAGAAAGCTGATGATGAACAGATTTTGGATTTACGCTTGAACTGCGAAAAACTAAAATCTGAAAATGACAAACTTTTGGATAATGTTGAGAGTTTGTCATTAGAAAACAAAAATTTTAAAGAAAAAGAAAAAGATTTTCAAAATCAAATAAAGATTTTAGAAGATGAGAGAGATATTTTTGGTAAAGATAATCTTGAAAAACAAATTGAAATCAATTCTCATCTTGCTAAAATCATTCAGCTTGAAAAAGAAGCTGAAAAAGCTCGGATTAAAATCAAAGAGCTTGAGAATAAATTGAAAAGTTTTGTGAACTCTGCACCATATGAGTGTCCAAAACCGATCAATTCAGTTCCAATAAGTGACAAAGTCACAAATTTTGACAAAGTCAAAATTGAAGATTGTGATGACAAAGCTGATGATGAAATAGAAAAGGAAAAGAAAAGAAAAATATTTTTAGATTTACAAGAAAAATTTAAAAATACTGTTTTGCAATCTACTGAAACAGGTGAATGTTCTAAGCAAAAACCTGTTAAGAAGAGTGTAGAATAGAAACAAAAAGTAAAAAATTCGAAAAATTTTAAAAATGAAAATAAAAGCTCATCAGTTCAGTCATCCAATCATTATAAAAAATCACAAAAATTTGTAAATGAAAATTCACAAAATGATGGTAATAAGTGGTGCAGGTTTGACCACAGTGCTCAAAAGCCAAATCTAGCATTGAGGAGGAGAAATGACTATAACCAAGCCAAACAATGTTATGATCTGAAGGTTTGGACTGACAGAAGTGGATGGTACGATAACAGAGTGTGCTACACCTGTGGTGTTAGAGGACACATTGCTGTTAACTGCCGGAATTGGAATTTTGAAACACGAAGATGCTATAATTGCCATATCAGAGGACATATTGCCAGAGATTGCCCAAGGAGATCGATGGGAAGATCGAGGGTTGAATCTCAGAGAACGGTAAAGAAACCAGTCATTGTCAAGCCCAAAGAACAGAAAGTGGAAGATAAGAAAGTAAAGCTTTCACAGGGGCAGAGAGACAGACTGAGGAAGAAGAGGAAGAAGGCGAGATAATACTTGGAGAAGATTTTGTCTTCAGGTTCACCGGTTGGTTCGAATAAAAGTTCTGATGAATCGATTAACTCGACGGCAAAGTCAAGAAAATCGAATTCTTCAGATGCAAATCTGAGGACAAACAAGAAGAAAAAGAAAGTTATTGGCGATGAATCTGGCTCATCCAAGTCAGACAAGCCAAGTTCAGGCAATGAATCTGATTCCACAAAATCAGATGAGCCACAAGTTGAGGTAAAAAAGGAAGAAACAGTTCCATTAATGAACGATGAGAACTTTCCATTACGAGCCGCAAACCTAAAATCAAAAGGTGTTGATGCTGGAAAAATGTTTAATAGCAATGTTAAACATATTTTTAGCAAGATGGCTGATGGAAAGGTAAAAGGAGCAAAAGAATTTTATGAAAAAAAGAGAAATGTTCAAAACACACCCAAGGCTGGTCAGGCTTGGGTATCAAAATCTGTTGGTTGAATTCCTGACTTGCCGGAGCTTCCAGGTTGGTAAGTGTGAAGCAGGTATCGGCATCATTCTTGAGAAATTCACAGGATGGTAACTGTGATATTTCGTCTTACAAGTGGTTAATCAAGGACATTAAGTTGTACTTGATTTTCTACAAGTGATAATGGTGTTTGACCTAATAATGTTAAATTTTCAAAATGGTTAAAAGAGAACAAGGTGATGAGATAACCCCGAACCTACAAGTGATGGGTAAACAAACTAATTTTTCCGGAAAAACCATTTTGATTAAAACAAACTTAAGTGTTTTGAAATCATTATGGGAAAATAGTTTGTTGTAAGGGGGAGTTTTGATTGAATATGCCGAAACCCTCACGGCTGAACAAACATGATTAATTTCACAAGATTGAAAAACGGTTTTCAAACTGTAAAAAAATCAATGGGTTGTAAATCATGGGGGTACTTTATATTAGATTTTCTGCAAATCAGAGCATAGTTAGCAGAAAATGGATGGCGAGACAAAGCTATCAGTGTTGGTTGTCAAATTTTCTTTTAATGGTTTTGCATTTTAGGGGGAGTAAGATATTGTCAGAAAATCCAAAAACATTAGAAAATTTGAAAAAGCCAAAAACATGATAAAATTTAAAAATGAGTTTTGTGTAAAAAGAGGAAATGCTAGTACATCAGTAGACAGTTTCAGTACGCTAAAGAATTGAAAAGTTTAAATGTGTTAAACGATCTCACCGTGGATGTGTCGGTAGATTTTTATACATTTAGTAAACTTTTTCAGGATATAAACATAAATTCAAACTTGCTTATTTTGTGGGGAACACTACTTGGATATATAGGTAACCCCTGAAATCTTGTTTGAAAGGTCTCATAATCTGATATACTAGGTTTTTATACTCAATGATGTCTGGGGTATTATTCCGGGACTTCTGCTGAACGGTAGTTCTGACCTAGTCCTTGGATAATACTTTCTGCAAATGCTTGAAACATAGCATAAACCCTCAGCATGCCGATGAAACAATAAAATTGATAGTCGCTGCTGTTGTAGCTAAAAGATCCTCTAAAGGGGACAATTCCGAAAAGTCAAAGCTGATATCTCTCTGCGTATACGGAAGTATCGACCTGAGATCCCTCGGCCCTCGCATACCTAATTTATGTACAGATATCATTGTAGTATACTCACCTGTAAGACTGTTTATTGGGATTCTGGATACGGGAGTATATTCAAGAGGTGGGACACATGAATGAGCCAAGTTCATAAAACATCTAATTCGTATCCTGAATCAGTTGAAGTTTGTGTGAAAATTTAAGTGGATCAGTATATCGACAATCTAAGTGAATTGTTTAATTCTTATTGTGTAACTAAGCTCAACGGTACTTGTGACTTGTCAAAAACTGATATGATCCTCTAACGCGAACTCAAACAAAAATATTGTCTGTATATATGTTTGTACATATTTCTTTACTGCTTTTTATTTTCAGAAAAATACAAAAAGATTTTGATTTCTGTTTTATTTTCGACAACCGATGTCTGAGAACTAAGTTTCAAAATCTAAGTATGCTGATTGTGTTTCTGAAAATAAAACAAGTTCATTAATTTGAAACTTGAAGTTTTAAAATCAAAAATCAAAAACAGTTTGTGATATCTCCAAGGTCATTAATTTGAACTTGGATGATTAACTGTGAGGGATTTTGATGCTTATACTGTTAAAATCTGTAAAAGAGCTAGTTTCCGATCCGGTTCGTTGAAACTGCCAAATCTTTGAAGATTGTTGATAGGGGGAGAATATCAAGTATTCCTGGATATATTCATATTATTATATCTTAGTCCCAGGATCTTGATTTAGAAAGTTTAATAGAGCCAGGTTACGATACCTGGACAACTGAAAATGCTTTCATTGTAAAATATTTTAGCAAAAGTTGAGAGAGCCAGGTTTTCAATCCTGGAAGTTCAAAATGTTGTTACTTATAAACGTTTGAGTATTTGCAGATAGTATTCCAGACTACGATCTCGATAGCCGAGTCTAAGGGGGAGTCTGAAGACGAGCTCAACGAAATGGGGAGCGTGCATTCAAGGAGCCACGTAACTATACCAGAGGAGCTTGTAACCGGAAAGCCAGGTGTCGATCCCAAAGCACGGAAGCTTGACGACAGGGGGAGCCTGAAGAGTCTACTGAAAGAAAGGAGCTGAAGCTGAAGACAGATCCACGGGGATTCTGTTCGAGCTAAAGAGAGAGAAAGAAAAGAAGCTACGAGTCTGAATGTTTGAGATTGACTGCGGCAATATCCAAGGGGGAGTCTGTTAGTGCAGTATGTCTATCGCCTCCGTCATCTCAAGACCGTAGCAGAAATAGATTAAGTTTAGTGCTTATAGTGTTATATTTTAGTAAAAGGCAATGTGGCAATATTGTAAATAAGGGGAAATCCCTTATAACCCTTGGCCTATAAATAGGGGAGTTAGGGTTAGTGTTAGAGACTTTTGGGCACTGTTGCAGAAATCGGCCTAGGCGGCCGATTAATCGCTGCCTAGGCGCTAGGCGGTAGTTTACTGACTAATTTTAACCTAGTCGGTCCAATTAATCGGTTTTAGTCAAAGTCGGTCAAAGTCGGAATTAATCGGTGAAAATCGGTCTTAGTCGGAATTAATCGGACTAATCGGTCCAGTCTTTTGCAGCCCATTAAACCGATTAGTCGGAATTAATCGGAATTAGTCGGTCTTAGTCGGAATTAATCGGACTTGGGGTATATTAAGTTTGGGTATTTTGATATTTAGCCCCTCTATCTTGCACTAGTTTACATATGGTTCCTAAACTTGTAAAATTATATATAAAAAGTATAAAATTAACTACATATTTATAAAAAAAAATGTAAAATTATATATAAAAGTCCAATCCGATTAATCCCGATTAATCCCTATTAATCCCGATTAATCCCTAGGCGGTACCTCACCGCCCGACTAGCGCCTAGCGCCTTCTACAACATTGCTTTTGGGGAAACTTTTGAAGACTTTACACATTTGCACTTTGGAGAGCTCTAGTTCTAGAGAGAGAAACTAGAAAGAGAAAGTGCTGTGTACGTGATTCACGGTTCTTGTACGCTATCAAATCTTCAATAGAATCACAGTTAGAATTACTGTTCGTGTGTTCGGTCACGATCGTTCAAGGATTCCGCACTTCGAACGGTCGGTTCGCAATCGAAACAGAGACGAATCCGGACCTAACAGTTGTTATTTAAAATAGTGTTGGTTTAATAAAAACCATGTTCTTTTAAAAATCATCCTTTTAAACTTGGTTCTCTTTGAAAATCATTCACAAGTTTTAGATCTACAAGATCACTAGTTCACTTGATTTATTATTTTTCAAGAAAATCATTTTTCTTTCAAGTTCATGTGTAGACTAGAAGATGATTATTTCAGACAAGCACATAATCACCTTTAACTTGTTAAACCATGTTTTTAATCATGCTTTAACAAGTTCCTTATAATAATCAACAACATATTTCTAATAATCAACAAGCAAGCATCAACATATACCAAACAACATTATACTAGCATTATTTCTTCATATCTCATCTTATTTAAGCTTATGTTTCAAGTTTTAAGTATATGTTTTCTTCATAATAAACCTTTTAACCACCATAACATGAAGTAACAAGAGTGTATAAGAAGCTTACTACTAGCTTGAAGCTAGGGGAAGAAACAAGTGAAAATGTGGAGGAAAAAAGCTTGTGGGAAAGGCCCTTCAAGTTCCAAGAACACCAAGCCTCCTAAAACACCTCCTAGCACCTTGAAGTACACTTGGATTGAATGAATGGAAAATGAAAATGATGGTGGTATGTGTGTGTGAGATCGGCCAAGAGAGGGAGAGGGCAAGGAGAGAGTGAAGATGTTATGCTTTGATGAAGATGATCATGTGTACATATAGTCCTTAACCCCTTTGTCCATTGGTTCATATGTCTTCCAAAGTACATACATAATCACACAATATCCAAGGGGAGATATGGAAGATTTAGATGATATCTAGGTGATTTTAGGTGTGGGGTCCCCTTAGGGGACGGTTACAATGGGGGGGGGGGGGTAAGATGTAAAATGTTGTGGTAAGTAGGTTAATTAATGGAAGGTTAAAGTGTTAAGTCTAGTGTTTAAGTGTTTTCATGTATTAGGTAGTGTGTTATAATGCTCGAGAACCATAACTATCTCGGAAAAATAAAAACAATACTTTTTGCAATATTTTAGTGTTCCGGGTAATGTCCGGTTGTCCGGTTAGATACCGTTCCGTTAAAGTGCTAGGTTATTCCATATAGTGTCCTATATATATCTTTTTGTAACATTTTTAATTCCCAACACTTTGGAAAGCATACAGGACTATTTAGTCAATTTTCTGCACAAGACTAGTATGTTAACAAGCACATGTAAGTATGACGCAGTAATCAGAAAGCAGTTAAGTAATTCAGCACAGTCATCAAGCACTTTAATTATCATTAATAACTCGTACGGATACATGAAATTTTGAGGGTTGTCACATTCTCCCCCTGTTAAGAAAATTTCGTCCCGAAATTTAGCACGTGGTTACTGAGGAAGCTAGTTAAGTTGCGTGGTTTCCTGGTTTTCCTGGGGTGTCACATCATCCCCCCGTTGGTTTGGAATTTCGTCCCGAAATTCTGCAGTAGCTTCAGCCTCAGTAGTGGTTGCACTTTTCTTAAACAGTTGGGGATACTTGAGTTTCATCTGGTCTTCTCGTTCCCAGGTATACTCTGGGCCATGACGGGAATCCCAACGAACTCGGACAAAAGGTATTCTGGTACGCTTGAGAATCTTAACATCTCGATCAGTGATCTCTACTGGTTCCTCGACGAATCGCAGTTGGTCGTCGATAGTGAGCTCCTTGAGAGGAACTATGAGGGTCTCATCTGACAGACACTTCTTCAGATATGACACGTGGAATACGTTGTGAACTCCACTGAGTTCTTCAGGTAGATTCAACTTGTAAGCGACTTTGCCAATTCTCTCAATGATTTCGAACGGTCCGACATAACGCGTATTGAGTTTGCCTCGTTTGCCAAAACGAACTACACCTTTCCAAGGTGAGACTTTGAGTAGCACTCGATCCCCAACCTGGAACTCGAGTGGTTTCCTTCGCTTATCATGTTTAACCTGATAGAGCAAGACATGTTTAACCTATACTTCGCTAATTCCTCATTAGCTAACTTGATAGAGCAAGACATGTTTAACCTATATGACTCTAATTCGTGTATATGCTTAGTATCTAAAGACACTAAGTTAAGCCGACGTTGGTATCCAAAGAATTGATACATGATGGTTGTAGAGTAGAGCATACCCCTAGACCTGCTTACTCACTAGCTTGATTCATCCTTAACCATCCATGCTCGTAGTGACCTCCTTGCCACAGTAAAAACCACCTCGTTCATTCTTAAATATAGCTAACTCATTATTTTCTGTTTTGTGCCAAGTCTCACCACACTGCTGCTTTTGTCACTTTTGTAAGTGCCCTCATGATGAAAGTTTCACCTATCTCATTCCGAATTTTGACAAGTTATTAGTATACTTCTTAATGCGAGCATCGATTATGGCAGTAATCGCCTTTGCTTTGCTTGTCACGGGATTTCTCTTTCTCTTAACACCCTCCTTGGGCAGTCCCCCATCCTCACCACATCCTTGGTGAGACTAACTGAGAGAGTTACTTGAAAATAAATCTAGGTAGGGTGACATGATGAGATCATGATTCGGATCTCAGGGCTAAACCCCAAATGTAGCGCTCAGTGCGTTTGGATTCGAGTGTTATCCAATATGCAATCAATCCTTGACAGATTGTAGAGGCGTCGGGGTAACTAACAACATTAGCTCTAATCAGGATCGAGTTCTAGAGCTCGGTTCCCAAACTTGGAATTTTTCCACTAGCGAGCAATACTCTTCTCGCTTAAGATTCTTGAGTTCTTCCCACAATAACCTCTTTGTTGTATTACTCCCTATAGTTTGCACTTGGAGATTCCACCAAGTTAACGCCTCATTCAATAGAAGGCTATTCGTTTACCAAAACGTTTACTTAGGAGTACATTTATTAGCAAGGTTAACTGACTTCCTTGTCTTTATCTAGCGGATAGAACTCACCGCACCTTCCGTATCAATGAGGTCTCACGGCTTATAATCCGGAAAAGCCTTAGGATTAAAATCTGGTGTGATTGCATCTCCAAGTGTGGCATTGCCACTCATTCTCGTCCCATCGGGATTTGAACCACTTGAACTACTGGTACCATCAGTACCATCACTAGTGTCGACTCGACAACCTCATGTTGTTCCATATGACCTCTAGTTCAACTTTAATAGTAGGGCGCTGATTAACTGACCATCTTCTAGGCGCAGATTTTCTTGTCGACGCCACGTTGTTTCCGATACATAGTATCATTGGGTCTAGGCTTTTATTTGGACAGATATAGCCTATCATGCGCCTAAGAATTAAGAATGTGATGGGTCATGGAAACCTCAAGACAACGTTGCTCCGGTATGTTTGAACAATGATATTCATGAATAAATGCATTCCAAAATGCATAGTACCTCTTGAGTGTATTAGCCATGTGCCTAAATGGGAAAAGAAGTAATTCGTTGAGGAGGAGAAACCAAACGGTCGTCTCCAATTCTTACAACGTGTATCCCATACTTCCTGGATCTCGATCGCCCAAAGTAGGAAAAATCCTTCGCCGCACTAGCCCGTGTGACGAATACGTTGATACTCCTTGAGATCCACGAGCTTCGACAAAATTGTTGTAATTTCCATAGATGTCGAATAATACAATGAAGGGGTTGTAGCTTGGCTCATGCCATAGTATCCCTTGGAATAAGACAAATATCAAACGACAGAGTTTAATGTAATCATCTCCGATAACTAAGATAAGGTAAGGTGTCATAGACACCAAAGAACCAGCCCATGTACAAGAATTTCGAGAGTGTTGAGGAAAAATCCTCCATGAGTGGCTAACGAGTTTTTTTTTTTTTGCTTTCGATGACTAGTCTCAGACGACTCGTGTAATAGATCGAATATTAAGTGCAAACAATAAGTGTAGTCTTCCTGTATCGTAGAGTGTTATAGTAACCATTCCGGTTAGTGTTCTACTAGATAGAAATTTGAACAACTTAAGAACTTCGAATGGATAGTGATCTCTTGGTTTGACCCGCAGAGCCCACCAGGATTTCCATACACTACAAGTTGTTATTACGTGGGCCCCCGTAATAATAAATTGTCTTGTATGGTCACCCTAGCATTCTCTCGTTCAAGCAACCGATCAGTCAAAGAGAGGACACTATTGTCTATATACCTTCAACATAGGAGGGACCTTCGTAATGGTCCACGTGCTAACGCCTATTGTCATTATTCGTGGAAGGGCACAACGTTAGCCGAAATAGTAATAAAAGAATTTGTCATACTAACAACTGGAGGGGCACCTTCAAGATGAGTACTTCATCTTCTTTGTCTGGACAGGAATGTAATTCGAGCATGACTAATATGAATCTCAGGGACCTCGTCCCACTAGTAGAGTTATTGTCCAAGGCCGCCACCTCCGGCTCGTCGTCACTACTACCGAAGCCAGGCATATACCACCCGAGGGTAGACAACCATCTCCCATGGGATCAATACTTTAGGGTCTCTCTCAGGGACCACGCCCGCCGTAAGGTTCGTAATAGCCGCGAGGTCGTCATTCTCATCGCGTGAGTCAATTGTAATAATAGAATTCGTAGTCGAAGGTATTTTCGTCCTTGGAAAATATTTCGTACAATACATATACAAAGACATTATATATATATAATCACTAAATCTCATGCTATTTTTGTTTCTCGTGTTTCACATGTAATCCTTAATGTTTTCAAGTCTATTCCTCATAGACCAACCATGTATTAATCCTTCTTTGTTACTTATGATTGAGCTCGCGTGATAGATCCTCATGTTATAGTGACACAATGAAAACCTTTTGTCATACTTTTGAAATCACTTTTGTAATGTTATCGACTTTGTTTTCATGTAAGAGCCCTTGGTGATTGTAGACCAAACTTTATAAAAGTTTGTCCCCGGTTCACTACAATCGGAGCTCTGATACCAATCTGTCACACCCTGCTAGTAGCGGAAGCGTATTGTGTGTAACGTAAGAAAGGTAATCATTGCATCCCAATGTATTAACAACATTAACCAACAACGATGCCATAGATATATAACTTTCAACGAATATTTACATATTTTCCCAAAAGTAATTTCAAGTACCATACATGTTCACAACATTAGACATAACATAGTTATCAGTTTGTTTTTACACATCACAACAGATAATTTTAACATAAACTTAGTAAGGTTTTGTTTCCTATATACCCATACGAAGTTAGGATATAGAAGACAAACCCTTCAAAAGTGGCAATCGTTGTCATTTGTTTTCCCGAATCCCATAGTGAATCACCGGCTCAAGACCTGTTTCCTGAAATACATGTAGTTTTAAAAAGTCAACAAAAAGTTGAGCGAGTTCATGCAGTATTTGTTATCATATGAAATCTCATAAATGTTATATTGTAATCATGGTATGTTCGGATTCATTCATGGAGTGTGTCAAGGATCTATCAGTGGGTAGCGAGCCCCCTGACATAATGTACCATAAGCAAATAACCAAACCAAGAACACTTTGTCATCATTTGGGATCACAAAAGCACTCCAGGGTATACCAACCAGGAGTGGGGCGTGCCTCAAGCCCAATAGATCTACACCTTTTGCACCTTGGTCACTAAGTGATTAATGGTTACTAATGTTGTCACCCTACTTATGCACATTGATCATGTTATCTACTACTCCGTAACTAACATACCAATAGTTTTAGCATGTATTTCCCCTCGATGTTTTTGAAAACTAAACAGTGAAAACAGTGAAAGGAGGGACATGAACTCACAAATTTGCGTTCCGTGTAATATAATATCGAAGTGAGCGTCCGTACGTGTCAATAACCTACATGTGTACCAATCTCGTTAGACACTAGGTCTTTCGGACCTCGTACAAGTTGTTCATCTTGAATTCTTTATTATGTTCTCATTTGTTATCTTTGGAACAACTTTGTATTTTAGAGCGTTGATAGTTTACTCGCTTGATTGTTATGTGTATACATATATTCTATATGATGCGTGCGAAGTGTCGTATATATTAGGTGTATATTTTAAGCCCTTTTTAACACCTATTTTAGCCAAGTTTTAAATTTATAAAACACGATATTTCACTAACACTAAACACACATATGGGCAAGTGCACCCATCGTTGAGCGTAGTATAGTGTTGGTAAGATACCGAGGTCGTCCAAGGACACAAGAGCTTTTAGTACCGGTTTATCCTTAACGTCTAATCAAAAATAAAAGTTTAGAAAAATGTTTTAAGCTAAGAAAAATAAAAACTAACTACAATGCTGAAAAAAAATAAAAATAAAAGAAAAAACAGATAGACAAGATGAATCACTTGGTTCCGACTTGTATCTAGTATAACCTTTGATTATTTCCGCACTTTTGCACATAATTAAGAGATTATCTTAGTTATTGTAGTAGGCCCCTCTTTTGAAGGTGACGTTACCCTCACCCCAGTAGTTTGAGTCAGCAAGGATACAATCCTAAAAGGGTGGATTATTGGAAGATAATGAATTAAGTTATTAATGCAGTATTGTGGTAGGCCCCGCTTTTGGCGGTGACGTTACCCTCGGCTAAGTAGTCTGAGTCAGCAGGGATACAGTCCTAAATAGCCGGGTTATAGTATTAATAGTAGTTAACTTATGAGTGGGTCAAAGAGTTTGGACCCCCGCCATCCAATACCGTGAAGTATTGAAGGAGGTCCTACTAAATTTGACCCAGGTCCATTGCAGGACCCCTAAACGCTGAACAATGGCAAGACCTTTACCAAACCGTTCCCTCAACCCCCGACCAGGTAGCCAACATACCTCCATATAGACCGTGGAGATATGAATGGTGAAAATCCTTTATTTTATATAGACAGTAAAATAATGCCAAGACACCACGGAAAAACGATAAGGAAAGATCACCTTCAACATAAGTAACTAGTTATTAAAGTCATTAATACAAAACCAAATAAAAAGTGCAAAAGATTAGAAATAAAAAGTATTATACTAGACACTTCGTCTTCACCAAGTGATGTAAGAGACTTAGGCAAACATGGCCTTGATTGTCAAGAACTCTTACGATCAATCTTGGATCCCGAGACGACTCACACAATCTACGATGGACAATGGATGATGGTGGTGGATGATGGTGTTGTGATGGTGGTGGATGGTGGATGAAGTGTGAGAGAGGTGGTGTGCCAAGGGATGAGTTGAAATGAATCCAAGCACTCCTATTTATAGGCTGAACAGAGAGCTGGGCACGGCCCCGTGCCTGTCTGACACTCTCTCTCCTCATTAATTGTAATTCGCAATTACAATTAATGCGTCTGCTGTACTTTTGACACGCCCCCGTGTCCGCTGAGCACGGCCCGTGGTGGGCAATAGAAGCTTCTATAGGTTTGTCTTTTCAGCTGCTTCTTGGCCACGGCCCCGTGCTGACTGAGCACGGGGCGTGTTCAGTCTTCTGTCTTCTCTATTTTGCTTTGGAAGGTGCCGTTGAGGGGTCGGGCAGTCCACTAATGTTCCTTTTCTTGTATTTATGTTGGATTTAGCTGTTTTTTTGCTTCTTTTGCGTTTTTGAGCTCATTTAATCCTGAAAATACAAAAGGAAGACAAAAACACTCTTTTTCCAATATTAGTACTTAAAAGGGGTTAGTTTTATGCCTCAATTGATGTAATTTATATGTTGCATTTTACACACATCAAATACCCCCACACTTGAACTTTTGCTTGTTCTCAAGCAAAACTCTTTAATATGTGGCTTACACTCCCAAATGGAATAGGTAGAAGAGAAGGTTTTGGGCTTGTCGTAGAGTGTCGGGAATCCAAGGTCTTTTTTGGGTTTTATCTTTATTTATTTACAATCCTATTCGTAATGATTTATTTAGAACGTTTCATAGATAGAATTACTTATTCGGGCATAACATGCCTTTTTAAAATTCTATTTATATACAAGTTCACATACCTCACGGGAGAAATCACTCACACTCGGCCGAAGATGTATTTTTAGTGAATCACTCGAGAGCGGCGTGGAACTTATTCCTACCATAAGCTTGCCAAGCAATCAATCCTCCTCCTTTTTAACTTTTATACCTTTGTAGATATCAAGAGGACTTTCTGGGTCAAGGGTTAGGCTTGGGTTAAAGGTAGGTGGTTGGGTTAGTGGTTAGTAGAAAAAGGGCGAAAAGCGTAACAAGTGTCGGTTTTCGTAAGATTTTCTATTTTTTTTTACGAAAAACCTAACTTGTTACTAAAACAAAGGGTTAAAAATGAAAAAGGTTTTGGTGGGTAAAAGGGTTTTTGGTTTGGGTGATGAAATGAAAAGGTTTAGGCTCAAAGGGGTTAACTAGGGGGATTTTTGGGTAGGTGGTAAAAGAAAAAGAAAAATAATGGTGTAGAAATAAAAAGGGTTAGTCCTAATGCCTCCATCATTTACTTACTCGGGTTTAAGTTGATAAGGACTGGGAATGTATCGTCATGGCAAGTTCTAGAGTCGTAAGAACCAAGCGGCTATTCGCACAAGAAACGAAAAATGAGCATTTAGTTTTAATGATATGTAATTGTATGCTCAATAAAGGCTCAAAACTCACTTTTGTGGGAATGGGTTTTTATGTGATCAAGTATATATAATCAAATTTTAACTAAGTTTGTCATGCCTTTTCATAATTTTCTTATGTTGGTTCTTTTTATCACTACGCTATCGGTTGTAAACTTGTAAAAATATAACCTTTTTGAGAACTTGAATTTCCCGAATTAAACCTAGACAAGTAAGAGAAAAAAAAAATTCGAAAAATTTGGGGTGATTAGCGGTTCCAATAGAGTTTTGTGTAAGGCTTGTATTTAGGACTTGCAAAATTCAAGGTTTTAGCATCCCCCCACACTTAAATTACACATTGTCCTCAATGTGTCCCAAAAATAAATTTTTAGGTTGATTAGATGTGTAAAATAGTGTTTAAAAAGCAAAAACTTGTGTTACTGGGCACTGAACACGGCCCCGTGTTATCCGGGCACGGCCCCGTGTTCAAGTGTCAGTAACAAAATTAAAACAAGAGAAACAGAAGTCTGGACACGGGGGCGTGTTGGGTGAACACGGCCCGTGTCCAGGTACCTGAACTGGGCGTTTTCCTGCAGGTGGCTCAGCACGGAGCCGTGTTGGTTGGGCACGGCCCGTGTTGAACCTTCTGAACTGGAGAGAATTGTCGGGTTCCCTTGTTCTTGTGCATGGGGTCATTTTTCTCGTTCCCCTTTTCATCCCTTACCACCATGAGTGTGTTTTATTCCTCACAAACCATCCAAACCTTAAAACCATCAATTCATTTTATCATAGAGAGAACTTACATAGTCCTAAATTAAACTAGATAAAACAAGGAAATAATAACCCATGGAGTCCTAGCCTTTACTTTATTTTAATTAGCAAAATTTCCAAGAAGCAATTAATCTTGGTTAACTAAGGCCTTTTTGAACTCCATCTTCCGCGTGCGATTCTCCTCAAATGTCGGCGAGCCATTCTTCCACCTCCCTTGGAAGGAGAAAGGAAGGCTCATTGGCATTAGTTTGAGGAGTTTCAACTTCCATCGGGATCTCTTGTAGGTGTTCCACGGGAGGTTCCGCCGGCAAGTCTTCCCACCCGGTAGGGTTGTTGATTCCGAGTGCTAGGTTCCAATCCTGCTGAGGAAGGACCGGTTCCATTGGGGGTGCTACAAGAATATTTAACCTCTGGTGCAAGAGGTTAATTTCTTGGAAGCTGCTTTCAAGTCCCATCATAAGATCGTTAATACGGTCGATTAGGACCTCCTCTACTGAAGTCATTTCGTCGAGAGCCTCCCTTAATGCTACCACATAGTGCACAAGTGTAGCTTCAATGGAGGGTCTTCTTCCTCTTCGGCTGTTTGACGAGTGTACAGAAGATGTTTCGTTGTTTTCACTCGACATTCTACGAAAAATAAACTGAAAGAGTTTATTTAATGAAACAGTTATCGAACACGGCCCCGTGCTCAATGAGCACGGCCCCGTGTTCATCTTTCTGCAGAATTTTGGAACAAGGAAACTTGGATTTTTAAGTTATTTTATGAACTTGTGGGGTCTTTTTAGTTGCTAATAACTTAAAACAAGTTTACATAACATGTTTTTACCAAGATTCCTTGAACAAAACTCATAAATCCCTTCCACAAAGTTGGAAGAATTTCAAACTTTCAATGGTAGTTCTTGGAGAAAGATGGAGAAGAAGGAAATGGCTAAAAGAGGAAAGGACAAGATGGGTTGTTGGAACCTTCTTTTAGACTTACCTAGGATAGTTTGAGAGAAGATTCCTGCAAATCTCTGCCCCAAGTTGGTCCAAATGTGCAGGATTCTTGGCTGCATTTATAGAAAACGACAGCATCCTGGACACGGCCCCGTGCCCAGTGGACACGGCCCCATGTGCAGGTGGAATTCTGACACAGTTTGTCCGCACTCTGACGTACTGGTCAGAATGGAATCTTTTGATGGACACGGGGGCGTGTTGGTTGGACACGGCCTCGTGTCGAGGGACTATTTTATGAAGTTGTCTAGTTTTTAAGGAACTTGTTAGTATCGGGTGGCTCCTGACTGGTTGGAACAACCCCAAAGTGCCTAAGATACCTTAATTGTCCTAGACTAAGGCGAGAACGCAAGAGGTTGTCGGTGAGGGTAATTCCTATTTTTATTCTAGGTGGACAAGTCCAACCCTTTCCCGGGCTCTTGTTAAAGAAGGTGTATGCCGAATCGCTCAGGTCTATGTATGCACCGAACGAAGTCGATGGAGAGTCCTTCACGACACAATCGACACAGGGACGACTATCGTCCAAGTCTCTGCTAGGTACTAAGGCATTTTCGGGAGCAACGAGGTTGTTGGAATGCGGTTCCAGCATTTCGTCATGGTCATCGTCTTGGGGTGGATCAATAAAATCCTTCCTAAGCTCTTCTAACCAATTCTGAATTAGCTTTTCTAGTTGAAATAACTCATCAAGGAGCATTTCTCCTAGAATATCTGGCTGGGCGCATTCGAGGGAGAAATAGTGCTTATTTTTACTTTCGCCCCTCTTACGGTTGTAAGAAGTCGGTGGGTCCATGTAGTGGGGCCTATAATTTAGAAAGTAGCATTCTACTTCTTCATGTTTGCCACCACATAATTGACACCATGTACCATAAGAGTGCCGAAAGTAAAAACAATTACTATCACTCATGTTTATGTCAGAAATTACCAACCGCCGGGATCTAACGGTTCTGTTTTCAGTAACTGAAACTTGGGCACGGGGGCGTGTTGAGTGGGCACGGCCCCATGTTCAGCTTACTGTCTGACGTAAAACAGGATTGCCAGTTCCAATGATTGAGCACGGGGGCGTGTTCAGCGGGCACGGCCCGTGCTGAGCTCTGCAGAAGCTGAAAAACTAAGAAAATCCTAAAAAATTAAAAAGAAAAATAAAAGATGATTAGGCCGTTGATTCCTAACTTTCTTAAAATCCTTGTGTCCCCGGCAGCGGCGCCAAAAACTTGATGCGTGCGAAGTGTCGTATATATTAGGTGTATATATTAAGCCCTTTTTAACACTTATTTTAGCCAAGTTTTAAATTTATAAAACACGATATTTCACTAACACTAAACACACATATGGGCAAGTGCACCCATCGTTGAGCATAGTATAGTGTTGGTAAGATACCGAGGTCGTCCAAGGACACAAGAGCTTTTAGTACCGGTTTATCCTCAACGTCTAATAAAAAATAAAAGTTTAGAAAAATGTTTTAAGCTAAGAAAAATAAAAACTAACTAAAATGCTGAAAAAAAATAAAAATAAAAGAAAAAACAGATAGACAAGATGAATCACTTGGTTCCGACTCGTATCTAGTATAACCTTTGATTATTTCCGCACTTTTGCACATAATTAAGAGATTATCTTAGTTATTGTAGTAGGCCCCTCTTTTGAAGGTGACGTTACCCTCACCCCAGTAGTTTGAGTCAGCAAGGATACAATCCTAAAAGGGTGGATTATTGGAAGATAATGAATTAGGTTATTAATGCAGTATTGTGGTAGGCCCCGCTTTTGGCGGTGACGTTACCCTCGGCTAAGTAGTCTGAGTCAGCAGGGATACAGTCCTAAATAGCCGGGTTATAGTATTAATAGTAGTTAACTTATGAGGGGGTCAAAGAGTTTGGACCCCCGCCATCCAATACCGTGAAGTATTGAAGGAGGTCCTACTAAATTTGACCCAGGTCCATTGCAGGACCTTTAAACGCTGAACAATGGCAAGACCTTTACCAAACCGTTCCCTTAACCCCCGACCAGGTAGCCAACATACCTCTATATAGACCGTGGAGATATGAATGGTGAAAATCCTTTATTTTATATAGACAGTAAAATATTGCCAAGACACCACGGACAAACGATAAGGAAAGATCACCTTCAACATAAGTAACTAGTTATTAAAGTCATTAATACAAAACCAAATAAAAAGTGCAAAAGATTAGAAATAAAAAGTATTATACTAGACACTTTGTCTTCACCAAGTGATGTAAGAGACTTAGGCAAACATGGCCTTGATTGTCAAGAACTCTTACGATCAATCTTGGATCCTGAGACGACTCACACACTCAACGATGGACAATGGATGATGGTGGTAGATGATGGTGTTGTGATGGTGGTGGATGGTGGATGAAGTGTGAGAGAGGTGGTGTGCCAAGGGATGAGTTGAAATGAATCCAAGCACTCCAATTTATAGGCTGAACAGAGAGCTGGGCACGGCCCCGTGTCCGCTGGGCACGGCCCCGTGCCTGTCTGACACTCTCTCTCCTCATTAATTGTAATTCGCAATTACAATTAATGCGCCTGCTGTACTTTCGACACGCCCCCGTGTCCGCTGAGCACGGCCCGTGGTGGGCAATAGAAGCTTCTATAGGTTTGTCTTTTCTGCAGCTTCTTGGGCACGGCCCCGTGCTGACTGAGCACGGGGCGTGTTCAGTCTTCTGTCTTCTCTATTTTGCTTTGGAAGGTGCCGTTGAGGGGTCGGGCAGTCCACTAATGTTCCTTTTCTTGTATTTATGTTGGATTTAGCTGTCTTTTTGCTTCTTTTGCGTTTTTGAGCTCATTTAATCCTGAAAATACAAAAGGAAGACAAAAACACTCTTTTTCCAATATTAGTACTTAAAAAGGGTTAGTTTTATGCCTCAATTGATGTAATTTATATGTTGCATTTTACACACATCACTATACATATTGAATTCATAAGCGTATTCATGTATTCTATGTGTATTGACTTATGTGTGATCGGCTTCGTTCTTCACACGTCCTCGTGCAGTGCAAGCATTTCATTGAGCCTTTGCTCATGTCATTGGGACGAGCCCATGTCATTGGGCATGTTATCTATGTTATCGTATCTAACCCATGTTTTAATGTTATTGGGCCAAGCCCATGTCATTGGGCCGAGCCCATGTTATCTATGTTATTGGGCCGAGCCCATGTTATATTGCCATTGGGCCCTAGCCCATGTATTAAGGACTTTGGGCCTAGCCCATTACCAACTTCGATAGGCCAAATTCTAACTTCATGAGTCCATTAACATAATCTTGCAATTTTTACCAAAATGTTACCAAGTAGCAAACTTTAAATAAGTTCATTTTTCCTATGAAAATACTTGGTAATTTTTATAGTTTTTGACTTTCCGGATTCTTGTTATAGGTCACTTATATATGTGATCGTTTTAACATCCAAAATATGTTATTTTAGACTCGACTTTGTAGTAACTTGTTCACGATGCCGATACGCCCAATTTGTCATCATCAAGTGTTATGCATTTCCGTTTAGAACATTTTATTTAATTGTCCGATTTTACTAGCATTTCTTGGACCATGTAGGAACATGTATGTGTATTTATTTTGATCACCCTATAGGTATCTAATACCTAAACATTTAGCACATAATACATGCAGTTGACAAGTTTCCAAAAAATATATATTTTTTACCAAAAAATTATATATACATATATTGTTACATTTTTAACCATTTATTTTTGTAAAAGAATAAGTTTTAGTCCATAAAACTTATTGAATATTTAAGACTTAAATATTCTCATTAGGGTTTCCAAAATGACGTTTATGACCACTAATCGCGTTTAACCTTGTTAATCACCCTTTGATCCCATTTTTAATCGCGATTAGATTTTTAGAAAATTCGCCATAGTTTCCCCTAAACTATGACGTTTCCCACGTTTTCAAAACGCGTTTAAACCATGTTTAAACCCATAATCATAATCAATTTCCAAATCAAGTTTCATTACACTAACTTTGCATGCATGATTCATGCTATTTTCTTCTTTATTTCCATGAACTTTTATAAGTATATTTTTAACAACTTGGTTAAAAATAATGAAATCTTCACATAATTATTAGGACCTTAAAGACACCATTTTCATTATATTTTCTAATTAAAATCTCCTCTTTAAACCACTTTGTTTAGTAAACTTTTAGGATGATCATAATAAGAATCATGGTGGTTATTCTTTATAAAAGTCACTTATGTGTAATAAATCATTTTTAAGTTGTAGTAAAGTTCATGGAACAAGAGGTTGATGATCTTGTTTAGATTTAAACATTACCATGTTTAAATCATCATTTATATTATTAATCATAAAAAATCACCCACTTAAAACAACTTACTTTAACATAATCAACATAAATTGTGCTGACTAGCTATCACAAATCAAATAAATCAACACATAATATAGTTATATTTAGTGTTTATGTCACACCCCGACCGCGTAAAACAACAATTCGCGGCGGAATTGTCGGGGAGTGTTGTAACAGAATCATTGTTTCAAAACACACGGAAATTTGAAGTTTCGTTTTATTAAACATTAAATATTTACATCGTCTGGAAATCTAAATAAACAAGTTTATTAAGTTACTAAGGCCTCGTCCAGTCCTATGTGAGTATGCATCCTAGCAATCAACATCATTCAACAACACCTGAAACATATGTGAAAACAAAGTCAGCAAAGAAATGCTGGCGAGTACATAGGTTTTGTGAGAGTGTCAGATTCATGGCTCGTTTATACGTTGGAATAAATTGTGCAACTTCGTTAATTGTCATTAGAAAACCTTGTTTTATAAAATGTTTGTATCGTAAAATGAATAACCAAATCAAAATAGTTTGGTTACAATTTATAAACCTCGAAGCCATGAATCTTAACCCAAAACATTTGTTTTCGTAAACCAAATCGTAAATCATTCTCGTAATAAAACTCGTATAGTTTATATCATTTCGAAAACCTCGTTTGTGTGACATCGCTTCCAATTGTTTACCCAAGTGAACTAAATAACGCTCCGGTATGTAATATGATGAAAACATATATATATATAGGAAGTACCAGCGGCGTATCCACCATGCCTTCATCACATCACCCCCGTCCCGTTATCTAAACACTAACCGAAGACCAATCGTTTACCCAAATCGTTTAATTCGTTAAACATCGCTTTAGTCGTTTAAATCATTCTCGTTTTAGACCGTGAAACTACTTTTGGTCGTCTCGCTAATAACATTCAAACCTGTGTGACTCGTATATTGTTCAACTCGTTTTCGCATTAACGAACCTCCAAAAGGGTAAGTTAACAATCATCAGATTCAGTCGTTACCCACCTAACCCACACATAACCATGGGTCCGGTCTGATAACGGGATTTGTCGGATCCTATGGTACCACAACGTAATACTGGTCGGTTTGGCCGAAATTAATAAATGTCATTCGTTATGTACTTACAACCAACAAGCTCATTCACATTATCGAAATCGTTATTAGTTTAGTGTAAACCATCTCAATCGTTTCGAAACCATCGTTAAAATATCGAAATCGTTTTGATACATATGAATCACCCCAAAACAATTGAAAATAGTAAAAGAGGGGACTATGTACACACCTTCGGGTGCTTTTTTAAATGTTAACACAATCCCTCAAATTGTTTATCCGCCCTAATTTAAATAAGAATGATTTTAATAATCAAGAACCCACACTTTGGCATGCAATTACTACTTATGTCATTTCCGTTTTAATATATATGAAACTGGACTGTTTTCGGACATTTAAATAAAATAGTTAACTTATTCCAACAATTCCCAAATTTTTACAGAAAGTCTTATATGAACCAAAAATTATTGTGTAAAAATATCGGGGTCCAGTTCATTACCAATATTTTATAAAAATTCATTTTCCGGACTGCAATCAGATTTGTCGCTTTCTGATTGTAGTTTACGAAATAATTCATTAAAAATTCATCGTGAGTCCGATTTACGAAATTCCAGTGGGAGAATTACAAATACATCAGTGGTCAACTATGGTATAAATTTCATGATCAGACTCCACACAGAATACAAGTTATGACAGAAAACAGGACGCACATTTTCAGCAGCAAAAATGCAGCTCTAGCTGCTGTTACAAAAAGACACTTTAAAAATAGTAAAAAGAGTCCAAAAATTATGATTCCAGTGCCATTTGCTTCGTTTTTCGAAAATACATATTTTAGGCTTCAGAAATTATGTTTTTCGACTTATTAAGGTCTGTTTACAGCCTGTTGAAGTCGGCTGAATATGTAACTCAACATGTTATTTTGTGGTTTAAACATTACTAAACCGTATCAACGAGTGTCCTGACAACGGATTTATCAAGAAACCAACGATTAAATACCAAGCATGTTTTAACCAACCCTAAACCCACAAGTTTTCATCTTCATAACTCATCCTTATGTAAACATTTATGTAAGATTTTGTGTAGAGTTTCATGTTCATCTTATTATTGTTTCTTGTTCTTGTGATTTAGACAACAACATCAAACTACATAACATAACTATGAACAAGATGAAACAAGGTACAAGAAACTTACTACTAGCACAAGGCTAGGGTAGAGATTCTAGTGAGAAAATGTGATGAAAAAGACTAGAACAAAGCTCCTTTGCAAGCCCTTCAACTTGCAACTTCCATGGATGAACTTCAAAGATTTGTATGGACTTGTAAATGAAGAAGATGAAGATGTTTAGGGATGATGGTGGGTTCGGTTATGGAGGACTGAAAATGAGAGAGAGAGAGTGGGGATGTTGTGTAGTGTAAGAAATAGAGTGATATTTATAAGCAAGATCTAAAACAAATCCTTCAAGATTAGAGAGAGGAGAGAAGGATAGATTGTGTGATCTAGTAAAGATTGTGTAGAGATATAGAAGGATATGGAAGTATTTATAAAGATTTCGTGTACAAATACTTGTCCAAAATAATCTACCAAGATCTTGCAAAATATATGGTGGGGCCACCATAATTTGAAACCGTGTGTGGGTATGGGGGAGGGGGTGGAGTGTAACTTTGATGGTAAACAAGATAGAAGTGGGTGTTTAACTGGGTACCGGGTATTTTATCTAGCGTTTAAACCTCGGTTTATGGCGTTCTAAACTATTTTTATTATTCTATAAAAATAAACTCGCCAAAATATTACTGAAATAAATTTCAGTTGCCAAGACTGGCTGCGTTGTCCGCGTTTCGCAGTAAAAGCACTGTGTCGCGCAGAAACACACGCTACGCGCTTAAACTTGAAAAATAACGTTTTTAAGCGTTTGAATTTATTTTTCAACACGAACCTGATTAAAATAAGATTTTAATCATAACAGAATATTTGTGGGACTTATATATTATCCGGGCGGTCACTAACGTTCGTTTTGCAGTTTTGTCGTAATTAGTTCTTTAGTTCAAATAAACATGTTTTCGCCATACCAAAATCCTTCGAAACTTATTTCTAAGTTATGTAAGGGATATTTAGGGTATGTTTGGCTTACGTCACAGTTCCGGAGTGTACGTTGCGTTAAACTGATTGCGTTTAAGCACCAGTTTGCGTATAACCTTCCAGAAAGTGATTTAAAGCTTGAAATCGAAATCGAATCAAAGTGTAAAATCATCAAACACAATAACACATATAATAACACCAAAGCATATTGTTTTATTGATAACCAACATGAAGTCGAAAAGATAAAACAACACCGGTTAGGGTTCCGAACTTCTAGTAACTTTAAATAACATTATGCTTGCAAGGTAAGAGGGACACTTATATACAAGTATATGAAGCGTCATTGGTGCGTCCACCGTACCTTCATTACATTGTTCACGTTTCGTTATTGTTGTCACTATTGGTTCTTACACATGATAAATCTTACTGTGGTTTCCATGCACTGAATTTTTATAATTATGTACGCGTTCATAATTACGTAATTCCTTGCATAGTCCACACAGTTCATTTAATAATGTGTAGGGGGAAAAACCAAATGAATGAACCTGTGATGAGTGTGACTGGGCCACCATAGGGTCCTTTCAGCTGTATCATCACATGCCACTCTTAACCAGATTCTGAATCAATCTTAAACTAGACCACTCAAGGGTCTATTTTCGAATCATGGAATAGTACTATATAATCCTAGGGTCTTAACTACCACGTAGAAACCCATCAAGGATTTAAGATAGTACCTTTTGAATATCCTATTATGAATCCCTCATATGAGGATATGGAAGATTCTATGAGGATTTGGATAACGAAAATCGGATCACATAATAAAAGAGAACACCTAAACACATAATCGCATTAATCGTTTAACTTGACCTTTAATTTGTTATCTTTGGACACGAGTATTTAAAGCATACCAAGAATCCAATCCGTAGATTTCATTTGGCACTTTAAATATTATCAAGAATCTAACTATGAAGATAGGAAGATCATAATAGGAATTTGGTTTGTCCTTATTGAGTTGTAATGTACATATTAAGGTATACAAGGAATCCAATCAGGGCTCCGATTTGAAATTCCATGGGCTTGCGTCCCAAATCTGCATAACTCTTTTGACGGCTTCTAGCGGTCACAAGATTATCGTGGATTTTCTTGATTTTGTCTGTTGTTTCCAGAATGAGCTCAAGTCCAGTAAGCTGAGCTTCACCGTTCTCATTCCAACAGACAGGTGAACGACATTTTCGCCCGTAGAGAGCTTCGAATGGTGCCATCTTAATGCTAGTATGATAACTATTATTGTATGAGAACTCGATCAATGGCAGATGAGAATCCCAATTACCACCAAAGTCTATCACGCATGCTCTAAGCATATCCTCCAAAGTTTGAATCGTCCTCTCGGATTGACCATCTGTTTGGGGATGATAAGCAGTGCTTAGATTCAGTTGGGTTCCCAAGGCAGATTGCATGGTCTTCCAAAAATGAGATGATGATATCTAAAGGAACACCATGTCGTGATACAATCTCGACTACATAGATCTTGGTAAGCTTTTCAGCAGAGAAGTCCTCACGGATTGGTAAGAAGTGAGCTGATTTTGTCAAACGATCAACTACAACCCAAATAGCATCGTGACCTTTAGACGTACGCGGTAATTTAGTAATAAGATCCATCGCAATGTTCTCCCACTTCCAAACCGGTATCTCTGGTTGTACAAGCAAACCAGAAGGTCGTTGATGTTCGGTCTTGACTTTGAGATAAGTTAGGCACTTTGATACATACAAGGCAACATCCTTCTTCATACCAGGCCACCAATACTGAGTACGAAGATCCTTGTACATTTTATCAGCACCAGGATGGATAGAATATCGAGACTTGTGGGATTCGTCCATTACTAAGGTGCGAAGATCGTCCTGATTCGGAATCCACAAACGATTCTCAAAATAGAGTAAACCATCGTCTTTCCTTTCGAGTTTAAGCTCAAGTTGAAGTGGTAGCTCATATTTCAATAAGTCATTGATCACACAAGATCGTTGAGTTTGAAGAACACGTGATTGAATATCAGATAGAGTTCGAACATAATGAAGCTTGACTCGTTCCTTTCGGCTAAGCGCATCGGCCACGACATTCGCTTTACCAGGATGGTAGCGGATCTCGCAATCATAATCGTTTAAGAGTTCAACCCAACGTCGTTGTCTCATGTTCAGCTCCTTCTGATTGAGAATATGCTGGAGACTTTTGTGGTCTGTGAAAACCACACACTTTGTTCCATAGAGGTAGTGTCTCCAGATTTTAAGTACAAAAACTACAGCTCCTAACTCAAGATCATGAGTCGTATAGTTCTTCTCGTGAATTTTCAACTGTCTAGACGCATAAGCGATGACTTTACCACGTTGCATAAGAACGCAACCAAGTCCTGGATTCGACGCGTCACAATAGACAACAAAATCATCGTTTCCCTCAGGTAGTGATAAAACAGGAGCATCACAGAGCTTTCGTTTCAGCGTTTAGAATGCTTCTTCTTGTTTAGGTCCCCACTCAAAAGGCTTATTCTTCTTAGTCAAAGCAGTGAGTGGAACCGCGATCTTCAAGAAATTAGAAAAAAACCGTCGATAATAACCAGCAAGACCAAGAAAAGAACGAACTTCTGTAGGTGTCGTCGGTGTATTCCAATCCTTAATTGCAACAATCTTGGATGGATCTACATGAATACCCTGCTCATTGACAATATGACCCAAGAACTGAACTTCTTTAAGCCAGAATTCACACTTGGAGAATTTAGTAAAAAGTTGTTCCTTCTTCAGAAGTTCCAAAGTCAAACGAAGGTGTTGCTCGTGCTCTGCTTGAGACTTTGAATAAATGAGAATATCGTAGATAAACACAATGATGAACTTATCTAAATAAGGTTTACAGACCCTATTCATTAAGTCCATGAAGATAGCTGGGGCATTCGTCAAACCAAAAGGCATGACAGTGAACTCGTAGTTCCCATATCTCGTGCGGAAAGCAGTTTTGGGGATATCTTCTTCGAACACGCGAAGTTGATGATACCCAGAACGCAGATCGATCTTGGAAAAGCATGAAGCACCTTGCAGCTGGTCGAAGAGATCATCAATTCTAGGTAGGGGATATCGTTTCTTGATGGTAAGATTATTAAGCTCACGATAATCGATACACATTCGAAAAGATCCATCTTTCTTTTTCATAAAGAGGACAGGAGCTCCCCAAGGTGAAAAGCTTGGACGGATGAATCCCTTATCAGACAACTCTTGAAGTTGTTTTGATAACTCTTGCATCTCCGACGGTGCAAGACGATAAGGTGCTTTCGCAATCGGGTTGGCATTGGGTACAAGGTCAATATGAAACTCGACTTGACGAGCTGGAGGCAAACCAGGCAGTTCATCGGGAAACACCTCTGGATAATCCCGAACAATCGGAATATCCTGAATACTTTTGCTCTTGCCTTTCTCCTCGGTGACATGTGCCAGGAAAGCCACATATCCTTTTCGCAAATAACTTTGGGCCTTTGTACATGACATAAGCTTCAAACCACCAGATGGCCTTTCGCCACGAACTTCCAGAATATCGTCAGACGGACGAGGGATACGAACAATCTTATCGAAACAAACCACCTCAGCATGATGTTTGGTTAATCAATCCATCCTTATGATAATGTCGAAACTCCCAAGTTGCATCGGTGTGAGGTCAAAAGGAAAAAGGTGATTATTAAAGTTAGATTGACAGTCGCAAATAACATAATTAAGTACAAAAAGTAACTTTGATAGATAAGGGTTTCCTTAGTTATCTAACCAAGGAATTAAAGTGTTTACTCAGATTGCCAATTTCGTTTCTTAGAATGAAACGAGCACTTAGCATCTTCGAGGAAATCATGAGCGATCATATGAACAAGAGAACTACAAATACGGTTCTTTTGGTGTAGGTATCATAGGGTATGCCATACACACATGCAACTATATTTGTACACCGGAATTGCAAATAAAGATTTATTTATAAACAAAAATCGATTGTTTCCGAGTTCAAAGGAAAACACTAGAAACATAAACATAAGATTCAGATTATTCAAAGCAACAGCTTCTTCTAATCGGCCAAATGCTCATCCATGGGTCGGATTTGCATTGACAAACTTTGGGCATTTGTTCCTGAAATGACCCATTTCGCCACAGTTGTAGCAAGTACCAGGCGGAAAACGAGCTCGTGCTGGATTTGTTTGAACAACAGTAGGATCTGCAACGGTTTTATTTTGGATCGCATAACGACATGTTTTGACCAAATGTCCCCATCGTCCACAGTGGGTACATTTGAAACATGGTGTTTGACCTGGATGATGACCATTGCATTGATTGCACAAGGGAGCAGTTCCCAAGTACGGCTTCTTGGCTGGTTGTGCTGCCACATGGCTAGGTTTTGCTTGATTTGGTGTAACGGCTACGGGATTCTTTGGAGCTTTACGCTTCTTTGACTTTTTCGGAGGCTCGGCTTCTGCTTTCTTTGATGCTTCTTGGGTGGCTTCGTTATTGAGATGAGACATGGTGACAGCTAATTCAACAGTCTTCAGGATAACTTCGCCTATTTGCTGGGCAAATTTGGCAGTTTGCTTGGACATTTGAATGTCGTTGCGACGATGAGACATTCTAGAGGAAGTGAAAGACATAGGAGAAAACAAGTGAAATGTTATCGGATAACAGAACAACAACACATTGAAATTGCGATCATTTGTTTGTTACTTAAGGCAAACAAATGTGACGGTGTTTAATCAAAGTAAACGGGTCACATTAATGTATCACAGAAGACATGCTCGCCTATAAGCAGTGTTGTAGAAGGCGCTAGGCGCTAGTCGGGCGGTGAGGTACCGCCTAGGGATTAATCGGGATGAATCGGATTGGGATTTTTATATGTATTTTTTCAAAATTATATATATATACCCAATAATATAAAAATAATACTTCAAAATTCACATAAATACTTCAAGTTTCAGATAGTATGGTTCGATTTTGACTGATTCTGACCAATTTTGACCGCCTAGGACCGCCTGGGACCGCCTGGGACCGCCTGGGACCGATTTTGACCGCCTAGGACCGATTTTGACCGACTTTGACCGACTCCGATTAATTGGCCGACTAGCTCAAAATTAGTCAGTAACTAGCCGCCTAGCGCCTAGGCGCCGATTAATCGGCCGCCTAGGCCGATTTTTGCAACACTGCCTATAAGTGAACACTCACCCCAAGAGTTCCCAGGTAAGAGTGACTGGTCCGATACTGCGGATTTGTACGAACACTCTAGCCTTAGATAGAAAACTCAGGGTACAGGCATTCACTCTTCCAGTTCGCACGTGTTCACATTATAAGACCCAAACTTTGACGAAATTTTAAAACTTAAAGGGTTCAAAACCTTACAATAAATCATCCTAGAACAGATGATTGGTTTTCAAAGCGGATTCGAAATTTGTGTTCTTGTTGTGGTTATCACCTAAGGATAGGTGACGGTATTGTTTTAAGATCTAAACACAAGAAAACTCGCGTTAGGGTCCTAGGAAGGTTATAGACTAGGTCAAAGTATTACTAATAACCTAATTCCCTATAACCATGAGCTCTGATACCAACTTTTCTGTCACACCCCGACCGCCTAAAACAACAATTCGCGGCGGAATTGTCGGGGAGTGTTGTAACAAAATCATTGTTTCAAAACACACGGAAATTTGAAGTTTCGTTTTATTAAACATTAAATATTTACATCGTCTGGAAATCTAAATAAACAAGTTTATTAAGTTACTAAGGCCTCGTCCAGTCCTATGTGAGTATGCATCCTAGCAATCAACATCATTCAACAACACCTGAAACATATGTGAAAATAAAGTCGGCAAAGAAATGCGGGCGAGTACATAGGTTTTGTGAGAGTGTCAGATTCATGGCTCGTTTATACGTTGGAATAAATTGTGCAACTTCATTAATTGTCATTAGAAAACCTTGTTTTATAAAATGTTTGTATCGTAAAATGAATAACCAAATCAAAATAGTTTGGTTACAATTTATAAACCTCGAAGCCATGAATCTTAACCCAAAACATTTGTTTTCGTAAACCAAATCGTAAATCATTCTCGTAATAAAACTCGTATAGTTTATATCGTTTCGAAAACCTTGTTAGTGCATTACGTCTATTGACTTCGTCTTGTATCGAGTCTAGTATTAAATTGTTAGATTAGATCTTGTTATATGAAAGTATAGGAGGTTTTAGAGTATGTTTAATGTAATTTAGCTTGAAAGTGGTGATTTCCCTTGAAAGTGTCATGTGTCATTTCAAGCTAAATCAAGGTTTCCCTTGAAAGTGGCATGTCATTTCAAGCTAAACCCCTTCCACTATAAATACCATTCAAGCTAAATCATTTGTAACTTTCGGATCTGAGTAGCGAAGCTCTGCCGAATCGTCTCCAGGTTGTAAATCAGTAACATATCAATATAAGAGACATTATAATTACATCGAGTGTCCGTTTCATTGATTCCGCCTCTGATTCGGATAAACGACTCTTCTGATCGACTCAGTTAGGTTGTACAGCAATCCAACAAACCTCGTTTGTGTGACATCGCTTCCAATTGTTTACCCAAGTGAACTAAATAACGCTCCGGTATGTAATATGATGAAAACACACATATATATATATATAGGAAGTACCAGCGGCGTATCCACCATGCCTTCATCACATCACCCCCGTCCCGTTATCTAAACACTAACCGAAGACCAATCGTTTACCCAAATCGTTTAATTCGTTAAACATCGCTTTAGTCGTTTAAATCATTCTCGTTTTAGACCGTGAAACTACTTTTGGTCGTCTCGCTAATAACATTCAAACCTGTGTGACTCGTATATTGTTCAACTCGTTTTCGCATTAATGAACCTCCAAAAGGGTAATTTAACAATCATCAGATTCAGTCGTTACCCACCTAACCCACACATAACCATGGGTCCGGTCTGATAACGGGATTTGTCGGATTCTATGGTACCATAACCTAATACTGGTCGGTTTGGCCGAAATTAATGAATGTCATTCGTTATGTACTTACAACCCACAAGCTCATTCACATTATCTAAATCGTTATTAGTTTAGTGTAAACCATCTCAATCGTTTCGAAACCATCGTTAAAATATCGAAATCGTTTTGATACATATGAATCACCCCAAAACAATTGAAAATAGTAAAAGAATGTTAACACAATTCCTCAAATTGTTTATCCGCCCTAAATTAAATAAGAATGATTTTAATAATCAAGAACCCACACTTTGGCATGCAATTACTACTTATGTCATTTCCATTTTAATATATATGAAACTAGACTGTTTTCGGACATTTAAATAAAATAGTTAACTTATTCCAACAATTCTCAATTTTTTACAAAAAGTCTTATATGAACCAAAAATTATTGTGTAAAAATATCGGGGTCCAGTTCATTACCAATATTTTATAAAAATTCATTTTCCAGACTGCAATCAGATTTGTCGCTTTCTGATTGCAGTTTACGAAATAATTCATTAAAAATTCATCGTGAGTCCGATTTATGAAATTCCAGTGGGAGAATTACAAATACATCAGTGGTCAACTATGGTATAAATTTCATGATCAGACTCCACACAGAATACAAGTTATGACAGAAAACAGGACGCACATTTTCAGCAGCAAAAATGCAGCTCTAGCTGCTGTTACGAAAAGACACTTTAAAAATAGTAAACGGAGTCCAAAAATTATGATTCCAGTGCTATTTGCTTCGTTTTTCGAAAATACATATTTTAGGCTTCGGAAATTCTGTTTTTCGACTTATTAAGGTCTGTTTACAGCCTGTTGAAGTCGGCTGAATATGTAACTCAGCATGTTATTTTGTGGTTTAAACATTACTAAACCGTATCAATGAGTGTCCTGACAACGGATTTATCAAGAAACCAATGATTAAATACCAAGCATGTTTTAACCAACCCTAAACCCACAAGTTTTCATCTTCATAACTCATCCTTATGTAAACATTTATGTAAGATTTTGTGTAGAGTTCCATGTTCATCTTATTATTGTTTCTTGTTCTTGTGATTTAGACAACAACATCAAACTACATAACATAACTATGAACAAGATGAAACAAGGTACAAGAAACTTACTACTAGCACAAGGCTAGGGTAGAGATTCTAGTGAGAAAATGTGATGAAAAAGACTAGAACAAAGCTCCTTTGCAAGCCCTTCAACTTGCAACTTCCATGGATGAACTTCAAAGCTTTGTATGGACTTGTAAATTAAGAAGATGAAGATGTTGAGGGATGATGGTGGGTTCGGTTATGGAGGACCGAAAATGAGAGAGAGAGAGAGAGAGTGGGGATGTTGTGTAGTGTAAGAAATAGGGTGATATTTATAAGCAAGATCTAAAACAAATCCTTCAAAATCATAAAATCTCTACATGTATCCAAGAAAGATTATGAAAATATATTGCAAGATCTTACAAAAAATTTGGTGGGTGTTTACGGTTAGAGAGAGGAGAGAAGGATAGATTGTGTGATCTAGTAAAGATTGTGTAGAGATATAGAAGGATATGGAAGTATTTATAAAGATTTCATGTACAAATACTTGTCCAAAATAATCTACCAAGATCATGCAAAATATATGGTGGGGCCACCATAATTTGAAACCGTATGTGGGTATGGGGGAGGGGGTAGAGTGTAACTTTGATGGTAAATAAGATAGAAGTGGGTGTTTAACTGGGTACCGGGTATTTTATCTAGCGTTTAAACCTCGGTTTATGGTGTTCTAAACTATTTTTATTATTCTATAAAAATAAACTCGCCAAAATATTACTGAAATAAATTTCAGTTGCCAAGACTGGCTGCGTTGTCCGCGTAAAAGCACTGTGTCGCGCAGAAACACACAGTACGCGCTTAAACTTGAAAAATAATGTTTTTAAGCGTTTTAATTTATTTTTCAACACGAACCTGATTAAAATAAGATTTTAATCATAACAGAATATTTGTGGGACTTATATATTATCCGGGCGGTCACTAACGTTCGTTTTGCAGTTTTGTCGTAATTAGTTCTTTAGTTCAAATAAACATGTTTTCGCCATACCGAAATCCTTCGAAACTTATTTCTAAGTTATGTAAGGGATATTTAGGGTATGTTTGGCTTACGTCACAGTTCCGGAGTGTACGTTGCGTTAAACTAATTGCGTTTAAGCACCAGTTTGCGTATAACCTTCCAGAAAGTGATTTAAAGCTTGAAATCGAAATTGAATCAAATTGTAAAATCATCAAACACAATAACACATATAATAACACCTAAGCATATTGTTTTATTGATAACCAACATTGTTTTGCATTATACGGTGCTTACAGAACACAGTTGTCACAGTTTATTAGCTTTGGGGTTAGGGTTTTTGGTGTGATTTTTATTAATCTTTTTGATGATCAACTTGTACTTCCATAATCTGCTAGTAATATGAAGCTTAAAAATGGTGATTAGAATACTTACAATATTGCACAATCTAGACAAGAAAATAAGAAGATGTTTAAGCTCCAAAATGCTCCTAATAAAGCTCCATGTTTAACCCATGTGTGGATGCTCTTGAAAGGCTTAGATTATGTGAAAAATATGGTGGTTTATGGAATTTTGAAGGTGGTATAATGGGAGGTGATGGCTGCCGAGTTCTAGGGGAAAAAGGAAAGGATTTTCCTTATTTGAAATGTGTGGAATGTATGATGGAAAGTGGTGAATGAAGTATGGTGTTCTTTCAAGTCTTTTACATCAGTTTAATAATCACAAAGCCATCCCTCAATCTTTGAAGATTTTCAACCAAATCAAGTGGGGTGGAACCCACTTGAATCCGCCACACATGGGGGGGGGGGGTATTATATTTTTTTTTAAATGTTAAAAAAATAGATATTTTGGTCATTAATCGAAGTTCGGTGATTAGGGGTTTAATTAAACCATTAGAGGGTAATTAATAAACTAGGATGATAATTATTATTAACTAGATCACTAAACTAGTGAAAATCATGTTTTGATACCTTGGATGCCTTTCGTTCGGTCGTCAGTGGATTTACGGCACTTTTGTGGCGTACCGACGGACGTTGTCGCAAGTTGTTATTTCACGTCTAAGTGATGTATGAAGAAATTCCGAGTTCCAAATTTGGCTTAACTAGTTCACTAGAGTTTGTATTTGGTTGCTACGATGACGGAAATATCGCTTACTAGTTCGTCGGTTCGCTAACGAACTATTTTAGCGCAAAGCGATGTAATACCGAAAACTTGTGATTATGAAGATTCCGTTGATATCATCTTATTGTTTTAGTGTGTTTTTCATCAATTGACATTATTCCGAAGTCCCGGAAATGCTTTGTTATAGGTCCGGACACGTTAAAAATGCTACATTTTAAGCCAAAACGGACATTTTTGAGATTAGGGCGTTTTACCGGAAAGTCTTGTTTCTTTGCAAGATATGCTTTCATAATAATGTTTTCTTATATAAATGGACTCAGTTATGTTATCCGAGTGTCGTTTTTCAGTGTTTCGGTCTGATTTCACGGTTTGCTGGCATGAATAGTGTAACCGTGAATAGTGCACGTGACACTTTCTACCAACACTTTTAGGACATTGTTTGCCTGATTTCGTAATGTGGCGAAAACCAACATATGTTTTAGCATTGTTTCCTTGTCCTAACCTTGTTATCCAATTAACGACAATGTTACTTAATTAAATTACGCTAAATGCATGAGATTATGTAAATAAAATAGTGATTAGTTTGTACGGAATTGCCGGTTTATTGCCATTTGTCACATTAATACCTAATAATTGTTTGTAAATCCAGATGGACAACGAAGAAAATAAGGAAAACCAGAATAATGATAACCAAATAGATAACAGTTTCATCCAACACATAGTAACACAAGGAATTAGAGATGTTATGCCATACATTATTAAAACTGTTAAAGAAGCAGAAAATAATAAAAGTGGAAGTAAACGAACACCTAGTGAACCAAGTCACAGCATGAATAATGGACCGCTACTTCAATTACCAATTCCAAAAAGAAGAAGAACCATGTCTTATGGTTGTTCTTACAAAGAATTCTGGTCTTGCAAACCAATAGAATTCTCTGGCAATGAAGGAGCCATTGCAGCTTTACGTTGGATAGAAAAGACAGAGGCGGTCTTAAAAATAAGCAAATGTGCAGATGAAGATAAGATTATGTTTGCCTCCAATCTTTTTAAGAATGCAGCCTTAGAATGGTGGAATACTATCCTCCAGTCTAGGGGAAATGACAGAGTTTATAATATGGAATGGACTGACTTTAAGGAGATGGTTGAAAGAAAATTCTGTCCTCCCAATGAAAAAGAACAAATTGCTAATAAGTTCTTAAACCTTAGAATGACTGGAATATATTGCAAGGGTTACACTACCATATTCTTCGAATATGTTAGAATAGTGCCAACCTTAGCCTCACCAGAACCAGTATTAATCTCCCGTTTCATCTGGGGATTAATTAGTAAAATCAGACACGCAGTCAAGGCAGCTAGGCCACAAACCATAGAAGAAGCTGTAGAATTAGCCAATACTTTGACTGATGAATTGGTACGTACGCAAGAAGAGAATCAGAGAAAGAACCTAGCCCAGAAACTTACCCAAGAATTTCGTTATGGAAATAACTATCGTGGGAAAAGTACAGGTTCTACCTCTGCACCTTACTGTAAGTCCTGTAAGAAGAAGCATTCAGGAAAATGCTCGAAATATTGCAACTTTTGCAAAATGATTGGACACAAGTAAGAAGACTGCAGGAGGAAACCCAGCAACAAGCTATGCTTCAACTGTGGAGAGATGGGGCACATCAAGCCGAATTGTCCAAAACTAGCTCCAGCAATAAACAGCAAAACTACTAAGAATGCTAGAGCATTCGTTCTGACAGCTGAAGAGGCCAAGATGATTCCGGATGTGATTGCCGGTACGTTTTTAGTTAATGATATTTTTGCTAAAGTATTATTTGACTCTGGTGCAAACCAAAGTTTTATTAATACTTCGTTTTGCAAAATTCTCAATCAACCATTAACTAAACTTCAACAAGAATGCCTGGTAGAAACAACAAATGGAGAATCCATTAAGATTACTGAAATCTTGCAGGGAGCAAGAATAGAAATTTTAAATCATGATGTTATTGCTAACTTGTACCCAATGAATCTGGCTGGATTTGATATCATATTAGGAATGGATTGGTTAATAGCCAATCATGCTAGTATTATATGTGATCAAAAGTCAATACAAGTAAGTTCACCAAAGGGTGAAAATGTCACAATTAAAGGAGATAAGCCAACTAGATCTATAAAATTCATCTCTGTGATGAAAACAACAAGTTATGCAAGGAAATGATCATTAGTGTATATGATTTCTGTAATCATTAACACTAAAGGAAAAGAATTAAAAGATATCCCCGTAGTATCTAAATTCTCAGATGTTTTCCAGAATAGTTACTTGGACTGCCGCCAGATAGAAAGGTTGAATTCAAAATTCACCTATTACCAGGGACAACACCGATTGCCAAGGCACCTTACCGTTTAGCACCAGCTGAGATGCAGGAACTGAAAAACCAATTGGACGAACTTCTAGAGAAAGGATTCATACAACCTAGTTCATCACCATGGGGAGCACCAATCTTGTTTGTCAAGAATAAGGACGGGTCGATGCGTATGTGCATTGATTACCAGGAATTGAACAAGGTTACGATTAAAAATCGGTACCCACTACCGAGAATCGATGATCTGTTCGATCAACTGCAAGGAACTCGATTCTTTTCTAAGATCGATTTACGCTCAGGATATCATCAATTGAAAGTACAGGAAGATGATATTCCTAAAACTGCTTTAGAACAAGGTATGGTCATTATGAATTTACAGTCATGCCATTTGATTTAACCGATGCCCCAGCTACATTTATGGACATGATGAACAGAATATGTAAACCATATCTGGATAAATTCATAATTGTCTTTATAGATGATATTCTCATTTACTCTAAAAGTAAAGAGGATCATACAGAGCATTTGTTTATACTTTTAAATTTGCTGAGAAAAGAAAAGATTTACGCTATAATTTCAAAATGCGAATTTTGGTTAAAGAAAGTGCAATTCCTTGGACACCTAGTTAATCATGAAGGAATTAATGTAGATCCCACCAAAATCGAGGCGATTACTAAGTGGAAAGTCCCTGAATCACCAACGGAGGTGAGAAGTTTTCTTGGACTAGCAGGTTATTATAGACATTTTAATCAAGATTTTTCTAGAATAGCTATTCCTTTAACGAAATTGACCTGCAAATCAATTAAGTTTGAATGGGGACCAAAACAAGAGGAAGCTTTTAGGATTCTAAAGCAAAATTTAACCAACGCACCCATACTAGCATTACCAGAAGTAACTGAAGACTTAGTAGTCTATTGTGATGCTTCTAAATTAGGTTATAGATGTGTGTTGATGCAGCATCAAAAGGTTATAGCCTATGCCTCTAGACAACTTAAGAATCATGAAGAGAATTATACGACTCATGATCTAGAGTTAGGAGCTATAATTTTTGCCCTTAAGATTTGGAGACACTATCTTTATGGTAGTAAGTTTACTGTTTTCACCGATCATAAGAGTCTAAGATATGTTTTTGGGCAAAAGGAATTAAATATGAGAGAGAGAGACGCTGGATGGAGATTCTTAGTGATTATGATTGTAATATCCAGTATCATGCAGGAAAGGCTAATGTAGTAGCTGATGCTTTAAGTCGAAAGTATCACAAAAAGCCAAGACGAGTACGTTCTCTTAAATTGAATCTGCAGATAGATTTAAATGAGCAAATTAGAGAAGTACAGGAATCAGTAATCAAGGACGATACTGAAAAATTAAAAGGAATAATTAAGGAATTAGAACAAGGAACAGATGAAATTTGGAGATTCCATAAGAAAAGAGTCTGGATACCCAAACAAGAAAACCTACGCCACCGAATTTTAGAAGAAGCCCATAAGTCTAAGTATACTATACATCCTGGTAATGATAAAATGTATCAAGACTTAAGAAAGAATTTCTGGTGGATAGGAATGAAAAAGGATATAGCACCCTTTGTTGCTAAATGTCTAACCTGTTCATAGGTTAAAGCTGAACATCAGAAATCCTCAGGTTTATTGCAGCAATTGGAAATGCCAATATGGAAATGGGAATTGATAACAATGGACTTTGTTACCAAATTACCCAAGACACGAAAAGGTAATGATGCAATCTGGGTGATTGTTGACAGATTAACCAAGTCTGCTCATTTCTTACCTATGAAAGAAACTTTTAGCATGGAACAATTAGCTAAGTTATATGTAAATGAAATAGTTTCATTACATGGAATTCCTTTATCTATTGTTTCTAATAGAGATAGCCGTTTTACTTCTCATTTTTGGACTAGTTTCTAAAAAGCAATGGGAACCAAGTTAAAACTAAGCACAACTTATCATCCTCAAACGGACGGACAAAGCGAAAGGACAATACAAACAATGGAAGATATGCTTAGAGCTTGTGTAATTGATTTCGTAGGAAATTGGGACGATCATTTACCATTAATAGAATTTTCCTACAACAACAACTATCATACCAGCATCAATGTTGCACAATTTGAAGCACTCTATGGACGAAAGTGCCGAACTCCAGTCTGTTGGGCAGAAATTGGAAAAAAGCAATTGTCTGGACCAGAAATAGTACAAGAAACAACGGACAAGATTATTCAAGTCAAGGAAAGACTGAAAACAGCACGCGATCGTCAAAAGAGTAATGCAGATAACAAACGAAAACCTTTGGAATTTCAGGTAGGAGACAAAGTATTATTAAAAGTTTCTCCTTAGAAAGGAGTGGTTAGATTCATCAAGAGGGGAAAGCTAAGCCCCAGGTATATTGGACCTTTTGAGATTATTAAAAGAATAGGACCAGTAGCATACCAGCTACAACTGCCAGAGGAAATGGCAGGAATACATGATGTATTTCATGTATGTAATCTCAGGAAGTGTTTAGCCGTTGAAACATTAGTGGTACCTCTTAAGGACATAGAGGTAAATGAGAAACTTAAGTTTGTAGAGAAACCGCTACAGATTGAAGATAGAAAGATCAAGAATCTCAAGCACAAGAGATTAGTTCTAGTCAAAGTGAAATGGGATTCCAAAAGAGGACCAGAGTACACTTTGGAGCTCGAAGCAGAGATGAAGAGGAAATATCCACACCTGTTATAGTAGACTTCGAGGACAAGATCTAAACCAAGGTGGGGAGGATATAACAACTCCCCCAAAACCCTTAAACATGTCCTATACGTCCTAAAATATACCCTGTATGCGAAAAACAGGCCCGAATTACCTTTATATTAATAAAAATCAACAAAAACAAAGTCAGGGAGCCGCTCGCGGGGCGCGACACCCTTGACTACATTTGTCGCGGGCAGCGACACCTGGCCACCAGGACGCACCCGGTGATACCACGTGTCGTGATGCGTGTCGAGGCTAGTTGTCGAATCAGCCAAGCTAGGGCCTACCCTAGTTCTCTCGCGGGCCGCGAGAGATATAGAAGGGCGGGCCGCAAGTCCCTCTGTTTCCGGCCTATAAATGGAGCAGTCGACGTTCATTTGAATTCGTTCAAAAAATCAATTATCTCTCTAAATTTCTGAATAGCTAAAGTAATTCTCGGGCATAATACCCACTAAAAAGCGAAGCTCTGCCTCGTTGTAAGTATTATAACCCCCGGTTACCTATTAGTTACTCTGCCCGATTGATCTAGTGCTTCGTAACGCATGTCGAGGTTCTGCTTGACTCAGTCGTTGGAGTTCTGTCTCGGGAGTGGGGTATAGCTAATGTAAATTGGGTTATTTTACTAACACGTGTGCATTGTTTAAATTAATAGATTATAACTAGAAAGTTATCAGAAAGCTGTAAGGTTATCTAAAACAACAATGTGAGTACATTCACTTTTTGTAAACTGTTTTTATACAAACCTCAATTGTTTTAAAGTATAATTAACAGTGATTGAGTATTTGTAATTCTATAATTATTGTCGGTATGTTGGGGTTTTGTATACATTACTTGTTACTAATACTGTGAATAGTAACATGACCACAAGTCAGGATTGACAGTACCGTGGGTGGTAATTTGGTAGATATAAACAAATGTAATTGCGGATGCCCTCAATACTGTAAAGATATACATTGTTTTGATTAAATTGAGATGCACTCACCAGTATTTCCCACTGACAAAACCTTTTAAAACGTGTTTCAGGTAACAAAATGTGAAAGCCAAATAGAAGCCAGCTGGAGAGCACTGAAGGCTTGGAAAAGTGGCTATAAAAGTTACCTAAACAAGAAAGACGTTTTATTTGAATAAAATAGGGTTTATCCCTATAAACATATTATAAATGGAAACTTGGGTTTTACCCATGTGTTTATTATTTATAAAATGAGGTGTTTTACTCTGATAAAATATTTCCTAACTACGGTCCTAATGTAAATTTCCGCTGCCAAATTAAATAAACATCGATACCACTAAATCTGGATCTCGCGACACCGCTCCCGGGATAAGGGGTCGGGGGTTGCGACAGCCGACGCCGTGGTCTACTCCAGTCCGCTGTTTTGTTCCGTTTTTCATATTTTGGATCCCTGTACTTCCCGAAGGTCCATTTTATAGCCCCGTAACGTTGTTATAAGGTATAATAAGCTATGTGAGTCCAAGAATGAAAGATAAAAGTAGCGAAAGTCTAATGTATTGTGTGGAAGGACACATAATGAATATTGAATGTAGAAAGTTGAGTTTGAACATATATCAAGGTGAATGTTGAATGAAGTGAATGTAGTCTAAGGTACTTCGACACGTTGAAAAGAATATGAAATATTGATTAATGAAAACATATCCGTGTAGATGACGGACGAAAGAAACGTGAATGATGATGAAGTAGCACATCAAGAAGCATAGAAAAGAAGGTTGGAAGTGGTAAAGGGCTATACAGGCCAACCTTCCCCAATTAGCTCAAGAAGTGGAAAGTCGTGTGTTAGAAGTGGTTGATGCTATGATGACAAGTAAAATCGAAGAATTGAAAGAGATGATTGAGGGGTCCAAAAGCAAGAACAAGGCACATAGGTGTACGTATAAAGATTTCATGGCGTGCAACCCTACATCGTATGATGGCAAGATAGATCTGATAGCGTGCCAAAGACGGATTTCAAATATAGAAGCAGTGTTCATATGAAGTCGGTGCGATAAGGAAGATCAAGTAATATTCGTTATATATATATAGGAAAAATGGACTTTTTGTTGCCAACTTCTATGCAGAACACAAAATATTGCGAGAACATGCAAAACACAATGAATCACCTATTTTTGCAATCCTAAAAACCTAAAAAGTAAATGAAAATGTTGCAAATGTAAGATTTATTGTTTCTTACACTAGAATTTAAAACAAAATATGAAAAATTTTCACTTTTTGTATAACCTACATATATGTAGGTTATGTGTAGGTTATGTGTAGGTTAAAATACCAACATGTATGTAAGCTACGTGTAGGTAAAAATATATGGTTTTTTATGTATATATAATACACATATTAATGCAAGAAACATAACATTTAAAAAAACATGAAACTTAAATCCCAAAATTTAGTGTTTTAGAGTTGTTCTTTTTGTTCTCGCAATAGTTAGTGTTCTGTAATGATCTTCATCCTATATATATATATATATATATATATATAGGTAGAGGATCCTGTAAAAAAGACTAAAAGTGTGAGAAGGATAAGAAAGAATACACACAATTAGATCTTTGATCTAATGGTTTAGATTAATAGGGACCAAAATGTAAAATTTGTTTTATTTTTTGGACTGAATTGAAAATTATAGGGGTAATAAAGTCTTTTACATCCATTCAAAAGAGGTAACTGTAATTAAAATCCCTACAATCTCTCTCTCTCTCTCCAATCGAACTACCAGACAATCTCTGTCTCTCTCTCTCCAATCGAACTACCAGAGAGCTCTCTCTCTCTCCAATCGTAGAAATCGTTGATAACATGAAAACGAAAATCGGATTTCAGCAGTTGATCTTGTGAATCGGATTTATGTAGGTCATCGATTGGAGTTTTTTTTGTGGTTTTGATCCGATTGATGAAGATCGCATGTTTATTGATTCGGATGACGGATGCGAGCGGCAGCGGCGGTGGTGGTGGTTCGAGCGGCGGCGGCGGCGGTGGTGCTGGATCGGCAGTGTTGGTGCCGGAAGTGGCAGTGGTGGTGGTGCCGGAAGTGAAGAAGATGATACAGAGGCGGTGGTGGTGGTGCTGGATCGGCAGTGGTGGTGCCGGAAGTGGCAGTGGTGGTGGTGCCGGAAGTGAAGAAGATGATACAGAGGTGTTATATTTATTTACTGAATGGTGTTTATTTTATTTTCTGAATGGTGTTATTTTTTTCTGAATGGTGTTATTTTGTTTATTGAATGGTGTTATTTTTGTACTGAATGGTGTTATATTCTTTGTACTGAATGGTGTTTTTTTTATTTACTGCTGAATGGTGTTATTTTTGTACTGAATGGTGTTTTTTTGTTGACTGAATGGTGTTATTTTGTTTGCTGAATGGTGTTATTTTTGTACTGAATGGTGTTATATTCTTTGAACTGAATGATGTTTTTTTTATTTACTGCTGAATGGTGTTATTTTTGTACTGAATGGTGTTATTTTTTTGCTGAATGTTGTTATATTTTCTGAATTGTGTTATATTTAAAACACCATGTATGAACATGATCTGAATGGTGTTATATTTTATGGACGGTTATAAGTCCTAAAATCCAGGTGTTTCTCTCTCCAAATCCTTAAATCAAGGATTACCATATTTGAATTTGTTAATGCATTTACAATCTTACCCTTTTCAATTAATTTAGATCTAATGGTTGAGATTCTTTCTTACATTTCTCACACTTTTGGTCTTTTTTACAATAACTCCACCCTATATATATATATAGAGTGAAGAGTACAAATAAGAAGAATTTTTTTGTAAAAAGAAAAAAGAAGAAGTTTCAACCAATAAAATGCTCATTTTACTTCATTTAATATTTGCATTGAGTTTTAATATAAGGGTATATTTGTAAACTTATATAGATAATTAATTTATAGTCTTCCTCTTTAATAGCTAACTACATTAAATTTGTAACTTATTTTCAAAATATATATTTTTTCAAAAAATAAAAAAATTATAATTTAGAGTGTAGGACAAATTACTAGGTGTGTAGGATAAATTACGAGTTGTATAGGATAAATTTAAATATGTATAGGAAAAATATCGAAATGTGTAGGATAATTTTTTATGTGTGTAGGAAAAAAAATTAGTGTAGAGATTGATAGTCTTTATGAGTAATTAATTACTTAAAGATAGTAATAAATGAGACGAAAGAAAGCTACTTAATATTTTACAATTGTACCATTTGTTCTTTCTTCTCAATTAATTTTTTTTCTCAAATGAACCTCCCTATATATATATTTATATATATGAAAGCTTATAAAAGTCTTTCAGACTCTTTGAAAATTTAGGTTTTGAGCGACGACACGGTTTCACCAGCGCAAGAGCCGCCCTACACATGGGGATAACCACTAGTTCGGTAAGAGGTGAATGCGTGATTGCGTGCACAACTTGAGTAAACATTTATGACTTTCCACATGGGTTGACTTTTGCAAACGTATTTGAATTTCCATTTTGCATTCATTCTCAAGTTGTATGATATAATAGTAATTTTAATCTTACTCAAGTTCTATGATATAATAGTAATTTTAATCTTACTCAATTGAACAAATGTACTATACTATTATAGTATGTAAAAAAGTAGTAAATCAATTTGGTTCTCATGCTTCCTTTACTAGACGTTGAAATAACTAAAATATGCTTGAAGAACATATTAGTTTAGTGATTTAAAAGAATATCGAGGGTTCATCAACAATCATCAATGAGAAAATCGATCTAACCATAGATGATAATTTTGGAAGTGAATAACATAATTCCGCTAAGCATTACAAAGTTGATTAAACTTCGATATGCAATTTGGATTGACTTTCATGAGGATGCAAGACAACGCCATGGCAAGTGTAGTTTTTTGAATGTGGACAGCGTGTGTGACCGCACATAGCCTCAAAGTTTACCTAAATATTAAGAAGATTTCTATCAAATATGAATGATAAGATTTTTTCCTAATTCAATTATTGCACAAATTTAATTAAGTATTAACGCGACTTTATTTAGCATTAAGATATATGCTAAAATATATTAATTTTAAACAAAAACCTTAATTAAACAAAAAATACACAAAAACTTTTAACAACTTTAGATGAGGGATGACTAAATGTTTGTTTAGACCGTGGGGTATGGGGCGGGGTTTTGGGTGTGAGTTGGGGGAAAACGTCCAAGCCACCATCCCGGGTGGGCGTGGGTTTGGGCGTGGCCCCATTGGCGTGGGTTTGAAGCCGGGCATGGGGCGGGCTAGTAAGTGACATGGCAGGCTCTCAATGGCCAAACCAAATTCATGTCCCCAACCCAAGCCCCACCATACCCCATGGGCGTGGGTTTTGGTGGTGGGGGGGCTCCCATTCCACATGTCAACAAATGCCCCAACCCAAACCCCAACCCAAACCCCCCATACCCCACGGCCTTAGATATCATTTTTTTCAGAGTACGAATATAGCATATGACGATAAGGGAATTTTGTTGATGAAGTGTTTACAAATTCCAAAATGTTTCATGAAAATTTGAAATTGCATTTCTAAATTAATAAACTTCATTGTCGGATTTTGATCAATGACAATTCGTGTCAACAGGATATCTACAAAATTGATGAAATGATCAATGATCGGTGGTAGGAGACGGTGATCGAAAAAGAATATTAAAAAATGAGGAAGAGTGAAGAACAATGGGTTGTGGGGTGTTATTTTAAATTTATTTTTATGAGACAGGATATAATAGAAAGTACGTTTTATGTAACAAGGATAAAAAGTAATCTTGACCATCTATTAAATAATTAAAAGTTAAAATTAAATGAGTGAGGTTGAAAAAAAATGAGGTGCGTGCTTATTCTAAGGCTACACCCATTGGTGACTTTTAAGATGGGTTGGTTGCCAAAAAGTGAAAAAAAAAATAAACAAAAAAAAAGGGTTGTGTTAAATACACCCAAAAGTCAACTTTCTTTTATTTTTTTATTTTTTTTTGAACGGCAAATTTGGATCATTGACGGACCACTGGAGTATCATCGTGCCACCAGAGGAACCACCCGATCATATCCATCACCACTAGGCATAATGCCACACCAATTCATGAGGAAACCCAATAAATATGGGAAACCCCCCTTGTGGGAATCGAACCCAGGACCTATTGGTCCCAAAGCCTTATCCCACCACCAATATGCCACTAGGCTATAAAGCCATGGGCAACTTTGTAACTTTTCATAAACTAATAATTTCGCATTTAATCATGGTATTGGGTCAACAACCTAACTTACTTTTTTTATATAAACACTAGCTTAGAACCCCGTGTATTACACGGGTTGAATAAATATAATTTTATATACCAAATAATAAAAAATATATCTTTAAAAATCTTGTTTATTACACGGGTTGAATAAATGTAATTTTATATACCAAATAATAAAACAATAATCTTATTTATTACATGAGTTGAATAAATGTAATTTTATATATTAAATAATAAAAAAATTATATCTTTGAGAACCCCGTGTATTGTACGGGTTGAGTAAATTTAATTTTATATATTAAATAATAAAAAAAGTTACATTTTTTAAGAAACTCATGTGTTATACGGATTGAGCACATGTAATTTTATATACCAAACAATAAAAAGTTACGTCTTTATAAACCCTATGTATTATATGGATCGAATAAATCTAATTTTATATACTACATAATAAAAAAAGTTATATTTTTTTAAAAACCCCTCGTAAATTTGGTTCGGTTTAATTCGAATCAAATCACAAACTTGGTTAAGTTTAATTTGGATTGATTAGAACCCCAATTTGAAAAATCAAAAACAGAATTATATTATTAGCTTATCTTCCTAATTAGTGTTTTTTTTTTAAGTTTGATCTAATGTCTAATAAGTTATTTTGTATATTTTGTTTGTACTTTAAATTTTTTATATGAGTGTATTATTGTTTTGTTAAGTTTAAGATTATTGTTTTGTTTTATTATTTAAAAAATATCTTTAATTTATAACTTAAATTTGAAGATAATATATTATTATAAAAAATAGTATGATTCTATCCGACATTCAAAGTAAGATAAGATTTAATATTAATTGATATAAGATAAGTATGAAAAGAGATGAAATTACAAATATGGACGCCTTCAATGAATGACACGTGTCAGTTATTGGTTTCTTTTATTATAGTAGATAGATTGAAATTAACTTTCTAAAAAAAATATGTTTCTGAATTTTTTTATATAATAATGTGATTGTAATAATTTTAATAAAGCGTTAAATTTTTATTGTTTTTTAGTTATACATCTTATATATAAATAACAAAATACAAAATACTTCAAAAAAGCCTAACTTCATGAGCTAGAGTTTTTCTACTCGTTGAGAACGAAGCTCGATATTTATATCTGATTCTATTGGTTTAAAAAACAATATATTAATAAAACATGTATTTTACATTTTTATCGTTCAGTTTTTTTTATAATCCATTTATTAAATATTGTATCATTTTTTATTACCCATTTATTAAATATTGTATCACTAAAAGTTTGCAACTTCATAATTCGGCCAGTCCGATTTTTTATGGAGTAACGAACTTGATGAATATGAATACTATGAGTACATTCGACAGCAAATGAGAGAAGATATTTAACATCATAGAGCTCTTACAATTGCCTTAGTAAATGACGAGAACCATTATGTCATGGTGGAATTACAAGGAGGGTACCCAATACCCAATGCCTACAATCACGCCTTATTGGAATTTTTGCAACATTAACATGTCTGCGGCTAGGGGTGCAAACGAGCCGAGCCGAGCCCGAGCTTGACCAGGCTCGACTCGAGCTCGATTAACTTTATGTGAGCTCGGGCTCGAGCTCGAGCTCGATTCGAGCTTTGTTTTCAAGGCTCGAGCTCGGCTCGTTTGTATTTTCTCAAGCTCGAGCTCGGCTCGGGCTCGGCTCGTTTATTATCTATTAATTTATATATTAAATAAAAATAATATAAATAATAGACTTTTTAGGCTCGTGAGCTCGATAAGTGAAGCTCGGGCTCGGGCTCGTTTACTAAATAAGCTTATTTTTAGGTTCGAGGTCGGCTTGTAAACAAGTTTAAATAAGCTCGGCTCGACTCGGCTCGTTTACACTAAAGCTCGATAAGGCTCGACGAGCCTAACGAGCTTCACATGCAAGGCTCGAGCTCGGGCTCGATAAACAAACGAGCTTTGTTTTGAGGCTCAAGCTCGGCTCGGGCTCGATAAAGCTCGGCTCGTTTCGAGCTTTTTCTCGAGCCGATCTCGAGTAGCTCGCGAGCCGGCTCGGCTCATTTGCACCCCTATCTGCGGCTGGATGGTAGACCATGTATAGGTGGCGTCTAGAATTATATACCCAACTTTATCGTCGTGAAAGCTGGGGCGAATCTACCCTTCAAGAAGGGGTAACCTCCGTTGCCCCTTGACGCTCCGATGGTAGTGTAAATTTTGGAAAATTTTAACTTTTTTTCAATTTCGTTACCTCTTTTCTTTGAAACGTTGCCCCTATAATAATTTTCTAGATCCGCCACTGCGTGAAAGTGGTTTTGTCGATCTAGGTGATTAATTGTTTTAATGTTTGCACATTTACTTTTTTATTAGAGACTCGTTATTCATTTATTTATGATGAACTTTTCATTTTCGTGTTTATAATAAAGTGTCTTGATTATTTATTTATTAATATTGATATTAATACTAATAATAGTATAGTATAATAAAATATAAAAAAGTAACAAAAGTATTATAAAAATAAGATAAAAAACATAATTATTACTTTTGATTTTATAATAAAACATAATTATTACTTTTAATTTTATAATAAAATAATATAATAAAGTAGTTAATCATTACTAAATTTGATTTTTGGGTATATTAATCTTTATCTTGGGTATATTTATCACACCCCTAAAAAAGCATATTCAGCAACGACCAAGTTGAGCCAACAACCTTGGTTGTTGATTTTTTTTTATTATTTTAACAATGCCACATGTTGGCTTATGATTGGTTATTTTATAATTATGTTTTTCATTTTAGTTTTATAACAATTAATTCTAGCTAAAACATGATTTTCTTTAATAACTTTTTAATATTTAATTATTAAAAAAATCTGAAAACATAGTGTTGTTTAACTTTTTTTTGTGAACATATCGATATAAATTTTATCAAAAAACCGAGTTCATTCAAAAAAATATATATTTTTAACTAATTTTTTTTATAAAAAACATAGTGTCATTTTTATTAACCGTGTTTGATGAATGTATGTGTTTTTTTATTAAAAAAATTTCTTATATTGTTGTTATTTATTTTATTTTTAAAACAAATCGGTTTCAAATGAAAATATTAAGTGTACTTATTTTTAACAAATTTATGGATAAATAATAAACATAAAAATATATATTTAATAAAAAATGTTTTAAAGGTTGGGTTCTGAATGTGAGTAAAAGGTTGGGTAGGTTGAGTTGTGTAAGTGGAAGAGAGAAAAATTAGTTTTTTATTAAAAGATTGGGTTGAAGAAGGTTGTGGATGAAGATAGCCTAAGGGTATTCTTGTCCATCCAAATCAATAGTTTCCCTCTCATCTAATTCCCCCATATTTTTAAAACGTTAATAACTTTTTCATACGACATTATTTTTTTTATAAAAATTGCACCATAAAGACGAGTGTTTTTTAATCTTTAAAACGAGCACACTATTTTTTATACTTCTGAAAAAAAAAGTTTTCGATAACCAAAATGCGTAAAACGCAATAGACAAAAACACAAAAGAATGATTTTTTTTAAAACGCAATGAACTAAAAAAACATAAAAATATGTTTTACCTAAAAAGCAATGGACTAAAACCACTTCAAAATGTGCTTTTTTTTTAAACGAAATGGACCAAAAAACACATAAAATGTGTTTTTCCTAAAACGCAATAGACAAAAAAACACAAAAGAAAGTGTTTTTTTTCTAAAACGCAATGGATTAAAAACACATAAAAATATGTTTTATCTAAAACGCAATGGACTAAAAACACAAAAAATGTGTTTTCTAAAACGCATTGGACCAAAAAACACATAAAAATGTGTTTTTCCTAAAACGCAATAGACAAAAAACACAAAAGAAAGTGTTCTTTTTTTTTTTTTTTCTAAAACGCAATAGACAAAAAAACAAAAAAAATGTCTTTTTTCTAAAACGTAATGACCTAAAAGCACAAAAAATTTTGTTGTTTCTTAAACGCAATAACCTAAAAACACAAATAAATGTTTTTTTTCTTTTTTCTAAAACGCAATAGACTAAAAACACAAATTTTTTTTTTTTTTCCAAAATGCAATGGGCTAAAACACAAAAAAATGTGTTTTTATAAAACGCAGTAGGTTAGAAACACAAAAATATGCTTTTTAATTGTTTTGTAAAACGCAATTAACTAAAGAAAATGTGGTTTATAATTGTGTTTTAAAATGCAATTAGAATAAATACAATTGCAAAATAAATACAAAATAAATACAATTTAGATTCTCGTGTAACGGAATTTCTTTTGCATCTACGGATGAAACAAACATGAAAATTGATTTTGTGTTGTAGTGACAATATTAAACTCAATGAATGTTTCTAGACGATACTGCCATTTTGTAATTAATTTAAGGCTTTTTGTTTGTTTTGCGTTTTACAACTGCAGGAGTTTCGCAAAAAGAGCAACAAAAAAAGTTGCAGCTTATAATTCTGCCCATTCTGCTAATGGTCGATCTCAACGTACCTCTTGAACTGTTTTTTCAGGTGGATAGTTGCTGAGTGCTGGGAGAATTGAGGTTGTGGCGGTTGAGATGGTGAAAATTAAGGTTTTGGAGGTGATGGTGGCGCCCGACCCCCCTAATTTTTCGGCCAGTAGTGTTATATATGTAGTTTTCGTATAGAAATTTTTGGGTATATACGTTTTCGACCCCCAGTTCTATACAAATTTTTGGGTATATACGTTTTCGACCCCCCGTAAAAAATTTCAAGCTTCGCCACTGAATGGTTAGGGGTGTACGACGGAGTGGTGGTAGTGAATAGAGGTGGTGGTGACGGGAGTTGTTAGATTGTGAAGATAGGGTTGGGTTGGGTTGGGTTTGGTGAAAATATTTATGGTGGATCAAAAAGCCATTCCTTTTTTTTTTTTTTTTCTAATTTGCCACGTGTAGGATTAGAATGGCTTCCTAGTCTTCCTACAAAGATCAAAAATTTCCTATTTGATCTTTTCCCTTATTTTTATTTGATAAATAAAGAGGTAACATTGTATTTAAAAAAAAGACTAGTTTTTTTGCACGCCTAGAACATAACGTTAAATCGCAAACCAAAAGTTTGCTCTTTTCATAACTAAAAAAAAAACAAAGAAAGCAAATAATTTCAAATAGGGTTCGAACCCGTGTTTGACCATTTAAAAGCAAGAGCCACCTTTGGTGCGCGCTGTAATATTTTTCGTTACCGATTTGGCTCATTAGGGTATTGGTATAGTACATTCATACTTTATTTTGTAAAATGTAAATAAAACCAAAGGGAAAGTGGGAAAAAAAACTTTATCAAGTTTTGAGGACTATATAGTAAATTTTAAAATGTAGGGGTAGTAACGTAAATTATTAAAGTTAAGGGTTCTAGTTAGGCACAACTAATTTAACAAAGAAACAAATAAGAAGACGTTTAATCCACACGGGACTTGAACCCGGCCTAGCAATTTAACAGCCTAAAGCTTTTCCACCGCACCACATTCTTAATTTATGTAACAATCTGTTTCAAAATTTTTATGTATCCACTTTGTAAGTGAGAAAAAGCAAAAAGAAAAAAAATTACTTTGGTGCCGCCCACCTCAACGAATGTGAACAAAACAGTGTTCCCGACCATAGTGTTCAAATATATAGGTAATAGGTAATAATAAACATCTAAAATAGATGTTCATCTGTCCCATATATTAATTAAATTAAAAAAGTGATAATTAAATAAATAGTTGAAACAAAAGAATAATGTATAAAAAGCTAATATTAAAGTGAAGCCAGCCAGGCCCATTTACGAAGCCGAGTAAAACTGAACGTTGAAACTTAAAGTTGGCTCATTAGGAAGAGCGTGTGGGCTTGGCGGCAAATCATCATCAGACAACCACCACAATAAAGAGAAGAAGGTTGAAGGCATGGGTGGGATATAGGGTGTGGGCCAGGGGCCCAGGGCCGGTGCCCCCTTGATCATGTCTTTTCATTTTCAAAAATTTAAATTGGAAAGGAAACTTTTAAAGCCTTTAATTTTACAATGTAACTAACTTCTGTTATATTATGAGACGTGTATGAGTCATGACTAGCATTAAATAAGGGAAATTACGGTACTAATTTGAACATAGTACATTTATTTCAACGATGTAAATTAAATTTACTTTACATTTCAACCCCGCCGCAACGCGCGGCGGGTAAAATTAGTACTTTTTTTTTGAACGGCCGACAAATTTTTTTATTACTTATAGCAAGATGCTATACACCAAAATTACAACTTACACCAATTCGTACAAACTTACATAGAAACTTTAACCAAAAATTCTACACCTACACCAGTTGTCCCAAGTAAGTTCCGCCTCCTTTGAACGACTTTTAATCCACAAATACGACATAGCTTTTATTTCATCCATTACTTTAGTCATGTTTGGAATAGCTTGACCAAAAATGACCTCGTTTCTCATCCTCCATATGCACCAAATAGCTACCAAAACAATCGCATAAAGAGCTTTCTTCTTTTTCCTCGAGCCCGGGCTAAATCCGTGTAGAACCAGGAGATCTTTTATAACAAATGCAATTATTGGGGGAATTTTGCACCAATCCGCTATATATTGCCAAACGACTTGTGCAAAATGACAAGCAACGAATAAATGTTCACTCGTTTCTTCATAATTACCACATAACACACATACCCGGCTGTGAACCATGATGTTTCGGTTTGATAGTGCACACATAGTTGGTAGGCGCTCCATCTCCGCTCTCCACGCCACTATTGCCACCTTTTTTGGAACCCAACTATTCCAATCGAAGACCCTACTAGGCAAAGTCCTATTATGTGTGCTAATGATTTTTTTGAGAGAGGATACATTAAACAGGCCTGAATCATCATATTCCCACCTTTGTTTATCGCAACCCGACACAAAACGAGCCGCCTCAAGACCTATCTTCATAACACTCGTGTTTACTTAGTGTGTTTTCTTTTGTTATTCTGTGGGTTTTTCTTTTTTAAAAGCTCTAATTAACCATTTTTTATTATGCATGTCAGTTTTCCTTTTATACACGTTTTATGCCTCTTTTTGTACATTTCAAATGCATAAGTCAGGTCACAAATAATATGTTATGATTGTACATTATAAATTCGATTTACTTTACATTTTAGCACAACCTCAGTGCTTATATATGTTACATTGAGTTAAAACGAATACGTTGAAATGCGCATTTTCATATGATTAACACATCACATAATGCTTTGACTAATCCATATGATGTTTGCAACAGACACGCGACACATCGCCTACAGGTCATATAACTAGTATAACTTAAAGATGAAAGTCGGTGCCGTTTTCATTTTGACTCCCTCCATTTCTTAACTAATTTTCTTTTCCTCCAAAATCTTATACAATGACAAATATACCCTCTAAGTTTCTAACTTTTCACTTTTACCACTTGGTTTTTTTTCCTTTGTGTTTTTAATTTATATCACGTTTACGTGTTGCTATAATTTCAAAAAAGATGATTGATTCGTTACAACTTAATACATTTCGTTTAATCGTACTATATCTTTATACGTTTCTTTCGTGTGCTTAAACACGTTAATGTCATTGTTCTAGTGCGCTTAACGAACACAAACGTGCCCTTAAATGTCGCGCTGCAACGTGCGGGCACCTTGTTTTAATTCTTTAACTTAAAAAAAAAACTATTTCCTCACGTGTTTATTTTTATCAACGTGTCGGTATAAATTCACGTTTTGACGTAAAATGGTATATATCATGTTTCGGGGTTGGACGTAAACATTATAAATTCACATTTTGACCTAAAGTTTTCCAGAATTGAGTTGGGTCTAATATAATATGTTTTCATTCCTAACTAATTTTCCTTTCCTCCTATATCTTATACAATTCTAACTTTTCACTTTTACCTCTTGGTTTTTATTATTCTTTTCCTTTTTTCCTTTGTGTTTTTAATTTATATCACGTTTACGTGTTGCTATAAATTTGAAACGGGTAGTTAGTTTGTCACAAATTAACACATTTCGTTTAGTTGTACCGTATCTTTATATGTTTCTTTCGTGTGCCACATTAATGTCACCGTGCGAGCATGCTTAACAAGCACAAACGTGTCCTTAAATGTCGTGTCGCAGCACTCGGGCACCTTGTTTTCGTTCTTTAACTTATAAAAACTATTTCTTCACGTGCTTATTTTTATCAACGGGTCGGTATAAATTCACGTTTCGACGTTGGATGTAAACGGTATAAATTCACGTTTCGACCTAAAGTTTTCCAGAAATGAGTCAGGTCTAATATAATACGTTTTCATGCTTAGTCTTATGTACTTTTTCAGTTAATTTACTTTTTGACATAAATAAAAAAACATTATTTTCTCATGTGCTCATTTTTATACGTACGTGTCGGTTTAAATTCACGTTTCGACACAATTTTTTTTGGAAACGAGCCGGGTAACATATAAGACGTTTCATGCTTATTTTTCTATACATTTTCAGTTGGTCTACGTTTTGATGTACGAGTTACTTTGTGTTTTGACGCCACTAAGTCTTGATGCAAACGTAACGATGGTGTGGTAGTTAGGTGGAATCCCACTAAATGAACCAACCCGGTTTCGATTTTTTTTCTTTTATACAATGTAATTTCGATTTGAATGCTTATATAGACTACATTGATTTATATCCGATACGTCAAAACACGTGTTTTCATATGGTTAACACATTACATAACATTTGGACTAATCCATTTGATGTGTGCGATGTACCGCGCCACAACGTACACTGCCCTTATTACTGGTAAATTATGAAAAAAGTACCTATAACATATAACTTGTAACGCCCTGCGTTTTCATACTTTCTATATTTAGAAACCGTTGCTTATGATTCTATTTTTGGAAACTTTGTATTCTTATAATCGTTCTTTCGTTGTAATCTATGTAAAATCCGAGACTTGGATCATAATGGAATTCGTATTTTCCTTACATTTATGTTATACACAATCCATACATGTTCATACATTCAAAAATATTAAACATGTGATACTTTGTTCACAAATTGTGCAAAATATGTTAAACTTGCAAACTTGTAATCTATATGCTCAATTTATACAATTTCGACACTTATTTACGACAATTATACATGTTTATACTTGTTTTCTATTTAGTTTATGATTCATTTGCGTAACATACCCTTATATATGATCAATTGTGCCTAAAACACCTAAAATGTACTTGAAACATGCAAGATATGAAAGTTTAGGGGCTAACATGGACAAAAATCAAACAAGTGACCAGACCCGAGTCTCTGGCGGCCCGCGACCCGGCCCAGACTCTTGCTTCATGGCCCGCGAGGCCGTGTAATCCGCAGATTCTTGAATCCAGCTCGTTTATTGGCTAGTTTAAGTGTTTTAGTTGGGTTTTCAAGTGTGTATCTTGTCTTAAATGCTCAACTACAACCTACCCTAACAGTCCCCTATAAAACCCAAGTGTAATCCTCACATTTTCCACTTTGCAACTCATTCTTAACACTCTCAAATCAGTCACAAACTTGCTGGAAATCAGAAGTGTAATCAGAATCATATCAAGTGCTTAATTGAGCATAACTTCCTCATCCTTCAACCTTTTGCTTTGATTCTTTTTCCTACTCACTTGGATCGACCTTAGGAACGTTTCAACAGGTTTTTCATGGAAAACCAAGGTCTGAAACGTCACAAAAAAGGCTCCAAAGTGGACTGAAACTTTCTGTTTTGAATCAAGCTTTGTTAATCTTGCTTAAACTTGAGTTATCTCATCTCAAACCTATGTCCTTATGCTCATAACCACATATATGGTTTGTCACACCCCCAAAGTACCACATGCGGAAACCCCCGCGAGGCGGGTGACATACCAGGATCTAGCCACTAATCACATTGAACCATAAGTTGGTCAACCAAACCCTACCGTGGTTACTAATAAAAGTCAGTTTCGTAATCAACTAAATCACGTATTTTCACAGATGGCACTAGCCGCAAAGATCACCGTATGACACATAACAAGTACGCAAATCTCATGTATGCCCACACCTCACGTGTATGCCACACAACAACACTTAACAGGTAAGTTTGCCACTCACACGAATCAAATCAGGTTTCTCATTCTTAATTAATATTATACAACTTTATAAACACAAACATTCATCAACATCATCATCATAAACTACTGTTCGTGGGATGCTTCTCGGGCGAAGAATGCTCTCGACGAAGAACCATTCTTCGTCAAGAGGGATGGTGACGAAGAATCCCAATTGTTCGTCGAAGGCCTGTCAACGAAGAATCTGTTCTTCGTCGACATGGGTACTTCGGGGGGGGGGGGGGGAATCTTCGTCGTTGCACTAACAGTTTCATGATTTCCTTTTTAACTATTCTCCCGTAATTTCAGTAAACACATTCTATATTCCAAAACGGATCAAACAATATGATTTAATCAGTTATCATTCATGTTCATACCAAGTTCATAATTGCAACAGTTTCCTTAATTCTCATAAACACCAATCATAAGCAACCCTAATCATCATGCTCATCATATGACAATCTAGATTATCCAATAACCATACACAATCAGATTTGTGTGCTTTAACATAATATAAATTCAACTAGCAAAATTATCGAACCGCGTAGTGAACATGAACGAATACAAGCCATCGAATCCGCATCATGCATGTTCTAATTTCTTTGATTTAATAACGAAACATCAAAACCCTAATTAACACAATATGAGGGCATGGTTTCTAACAAAACCCTATATCCGCAGTTGATCTCAAGCATCACAAAACAATCATCAAACAATGTGAAGTGTGGTGGGATACTAACTGAATGATGAGATGATCACGAAAGTGCAAGAGGGATTCAAGGGAAATGAAGGGTGCCGCTGGCGTTCACAAATGAGGAGAAGAGTTTTAGGGTTCGTCAGGTTGTGTTTATATAGTGCAAACAGGGCCGAGCCACAACTGAGTTTCATTTGGGCCGAAAGCCCTTTTAGCGAAGGACCCTCTTGACGAAGCATTATACTTCGTCAAGAGTGAAGATGACGAAGAACCTTCTTCGTCCAGAAGATTTGTGACGAAGGATCTTCTTCGTCGAGAGGAGACGTTGACGAAGGACTCTAGTAGTTCGTCAAAGGCCAACCAACGAAGAACCAGGTTCTTCGTCGACTTGAGTGTGGTGTGCGGTACAAAGTTGTGAAGCATGAACGTGCTATGCTTAACATTTAACAACTCCAAGGTTTTCATCTAACAATCAAACATATCAATATTTTAATCATTCATATATCATGCACAAGTTACAACATAAAATGGATTATGAAAACAGAATTGTGAACAAGTGATACGTAGAGGAAAGACCTTGAAATCTCAGGTTGTCACATCATCCCCAACTTGAAAGAAATTTCATCCCAAAATTTGATAAGCAATCCAAAGCGGCAGAGAGTTAGATTAGGATGATTGCGGATTTTCCTCGGGTGCCACATCATCCCCAACTTGAAAGGGAATTTCGTCCCGAAATTCATCAGTTGTATCAAGATTAGATTGATCAGTTGGGAACAGTTGAGGATACTTGAGCTTCATCTGATCCTCGCGTTCCCACGTGAACTCCGGTCCACGTCTTGAGTTCCAACGAACTCTCACGATCGGGATTCGACTATGCTTACGGACCTTGACTTCCCGATCCATAATTTCGATGGGTTCTTTGATAAACAGCAATTTATCATGATAAACAGCAATTTATCATCGATCTTCAGTTCTTGGAGTGGTACCACACTTTTTTCATTAGATAAGCACTTCTTTAGTTGCGAAACATGGAAGAGATCATGAACGTTACCCAACTCAGCAGGTAACAGGAGCCTGTAAGCCACTTTACCGATTCGTTCCAGAATTTTGAATGGCCCTACATAACGCGGATTAAGCTTGCCGCACTTTCCAAAGTTACCACACCCTTCCAGGGTGAGACTTTCAACTTAACGCGATTGCCTACAGTGAACTCCAAAGGTTTCCTACGCTTGTTGGCGTAGCTTTTCTGAGGGTCGCGCGCTGCCGCCATACGATTGTTGGTGCATTGATGCTTGCAGGTAAACCATCGAGTGAAGGTTTTCCTATTTCATTCAAGATCCTCGTCTCCTCTTCGTCCGCCATATCTACTTGAACCTCGTAGAATGTGTCGTCTCCTCCCGCGTCTACCTCGATCGCCTCGGCTACCACGCGAAACCGCTCCCGCGCGAAACCGCTCCCGCAGTCTCCGGTGAAGATCACGCTCCGGCTCCGCTGAAGGCTCAACGATATCAGCAGCGGGGGTTGAGGACATGCACGACCTGTAGGGAATAAGGAAAAGCACAATGCACCATATATGTACAAAAACAAAAACAACTAGCAAATAATCATTTTTTTAAATAATCAAGCAAAGGCAAATAAAACAAGTAGACAAAAAGAACTTTGTACACTTTTCACAATGGCTAAATAAGTAACTCGAACCGTTCTCAAGAAGACCGCATCCCCGGCAACGACGCCAAAAACTTAATGTGTGTGAATTATATATATTTTAATTGAGTTTTTCTTCACACAAATTTAGTTTTAAAAAAATGGTTTTTCACCTAGGAACTAACTACACACACAAAGGGCAAGTGTACCCGTCGGGTGGTAATATAGCTAATCGGCAAGAACCGGATATCAATCCGTGGATGCGGTGTCTCGATACTAAACTTTTGCTACTTTAAAGCCATTTCAATTGATGGGTTGATTTTTCTAAATTAGCATGCAAATAAATAAACTACTAAAAATTCTAACAAAGAACAATATCTAAGAAAGGTTGCCTAAACTAAGTATCCACTAATTCACATGTGACAACAAAGAGGAAGGGATTGTGATGATGCAAGCTCTAAGTTTAACTAAGTCCCCAATCAAGGCTTCATAGTCTATAGTTCTTAGGAAAACTAAAAATGGATTAGCATTCTAATCACCTAAAAATTATTCTTTTATGCTCACTTGCTAAGTTGATGTTAATCTTTAATCATGAGTTATTTGTTTGTCAAAACTCCCAACTCTACAAATTAGGGAAAACTAATATGAACAACACACTAATCACCCTAACTTGGTTTCAAGTAGTTGGCACTATCATCATGTTCTTGATATGAACCACAAGCATGGTCATGCTAGCTAACAATTTTGGCCTAAATCATTAACCTAACATGAACACAAACTATAGAATCCATATAAACATACTTTTGATCTTTCCAAATCTAGATGCAAGAATTCATACACATGCTCAAATCATCATTCAATCACATTAGCAATCACCATTCCTAGTTTCATGCTATGAATTATACTAACAAGTTAACAAGATCCAATAATCATAATCTTTACATGGGCTTTCCAACACAACATGTAAATACTTATGAGCAAACATTCAAGAACAAGAACTTTAAGCATGCACATGAACTCCAAGAACAAGATTAAGTGTCAACATTGAAGATTAACAAGAACAATCATCATATCTACTTCCATGTTATCACATATTCATTAGCTTCAACAAAGTTTAGACAACACAAATGTTTAGCCCATAAGGCTCATGACTACCAAATCAAGTGCAAATAAACATAAATTGTTCATAATGTAGTAAGCTAACCAAGTTAAAGACAAGATTAAAATGATATTTGAGTAGATCTTCAAGTGATTAAGTCCTCTTCAAGGCTCCCTCTTGGCTCCAACAAGCTTCCAAGACCAGATTCTTGAGAGAAAAGTTCAACAAAATGCTCCAACTCCCTTGCAAATGAGCTAGGAACTCGTATTTAAACTCTGGGTGTTTGGCACTACCACGCCACCTTTTGGCACGGTCGTGCTTGGCAAGTGTCAAAGCCACTTTCTCGAATGTTGACCTAGTTTGCTGCCATTTTGGGAAAAATCGCGCTCAAAAGTTCCCGAGGTCGCACGACCGTGTCGGGTCATGGCGTGGTCGTGCGTGCCGATAGTGCTCGATAACAACTGAACCGATCTCGAAAACGAGCTGATCTGGGGTTGAATTTGACCTGGCACGATCGTGCCAGTGTTTGGCACGGTTCATGCGTCCCCTGATTTCGATGGTGGTGGTGCTGGATGCTAGTGCTGGCTGAGAGTGCCGATGTCGGTAGGCCTCGCACGGTCGTGCGAGTGTATGGCACGGTAGTGCCATATCTGGCAGTTTGCTGGAATGCATCATTTTCGCTCCATTTTGCCCCAAAAGCCTTCGTTTCAACACCGGGCTGAAGCCCGAACCTGTATTTTCACAAACAACTCAAATGAGTACCAAAATCAATGAAAATACAAAGAGTTTTCGCATAAACGGGGCGTATTTGATGTTTAAAAGATGTATAAATTCTTATACATCAAACATCCCCACACTTGAGCTTTGCTTGTCCTCAAGCAAACTAAAATCAACAAAACTCTCTTAATGGCAATCATCTCAACTAGCATTTCATAAGCATAAATAAATAACTCGGGCTATAACAATCAAGAAGTGCTCGATATAAAGAAAGAACCGAAAAGAAGGGTATGTAAAATATGTTTATGAGCAATGGTCCATCTTAGAAATCCCTACAAGTTCACCATGCATCCTCACAATGTTCACACACACTCGGCTAAATATAGGTGCACATACAATTTGTGGAGTATGTTTAGAACACTCGATGCAAAGACGATAACTATGCGATATCATAAGCTTGTGGAAGGATCAAATCTAATCACTCGGCAAAAATATAACATAAATCATGAGGTCTTGTTGGGGTTGTAACTTGTGACAACTGTGCCTCCGTGACCATCAAACAAATACCAAATCAATGAGATATTGTGTTTCATAATTGGGATTTGTAATAAATATGTGTATTTTTTTTACACATATCAATTCTTGTTCGATCACAAGCTCTAAATCACTTTCTGGAAGGTTATACGCGCACTGATGCGTAAATATAACCAGTCTAATGCAACGAACACTCCGGAATAGTGAAATAGGCTTAACATACCTTAAATAACCTTTACATAACTTAGAAATAAGTTTTGAAGGCTTTGGTATGGCAAAACCAAGTTAAATCGCTTACAGGGACTAAAGTTGACAAACTGCGAAAGTATGCCAATTTGAACTGTAACAGACATTCCGGAACATGACCATAAGTTAAACATACCATAAATATCCTTTACATAGCTTAGAAATAGGCTTTGAGGGGTTCGGTGTGCTAAAATAAACTTTTGGGTCATTCAGGGACTAAAAGCGTCAAAAAGTGCACAAGTTTGCATTTTCGCGCATAACTTACGTTCTGAATACATCCGGGCATCCAAAAATTTATGTAAGCACTAAAATATTTTATTTTAGTGTTTGGCATAAGAAAAATCCATTCGTCGCGTCATTTGGGTCGTTTTTCGCGCTTATGCGCATTCCGTCGTAATTAACCGAACAACGCAATCGTACGGCCAAACGAACCGACACCCGAGATATTTTTGTGCACATTTTAAGTTCCCTATACTTTAACTTCATTTTAGAGCTTTGAAATGGGGTTAACGGGGATTAAACGTGTCAAAAATGCATAAAATAGCAAGTTTGGAGCTTCAGGGGCATGTTCTGTCATTTTTCAAACTTCTGGTCTGCAGGTCCTTGCGCACCTCAACACTCTGAGTGTTACGGTGCGCAAGCAGGGGTCAGATGCAGAAAATTGTTTTTAAACAGCTGTTAACAACCCTTAAACCCTCCAAAGGCCAATGCCACTTGTCAATAACTGGTGGTGGGAGCAAAATGAGGTACCACAACATTCCGACAAGTGTACGGGTGAGATCAAGGCATGTTATTCAAGGAAGGATCCTAACGGTGGTCCATTTACTATAAATACCCATCCATCCCCATTGCAAAACCCACTTGAAATCTGAGTTTTTCTCTAAGTGGTTGTGTTTATACACTTCCTACCTGAGATTACTTGGAAATCAATCTTGCGGGGACCCTTTGTAAGTGTTCCTTTGTTCTTTTATCGCTTTTCTAGCCCGAAAGTTGAACTATGTTTGACTTTCTGCATTGACCAGTTTATGGTCGATGTGAAGTTCGTTTGAACTTCATAACGTGAGCGTGATCACGATGGTTATAGTCCCTAGTGACTATACCTACTGATTACCACGTTATCTAGGCTCAGTGACGAGTCGCAGTTTCGGCCAGAATGCGTATTCTTGCGTGTTTTGTAACCAAACTACTCTTAGGTATCAAAACCGTTTGTTTTGATACCAAACCTGCTTTCTAAACTTAGTTAAACATGTTTTAACATGCTTAGCTCGTCACTTTTAGTTTAGTGCTTATATAGGGTCGTAAGGTAAGCGATCTAAACAATCGCTTATACTTTCGAACCCGACCCATTTGGTCGATCATTAGGATCCGACCAAACACATTAGGTGACCATAGTATATAGGGAATAACCTTTTGAGGTTATATCTTATGGTCGCTTCGTTTAAGTAGTTGTATGATAGGTAGTTTATATGCCTTAGGTAAATTACCAAAATGCCCTTTTAACGCCAAAATTCATTTTAAGCATATGTAACATAACTTTTGGTATCTAAACTGATTTGGTAACAATATTAGACATGTTAAGGCATATTTTACTTATCATAGGACTAGTTAGGCGCTCCGAACGCGTTTTACGCGAACGACGCGTTAAAGTAGCATAAGCTACCTAAACGGGTCGTAATGGGTCGTAAACACTTAGGCTAGGTTTCATTTTAGTATGTGGGATTTGTTAAACCATATGACATGAGTTCCCATACTCATTTGGTTTACGAGCCCTCATTTTATCCAATCTTCCGATTTAGGTCCGGTTTATTAATGTAGTTACCTATATTAGGTGCCGTTTGATATCCGTGATCTCTAGCATTGTTTGGTTGTTACTCAAGGACTACTAAGCAATCTCAAGTGAGTACATAGACCCCTCTTTTCCTGTTTTCCAAACATTTTGGGGTGGAACACATGTGCCTACTTGTTACTTTCATGCTTTCCATGTTTTCACATCATATACTTGCTATGTTCATTAGTACATTTATAGTACATGATTTACATTACATTTCATGCTATGTATGCCCATTGTGTGCGTACGTAGTACATCGCTTCACATTACATTTCATGCTACGTATGCCCATTGTGTGCATACTTAGTACATTGTTCTACATTACATTTTATGCTATGTATGCCCATTGTGTGCGTACTTAGTACATTGTTTTACATTACATTTCATGCTATGTATGCCCATTGTGTGCGTACTTAGTACATTGTTTCACATTACATTTCATCCTATGTATGCCCATTGTGTGCGTACTTAGTACATTGTTTCACATTACATTTATGCTATGTATGCCCATTGTGTGCGTACTTAGTACATTGTTTTACATTACATTTTATGCTATGTATGCCCATTGTGTGCATACTGAGTACATTGTTTTACATTACATGCTATGTATGTCCTTTATTGCATACTTAGTATATTTTTTATTCATCACATACTTACATTTTGACATTCATATACACAATTCGTGATTTACAATAGACATAAATATTTTGACAATTGATTATACATAAACATTTTACTTTGGTGGTTTGGTTTGGGTAAGTGATTTAAGTAACAAGGCGTGTGTAATACGATACAAGTATGGTGGATACGCCGCTGGTACTTCCTATATATAAGTGCTTGTATGGTATTACATATCGTAGCGTTATTTGCATCATTTCAACATAAGACATATAACATTTTATACAAATAACATACTTTTCACAAGACATTGTTTTACAAAACAACTTATCTTATACAAACTCATTTTACTTGGTTATTCATTTAACCATACATTATTCTCTTATTTATACATATCATCTGAACTTATTGTTTTTCAAATGATTTACAAAACAAATCAATTTACCAGGTTCATGACTAAACTTTACTAAACAACTCTTTCTAAACTTACAAGTCATGAAACCTATTTTCACAAAACCTATGTATCTCACAGGCATTTTTATGCTGACGTACCTATTTTCACATGTGTTTTCAGGAGATGATGCATAGGACTCATCGAGACATACTTAGGCGGACCTGTGCCTTAGTGACTTAAAACGAGACAAGAACTAGTTAATTTATGTTATGTACTCTTTATTTCTTGTTTAAAGACAATGTAACTCGCTTGTTTGATGAATAAAATGAAACTTTAATTTCCATGGTTGTGAAACATTAATTCTGTTACAACACTCCTCGACGTTTCCGCCACGTTTCGTTGTTTTACGTGGTCGGGGTGTGACATAACTTGGCTTGGGTTAAGGGTGTGGAAGTGGATTTTTTAACAGTGGCTAAAACAGTTGTAACCCGACGGCTAGACTAACTTGAAATACAAGAAAATAGAACTATACAACTAAATAATAACTAACCGAGAGCTAACCGACAAGTGTTGCTTTTCACTCCCCAAATTGCTCTAACAAAGCCGATTGGTAAGGCTTTTTCAACTATATTTCTTTAGTTTTTTTTTCTTTTTTTTTTAAACCCATGCTTTAGAGAGAACTAAGTACGTCTTCTTAGATAAAAACTCTTGATCATGAGGGTACATAACAACAAAGAGGAAACTATACAAAGCTACAAGTTAATCACTAACCGAACCGGGTTTCCAACCAAAAATGGGTGCAAAAATATAAAAGGCTAGTTTGGCTAAGTGGTTAATATTTGGTGGTTTACAAGAAACGAACGCGGAAGGCTCAAATTGGTTTGACTAGGGGAATGATTTGGGTAGGGAGGTGAATAAAAATGGCTAAAATAAAAAGGTTTCCTAATGCCTCAATCACTTCTATGCTTGTATTCTTGCTTTGTGGCCTCGAAACGTATACCTAACACAAGTTCTAAATCGCAAAAGTCATCCGGCTCACTCAATCTTTGCCCGCAAAATCATGAGCAAAAATAATCCTAAAGCTATAAGGCTCAAAAAATAACTCACGGAAACGGGCGTATTGGGTAAATATGCAAGGCAAACAAGTAGGTTAATCGCTTGATTTCTCATGCTCAAATTTATACAAAAAACATGTTACTTGACGGTTTTCCTTACACGAGCGAACCCCCTTTTTGCGTTTACCCTTATTTATTTATCAAAAATTGGTGCTTATTTCGATACTTATGTTGATTTGATTAATATGCCACAAAAATGTTAAAAGAGAGCTTTGCATTGTTATTTTATTTTATTTTATTTTTTTTTGACAACAAAGCTCAAGCGATAGACCACATCCCCACACTTGAATTGTACATCGCCCTCGATGTACAACAAAAAATTGAATAAGCAATGTAAATGCGAATTCAATACAAATAAAGGAAGGTAGGAACACGAAAACTCCCCTAAAATATAAAGGCTAGAATCGGAGCAATATGAAGTAAAAAGGAGCATCCACAATGAACTACTAAGCCAACCACCAAGCCAACATCACATTGTTAATGCAAAAGAATTTGAACCAACACTACACATTTAGCAAACAAGATCAAATTCACAAGAATTTTACCCAACCCATTTTTCCCTTGCCTTTGTTTATTCATTTAACCCACTAAAAAAAGCAATAAAAACTAACACCTACGACGGAGGGGTGTACGTACAACAGAAAATGGTACACCCCTCAAACACGAAATGATAATAAAAATACGAGATGGGTAGCAGGACTAAAACCTCTCACCAGATCCCGAAGGACCGGCATCGTCCCGACTATCAAATCTAGATCTGCGTGAAAAGCGCGGTAGCGGATGCGTGTACGGGTTGTTGATTGAGTTCGCGATGTGCTGCTGCGAACCAAACAACTAGTCCATGCTGCGTCGGGTCTGCTCACACATGTCTTCCATGAAGTTCCCCTGCCTATGTTGTTCCGCGCGTATCAAACCCACATCTCGCCTCACCTCCTCCTGATCTAATGCCAGCCCGTCCATACGCCTCCAAAGATCCATCGATGACGGCTCGTAAGGACCGTAAGCGCCATGCTCATAACCTCCACCACCAAATCCACCATACACGTTCTCCCAGTTCGGGCTATCAATCCCGTGACCTACTTCCCCAATCTGCATTTTGGGCCCCGCTCCCCCAGCGGCCCCCTCCTGTCCCTGAACTGGAATGTCGTGCATGTGCACGTCATGATCGCCACCATCACCACCCTCATCGTCATCATCAGCCTCATCATCAACCGGAAGTGGATCCCAAATCCTTCCCAATTTGTCCATAAGCTTTGGGATCCCATTTACTTTGCGAGTCAGATGCATAGAGTTTAGCTGTTGCAGATCGAGAAGGCCATAGTCACAAGCTTCGGTCAAATTGTTTAACGAAACCCGATAATATTTGTCGAGTTTAGTAGCAAAGGCCCTTCGCAGATGCGCGACGTGGGTGTCGAACCAACACCTCGAAAAATCGACTCTGCAACGTTGACAACTAGGTTGCAATTGGAGCCAGAGATGATGCAGTAAAGGTGAAAAAGGTCGCGGGTAGTGATATTGCATGTGCTGTCACCCCGACCTCCAATGACGTGGAAGATAGCGCGCTCAATGACTCGGTGAAGTGGGTCAAGGATCCATGTTGCCTTGGCCGTCCTCGGGTCCCATACCTGACCCGGTAGAGTGATTTGATTCCAAAAGGCTGCCTTGTCTGTGTCTGGCTCCCAATCCTGTAAACTACCATGAAATAACTCCGAGTCTATCTCATCCTTCGTGTACAACCCTAACACTACCGCGAATCGGCTGATCGATTGATGATGCCATTTCCTTCCCAATCGAAATTTCACACCAACATTCTTTTCATACACATCCGGGCACGGAAAGGTGAATCAGAACGATGCAAAGAACTCGATCACCAACTCTACATACTGAGGCTCTGCTATCTCAAAAAGGCGGGACCGAGGAGGTGTCATGAGATCATCAAACCGCTCGGTTTGTCCGAGCAGGTCCAAGTCAACCCTTTGTAGCCTCCTCATGGGCTCAATTAAGTGTCTTCTAGCCCGTAACCTCTCCACCTTAGGAATGCAATACCCTTCCCTGGCATTGTTGTGGAACCGCAAGTACGGGTGATCCATCTGCAAGATTGAGACAAGATTAATCAGCAGCCAAAACAAACAGACAAAAATTACGGGACTGGACAATATGGCACGCTCGTGCCACCTGACGGCACTACCGTGCTAGACCTGGAAGCAGTGATTTTATGAAGATTTTCTGGGAAATTATGAAGTCTGGGTTTTTATTCCCCAGGAGCACGATCGTGCCATCCCACGGCACTATCGTGCTTGGCCGGATTCCGACTCAGAATTGAACCAGTTTAACATGATGCACGATCGTGCTGTCCATCAACACCCTCATGCCGGACCGATTTTCGAGAAAAAATTTAGCGATCTGAGCGATTATGCGAGAAGCACGATCGTGCCGTATATCGGCACCCTCGTGCGATGTTGAAGATCTGGGAAGAATATGAAGATCCGACATGTTTTTATGAAGAGCACGATCGTGCTGCGGGATGGCACCCTCGTGCGGCCTGGATTTCTGGAAAATTTCTGAAGATTTTATGAATTTTTGAAGCTCACGAGCATGCCATAGCAGGTCACGACCGTGCGTGTCGGAACCCAGCCTTGAAAAATCGCTCAAATAACCCCTGAAACCCCGATTTTTTCACTCTTTTGCTTAGGGGTTTTGTGAATCGGTCCATTGTGGTTCAAACCAACACAAAAACACGAAAAACGGGCTTGAATCGGGTGATTTAGACCAAGCCTTAAAAACTTAAAGAAACTAACTATGAAGAACATGGCATCAAAACACATGAAACTAACAAGAAAAAGGATGAATTCGTACCTAGAATGATTGTTGGGATGAAAGAAATTCTTGGAGGAAGCTAGGAGATGCAAGAATCCGTGAGTGCTTTGAAGTGGGTTCAAGTGGGAAGATGAAGTTATGAAGAAGAATGTGTCGGTGGTTGTTTTTTTTTTTGTTTTTTTAAAGGGGTTCTATTAATGCGCTGCAAAGGGCTGACACTTTTAGGTCTGGTAGTGCCAGATTTTACTGTTGGTAGTGCTAATTTTCGTTTTTTAGAGAGAGATATAAATATAAAGACAACTCCTTGAACCCGGGGCACTCACGAAGCATCTCCTACCAAGAAAAAGAACCGAACTAACATACCTGAGAGCCGGTAACAAGCTCTAACATCCCTCACGACCAGAACGAACCGCAACCTGAAAATAAATAGACAACCACACACAAAAATAATAACAAATATAATAAACACACAAACATGCTAAGGTTATTTACGAGTCTTCAGCTAGACTCACCACCCCGAATTCATTTGTTCTTGGGGTGGAGGGTAACAACCTCCTCACTCGGGTCAACGAGCCCTCCAACATAAGCCTTTAACCTATGCCTGTTGACTTTAAACAACCGGCCATCCTCATGGCCTATCTCCATGGTCCCGTAAGGGAACACTGACCGTACAGTGTAGGGACCCGACCACCAAGACTTGAGCTTGCCAGGAAACAACTTGAGACGTGAGTTGTATAACAACACACGATCACCCACTCGGAATTCCTTTTTGTCCTTCAAGCGGGCATCATGAAGCGTCTTAGTAAGTTCCTTGTATATCTTGGAGCTTTCATACGCATCGTGCCTAAGCTCCTCAATCTCGTGAATCTGCACAAACCTATTCTCACCCGCAGCAGCCATGTCAAGATTAACTGTCTTCAAATCCCAGTATGCTTTATTCTCGAGTTCAACAGGAAAATGACAAGACTTCCCATAGACCAATTTAAACGGTGTGGTGCCTATAGGAGTCTTGTAGGCTGTCCGAAAAGCCCACAGTGCATCATCCAATTTCTCGGACCAATCCTTACGGCTAGAATTAACCGTTTTCTCCAGAATCCGCTTGATACCCCGATTAGTGACCTCGACCTGTCCGCTCGTCTGTGGGTGATATGGTGTAGAGAATCGGTGTTACACACCATATAGGGACAATACTTTCTCAAGCTGAGCATTAAAGAAATGCGTCCCACGGTCACTAATCATTGCCTTCGGGGCACCAAAGCGAGCAAATAACTTTTTCAAAAACCTCACCACCACCCTAGCATCATTAGTGGGTAAAGCCTGTGCTTCAGCCCACTTTGAAACGTAGTCAACAGCAACTAGGATGTAGCGGTTACCAAAAGAGGTCGGAAAAGGGCCCATGAAGTCTAGCCCCCATACGTCAAAAACCTCACAAACTTGGATGCCGTTTTGTGGCATCTCGTGGCATGCAGAAATGTTGCTTGCCCTCTGGCAAGCATCACCGGACCTCACCCACTCATGGGCATCACAGAAAATAGTCGGCCAAAAGAATCCGGCGTCGAACACTTTCCTCGCCGTGTTGTTCGCTCCGTGGTGGCCTCCCGTGGGTCCTTCGTGACAGTGGCGTAAAATATCCCTCGCCTCGTCACCATACACGCATCGCTGGATCATCCGATCTGTTCCTACCCTAAAAAAGTAAGGGTGATCCCAAAAGTAGTGCTTGACATCCGCAAAGAACTTTCGCTTTTGCTGATGGGTCATCCCCTTGATCAGGATGCCACTATCTAAGTAGTTTGCTAAGTCAGCAAACCATGGGGAATCATCACTAGTCTCGATCTTCATGAGGAATTCGTGGTGGAAATTTTCATTGATGTTAGGCCCACGAGTTTCCTTCTCCTCAGAATGCTCAAGTCGAGACAAATGATCGGCTGCCAAATTTTCAGCCCCTTTTTATCACGGATTTCAATATCAAACTCTTGTAGCAACAAAATCCAATGTATCAATTTCGGTTTAGCATCCTGCTTGCTGAAAAGATACCGAAGGGCTGCATGATCCGTGTACACAATGGTCTTGGAAAGGAAAAGATATGATCGAAACTTATCGAAGGCAAAGACCACAACTAGGAGCTCTTTCTCTGTCGTGGTGTAGTGCTCCTGAGCGTCATTCAAGGTCTTGCTCGCATAGTAAATTGGGTGAAACTGTTTATCTTTCCTTTGACCCAAGACAGCCCTGACTGCGAAATCACTCGCATCACACATCAACTCAAATGGTAGCTCCCAGTCGGGAGCAACCATGATTGGGTCGTTCACCAATTTCTCCTTTAACAACTCAAATTCCCTAAGGAACTCATCAGAGAAAACAAACTGGGCATCCTTCTCGAGGAGTTGAGTCATGGGACGGGCGATTTTGGAAAAGTCCTTTATGAATCGCCGATAAAAACCTGCATGACCTAGAAAACTCCTAATAGATTTCACTGATGTGGGAGGCGGGAGCTTTGAAATAGTCTCAACTTTGGCTCGGTCAACCTCGAGCCCCGCCTGTGAAATCTTGTGCCCAAGCACAATGCCCTCCTTCACCATGAAGTGGGATTTTTCCCAATTAAACACAAGGTTGGCTTCTTCACATCTAGCCAACATCCTTTTCAGATTCCCGAGATACTGATCAAAAGAACTTCCCAACATAGAAAAATCATCCATGAAAACCTCCATGGAGTCCTCGATCATGTCATGAAAAATGGCCACCATACACCTCTGAAATTTGGCCGGGGCATTGCACAGTCCAAAGGGCATCCGCCGGTAGGCGAATGTGCCATAGGGACATGTGAATGTCGTCTTCTCCTGATCCTCAGGAGAGATGGGAATCTGAAAATAACCCGAAAAACCATCAAGGAAGCAGTAGTACATCCTGCCCGATAACCTCTCCAACTTCTGGTCAATGAAAGGAAGTGGGAAGTGATCCTTCCTCGTGGCATCATTGAGTTTGCGGTAGTCAATGCAAACTCTCCATCCGGTGATAGTACGAGTAGGGATCAACTCGTTTTTCTCATTAGTCACCACTGTCATGCCTCCTTTCTTCGGGACTACCTGCAAAGGGCTAACCCACGGTGAATCAGAGATCGGATATATCAAACCTGCATCAAGTAGTTTGATGACCTCTTTCTTCACAACCTCCTGCATGTTGGGGTTCAAGCGCCTCTGATGCTGTACCACAGGTTTAAAGTCCTCCTCCATCAAGATCTTATGGGTACAAAAGGATGGATTGATCCCTTTTATATCCATAATCTTCCAAGCAATCGCCTTCTTGTGCTGCTTCAGGACTTCAAGCAATCGATCCTTCTCTTCTTTTGACAATTCGGCAGAAATGATAACGGGCAGATGAGCCTCACCCTCCAAGAAAGCATACTCCAAATGATCTGGAAGCTCCTTAAGCTCAACTGAAGGTGGATCCTCAATAGATGGGCATGCTTTAGGCTCAGCAACACGATCCACATCCTCAAAAACCTTGGGACACGGGGGAGATGCGTGACCTATCAGACAGGTCACCTCCTCGACTAATCGGTCAACCCTAGGTGAACTAAAGTCCTCCCCTCCTAGCAGATGTGTGTCCACAACCTCTTCCTCAAATGTATCACGAAGATGATCAGTCACATATGTATCGATAGTCTCAATGAAGTAGAGTGTATCATCCTGACTCTGTGAATGTTGCATGGATTTTCCAATATCGAAGGTAACCTCCTCATCGTCAACCCTAAGAGTAAGTCTACCGGTGCAGACATCAATCAAGGCTCTCGTAGTGGCTAGGAATGGGCGACCTAAGATAAGTGGAATAGTCTTGTCCTCATCCATGTCTAGAATCACAAAATCGACAGGAAAGACAAACTTGTCGATTTTCACCAGCATATTCTCAACTATGCCACGAGGATACTTCACTGAACGGTCGGCTAGCTGAATGCTCATACGAGTCGGTTTGGGCTCTCCCAAGTCCAGCTTAGCAAAAACCGCATATGGCATGAGGTTTATGCTAGCTCCAAGATCAGCTAATGCATTGCTGACCGACAAACTACCAATCAAACATGGGATAGTGAAACTCCCAGGATCATTCATCTTCTTCGTTAGTTTGTTCTGAAGAACCGCTGAACACTCCTCATTCAAGGTCACCTACGAAAGCTCCTCAAGTTTCTTTTTGTTGGATAGGATATCCTTCAGAAACTTGGCATACTTAGGCATTTGAGCAAGTGCCTCGACAAATGGTAAATTTATATGAAGTTGCTTAAAAAGCTCGAGGAATTTATCATAGTGTTCTTCCATTTTCTGCTTCTTCAACCTCCCCGGATATGGAATGGGTGGGACATACGATCTCACCGGCTCCTTGGGTCGTGCTGTACTTGCTGGGACTCGCCTCTGTTGCACCTCACCCGGAGACTCAGCCTCAATCTCCTCGTCAACCTCATCATCATCAACCGGCTTTGCTGGAACAGCCAGAGGGATGGGTTGAGTGCTCTTGCCGCTTCTCAATGTGATGGCCTTTGTAGTAGCAATTGGATTAGGCTCTGTGTTGCTCAGAAGGCCCCCTATTGTCTCTCAGACAACATCTTGGCAATCTGTCCAACTTGGTTCTCAATGGTCTGCATGGAAGCCTTTTGGCTTCTCAACTCACTCTCGTGCCTCGTGAAACGACCGTCATACTCCTTAAAACGCTTCTCGTTCTCAGCCTTTTGAGTGTTTTGACCAGCTAAGATTTGACTAATCATATCATGCACACTAGGGTCGTTAAAGGAAGGTGCCTGCTGAGGTCGAGGTGGACCATATGCTCCATGAGCTGGAGCTGTGGGACGTGGAGCAAATTCGGGTGGATGCTGGTTAGAAGCGTCCGGCTTCCAACTGAAATTTGGGTGATTCTTCCACCCCGGATTATAAGTATTGCTATAGGGATTATTCTGAGGACGGTATTGATTTCCTATGAAATCAACATGCTCGTGTGACATCTCTCCTGTCGGAAAATCGCCTACATGATATGCTCCCCCACTCGAAAAACCACTCGAGTGCATTTCCATCACCCGATCAAATTTCGAAGATAAGGCATCCATACGTGCTGTCATAGCGGTGAAGTCGTCCACGTGATGAACTCCCTATCGAGAATTATTCCCCCTCGGTGGCTGCTGTGTTCGATTTTTTGCGGCACATTTCTCCAAAATTTCAAATGCCTCGGTGGCATTTTTCGTGCCAATGTCTCCACCTGAGTATGTATCAACCATCATCTGTCCCTGACTATCCAAACCGTGGTAGAAGATCTGACATTGTTGCCACTTGGGCAACCCGTGATGTGGGACCTTTCTCATGAGCTCTTTAAAACGCTCCCACGCCTCGTAAAGGGACTCATCCTCGTCCTGACGAAAGTTGAGAATCTTGGTTCTCAACCGAACAATTTTCTCTGGAGGGAAATATTTCTGAAGGAACTTCTCAGCTAATTGGTTCCAGGTATTGATAGATCCAGCTGGAAGTGAAAGAAGCCACTCTTTGGCTCCATCCCGTAAAGAAAACGGAAAGAGCCGAAGGCGTATAGCATCCGATGATGCATCACAAATATTGAACGTGGCACAAACCTCCAGAAAACCCGCGATGTGGACACTAGGATCATCGTGATCCTTGCCATAGAACTACATCGCATTCTGCAACATTGATATGGTGCCAGTCTTGATCTCAAAGTTATTATTGTCGATTGTTGGTGCATTGATGCTCACAGGTAAACCATCGAGTGACGGTTTTCCTATTTCATTCAAGATCCTCGTCTCCTCTTTGTCCGCCATATCTACTTGAACCTCGTAGAATGTGTCGTCTCCTCCTGCGTCTACCTCGATCGCCTCGGCTACCACGTGAAACCGCTCCCGTAGTCTCCGGTGAAGATCACGCTCCGGCTCCGCTGAAGGCTCAACGATATCAGCAGCGGGGGTTGAGGACATGCACGACCTGTAGGGAATAAGGAAGAGCACAATGCACTATATATGTACAAAAAAAAAAAACAACCAGCAAATAATCATTTTTTTAAATAATCAAGCAAAGGAAAAAAAAACAAGTAGACAAAAAGAACTTTGTACACTTTTCACAATGGCTAAATAAGTAACTCGAACCGTTCTCAAGAAGACCGCATCCCCGGCAACGGCGCTAAAAACTTGATGTGCGTGAATTATATATATTTTAATTGAGTTTTTCTTCACACAAATTTAGTTTTAAAAAAAATGGGTTTTCACCTAGGAACTAACTACACACACAAAGGGCAAGTGTACCCGTCGGGTGGTAATATAGCTAATCGGCAAGAACCGGATATCAATCCGTGGATGCAGTGTCTCGATACTAAACTTTTGCTACTTTAAAGCCTTTTCAATTGATGAGTTGATTTTTCTAAATTAGCATGCAAATAAATAAACTACTAAAAATTCTAACAAAGAACAATATCTAAGAAAGGTTGCCAAAACTAAGTATCCACTAATTCACATGTGACAACAAAGAGGAAGGGATTGTGATGATGCAAGCTCTAAGTTTAACTAAGTCCCCAATCAAGGCTTCATAGTCTATAGTTCTTAGGAAAACTAAAAATGAATTAGCATTCTAATCACCTAAAAAATATTCTTTTAAGCTCACTTGCTAAGTTGATGTTAATCTTTAATCATGAGTTATTTGTTTGTCAAAACTCCTAACTCTACAAATTAGGGAAAACTAATATGAACAACACACTAATCACCCTAACTTGGTTTCAAGTAGTTGGCACTATCATCATGTTCTTGATATGAACCACAAGCATGGTCATGCTAGCTAACAATTTTGGCCTAAATCATCAACCTAACATGAACACAAACTATAGAATCCATATAAACATACTTTTGATCTTTCCAAATCTAGATGCAAGAATTCATACACATGCTCAAATCATCATTCAATCACATTAGCAATCACCATTCCTAGTTTCATGCTATGAATCATACTAACAAGTTAACAAGATCCAATAATCATAATCTTTACATGGGCTTTCCAACACAACATGTAAATACTTATGAGCAAACATTCAAGAACAAGAACTTTAAGCATGCACATGAACTCCAAGAACAAGATTAAGTGTCAACATTGAAGATTAACAAGAACAATCATCACATCTACTTCCATGTTATCACATATTCATTAGCTTCAACAAAGTTTAGACAACACAAATGTTTAGCCCATAAGGCTCATGACTACCAAATCAAGTGCAAATAAACATAAATTGTTCATAATGTAGTAAGCTAACCAAGTTAAAGACAAGATTAAAATGATGTTTGAGTAGATCTTCAAGTGATTAAGTCCTCTTCAAGGCTCCCTCTTGGCTCCAACAAGCTTCCAAGACCAGATTCTTGAGAGAAAAGTTCATCAAAATGCTCCAACTCCCTTGCAAATGAGCTAGGAACTCGTATTTAAACTCTGGGCATTTGCCACTACCATGCCACCTTTTGGCACGGTCGTGCTTGGCAAGTGTCAGAGCCACTTTCTCGAATGTCGACCAAGTTTGCTGCCATTTTGGGAAAAATCGCACTCAAAAGTTCCCGAGGTCGCACGACCGTGCCGAGTCACTGCGTGGTCGTGCGTGCCGATAGTGCTCGATAACAACTGAACCGATCTCGGAAACGAGCTGATTTGGGGCTGATTTGACCTGGCACGGTCGTGCCAGTGTTTGGCATGGTCGTGCGTCCCCTGATTTCGATGGTGGTGGTGCTGGATGCTAGTGTTGGCTGAGAGTGCCGATGTTGGAAGGCCTCGCACGGTCGTGCGAGTGTATCGCACGGTAGTGCCATATCTGGCAGTTTGCTGGAATGCATCATTTTCGCTCCATTTTGCCCCAAAAGCCTTCGTTTTAACACCGGGCCGAAGCCCCGACCTGTATTTTCACAAACAACTCAAATGAGTACCAAAATTAATGAAAATACAAAGAGTTTTCGCATAAACGGGGCGTATTTGATGTTTAAAAGATGTATAAATTCTTATACATCAATGGGTTCTTCGATAAACTGCAATTTATCGTCGATCTTCAGTTCTTGGAGTGGTACCACAAGTGTTTCATCAGACAAGCACTTCTTTAGTTGCAAAACGTGGAAGACATCATGAACGTTACCCAACTCAGCAGGTAACACGAGCCTGTAGGCCACTTTACCGATTCATTCCAGAATTTTGAATGGCCCTACATAACGCGGATTAAGCTTGCCGCGCTTTCCAAAGCGTACCACACCTTTCCAGGGTGAGACTTTCAACATAACACGATCGCCTACAGTGAACTCCAAAGGTTTCCTCGCTTGTTAGTGTAGCTTTTCTGACGGTCGCGCGCTGCCGCCATACGATTTCTGATCTGGACAATCTTCTCTGAAGTCTCAAGTACGAGTTTCGGACCTGTGATCTGGCTGTCACCCACCTCAGCCCAACAAAGAGGAGAACGTCATTTCCGTCCGTACAATGCTTTGAACGGAGCTGCGTGGATGCTAGAATGGTAACTGTTGTTATAAGAGAACTCTATCAGAGGCAAGTGTTTCTCCCAACCCTTTCCAAAATCGATCACACATGCTCGCAGTATAACTTCAAGTGTCTGAATGGTCCGCTCACTTTGACCATCTGCTTGTGGGTGATAAGCAGTACTCATGTCGAGGCGTGAGCCGAATGATTTATGCATCGACTGCCATAAATCGGATATGAAACCCGGGTCACGGTCAGAGATAATAGAGGTTGGCACCCCATGCCTGGAAACCACTTCCTTAAGATAAACGGCAGCAAGTTGTGAGAACTTATCAGTTTCCTTAATTGCTAGGAAGTGCGCTGACTTGGTGAGGCGGTCAACGATCACCCAAATGGTATCGTTTCCGTTTTGAGTTCTGGGCAAGCCAGTGACAAAATCCATGGCGATATGTTCCCATTTCCACATGGGTATTTCTGGTTGCAGATGGTTTCTGATATTCCACCTTGACTTTCACACAAGTCAAACAATTACTCACATACGTCACGATGTGGGCTTTCATCTTCGGCCACCAATAATAGACTTTGAGATCCTGATACATCTTATCCGAACCTGGGTGAACAGAGTATCGAGACTTATGTACTTCGTCTATCACAAGATCTCTGAGGTTACCATACAAAGGGATCCATATCCGTTCCATGCAATAGAGAACACCGTCCGATCTCTTTACAAGTCGTTTCTCCATGCCCTACAAATACTCAGCTTTAAGGTTTTCCTCTTTCAGCGCTTCGGTTTGAGTAGAATGGATCTGGTCAGGGAGGTTTGAGTGAATAGTGAGCTGCAAAGCTCGAACTCGTTTAGGCTTCGTTTCCTTACGACTAAGGGCGTCAGCTACAATGTTAGCTTTGCCTGGATGGTATTTGATTGCACAGTCATAGTCATTTAAGAGTTCCACCCAGCGACGCTGTCGCATGTTCAACTCCTTCTGGTCAAAGATATACTGAAGGATCCTGTAATCGGTACAGATGGTGCATTTGGTACCGTACAAGTAATGCCTCCAGATTTTTAGTGCAAAAATCACAGCCCCTAGCTCCAAGTCGTGGGTCGTGTAATTTTTCTCATGAACCTTCAACTGTCGGGAAGCATAAGCTATCACTTTCTCGCATTGCATCAACACGCAACCGAGACCCTGAATAGAAGCATCACAGTACACCACAAAATCTTCGGTACCCTCAGGTAAAGACAAAATCGGTGCACTGCAGAGTTTTTGCTTTAGAAGCTGGAAGACGTCTTCCTGTTTCACTCCCCAGGAGTACATGACACCCTTCTGAGTTAGTGCGGTGAGTGGTTGAGCGATCTTTGAAAAACCCTCAATGAACCTTCGATAGTACCCAGCGAGACCAAGAAATTGTCGCACCTCCGAAGGATTCTTTGGTGCCGCCCAATTCCTGATGGAGTCGATTTTAGCGGGATCCACATGTATTCCCAGCTCGTTGACTATGTGGCCAAGAAAGTGTACTTGTCGAATCCAGAAGTCACACTTAGAGAATTTCGCGTAAAGCTACTCCTTTCTCAGGAGTTCCAAGATAAGACACAAGTGCCGCTCGTGGTCCTCCTTGCTCTTAGAGTAGATCAGAATGTCATCAATAAACATAATGATGAAATCGTCAAGATACGGTTTGCACACACGATTCATGAGGTCCATGAATACTGCTGGTGCGTTAGTTAACCCAAATGGCATGACCAAAAACTCGTAATGGCTATACCGCGTTCTGAAGGCTATTTTGTGAACATCCTCTTCTCGGACTCTCATCTGATGATAGCCCAACCTTAGATCAATCTTTGAGTAGAAGCTTGACCCTTGCAACTGGTCAAACAGATCGTCAACGCGAGGTAAGGGATAACGATTCTTGACGGTCACCTTGTTGAGTTCACGGTAGTCAATACACATGCGAAAAGACCCATCTTTCTTCTTCACAAAAAGAACTGGGGATCCCCAAGTCGAAGAACTGGGTCGGATAAACCCCTATCCAACAGTTCTTGAAGCTTATTAGACAACTCTTGCAACTCTCCAGGTGTAAGACGATAAGGAGCACTAGCGATCGAGGCTGCTCCTGGTGTGAGATCAATTTGGAATTCCACCTGACGGTGTGGTGGTAAGCCTGGAAGTTCTTCTGGAAAAACGTCAGGAAACTCACGAACAACAAGTAGATCCTCGATCCTCTTCTCTTTTGGCTGAGTATCAGTAACAATTGTGAGAATAGCAGGATAGCCCTTCCGTAAGCACTTCTGGGCTTTCATGGATGAAATGATGTTGACAGTAGCCCCGCTTCGGTGACCTTGAACTGACAGGGGTTCCCCACTAGGGAGAGGTATACGCACAATTTTCTCCTTAAAAAGTATATCGGCCCGGTGCTTGGACAACCAGTCCATACCAACAACTATATCGAAGCTACCAAGAGTGATGGGAAGAAGGTCGATGTCGAACACTTGACCCAGAAGATCGAGTTTACACCCTAATAGTACATGTGAAGCTTCTATCGACTTACCATCAGCCAATTCCACTACGTGTTTGATTTCGAGAGGTGTTGGAGTTAACCCTAACTGACGACTGAACCCTAAAGACACATAACTCCAGTCGGCACCAGAGTCGAATAATACAGAAGCGAAAATACCATTGATAGAGAACGTACCAGTCATGACATTGCCATCGTTTCTTGCATCACCTACTCCAATCGTAAACACTCTCCAAGGAGCGCCATTCCTACCGCCATTCCCATTATTGTTGTTTCCCGCGTTGTTGTTCTGGCGATTATTGTTCCCACCGTTATTATTGTTAGCGTTCTGATTCAGTTGTGGGCAATCCTTCTTGAAGTGCCCTTCGTTGCCACATTGGTAACATCCCCTTTGATTGCCCTGATTCTGCTGGGGTTGCTGTCTCTGTTGCTGTTGTTGGGGCTGTTGCTGTTGTTGCTTGGGATGCGGAGCTCTACAATATTTCGCCATGTGACCCACCTTGTCACACCTTTGACATGCTTGGCTACACGAACCGTAGTGATGAAAACCGCACTTGTTGCACTTCGGCTGTTTCCCCGCATATGAACTCGAATTTTGACTGTTGTTCTGATTCTGATTGACCGAAGACGAGTGACTGAAGCTGTGACTGGTGTTGTCAGGCTTCTTTTGTGACTGATTCGAGTTAGTCGCCTTATCTGTGTCATTCCATTTACGCTTGTTGTCGGTGGTAGGGGTAACAGTGGTAGCAGTAACACGGGGTGGCAGTGAGCCACACTCTACCTCCTGATAGTGATCTTATGAGCCAGCCTGATGATTCGTGGCAGGTTATTAAGATTTGCTGCAGTAACTAAGCCCTTGACTTGTGGTGCTAAACCCTTGATGTATAATTCGATTCTTCGGGTTGGTGGCCGGGATAGGTTAGGGCACATGTTTGCTAGTTCATGAGACCGTTTAGTATAAGCCTCGATCTCAGATCCCTCCATTTTCAGGTTGTAGTACTCGTTTTCCAACTTTTGTATTTCATCCTGAGGGCAGTACTCTTCCCAAATCAGCTCCTTGAAATCATCCCAAGTAGTCGCGTTTGCCATTTCAATGCCCCGCATCTGCACCTGAGCATTCCACCAAGTCAAGTCACCGTCTTCCAAGGTGCCAGAAGCAAACTTCACCCTGTCCCCAGCTGGACAGTTACACATGGCAAAGACAGATTCAGCTTTCTCGAACCAACGGAGCAGTCCCACCGGACCTTCAGCTTGAGGCTTGCAATTCATGAACGTTTTGAACGTACACACGGGTGGATTGTTCTGGTTTTGGTTCACAGCTTGACCTAAACAAGAGAAAATACGCACAAATGAGAATCAAGTAAAATAACTAAGGATTGTGCTTGATCCGGTATGTATTGTACCAGCTTGCTGAGCTGCCAGAGCTAGCCACACGTGTGTTAATCAGATCTGTCAACTCTGCCTGAGTCATCACGATGTTGCCACGTCCACCGCCGTGACCGCCTCCACGTCCACCGTTACGTCCGCCACGTCCGCTCATGGCTCTATATAAGAAGAGTGGAAGGGATAAGGATCGCAATTAAGTAGAAGTCAATCATCTCTATGACTTCCATAGATTAAGGAACTCTACTATTACATCACATAATGGAATAGAACCCCTTTCACACTTTATAAGCCTCACTGGGACTCACATGCACCTCACATTATTATTATGTGTGCACCCATAATAACAAAGCAATTTGCATGTTTATCTCAGTGCCTTTTAACTCGTGCTAAAAGGTTCCCCACATTTCGAATAACAAAACGGAGGACATCACAAACTAAGAATCACAAAAGTCGAAGGGTAGCATCACACTATCGAACATCTCTTAATCAAGCATCACATGTATTCACATCATAGTGTCGAGTATGTAGTGTCATGCAAGTCGTGAGGGTGTGTATACTAGGTACGTAATACATAAAATAAACAGAGGACGAACCTTGCAATCTGGAGCTGAGTGTCATGGTAGTTTCGATACTATTTGGTTATAGTCTGGTTTTATGAAATCGTTTTAAAACCTAGTTCACTATAACCAGTGGCTCTGATACCAAACTGTCACACACCCAAAATACCACATTCAAAAACCCCCGCGAGGCGGGTGACGTACCAGGATCTAGCCACTAATCACATTGAACCATAAGTAAAATAGAATTTCCATTAAACGGAGTAGTATAATCCAAGCTCTAGTTTAGTAAATCAAACATGTTCAGCGGAAGCATAATAGTTTATTCAATAACTTTAATAAAAATGTTCAAAAGTAATGCAACATCGGAGAGCGTCTCAATTGCCACGACCCATGACCACTCCAACTTCCCAGACAACAAGTACCATGACAGTGTACCTAAGGGCCTGCAAGCATGCAGAAAGTGTATCAGACAACGCTGGTGAGTTCACAGTTTGTTTAACCGTTTGTTACCAAGTAATGATTTACGTTATGTTGATAATAACGCGATACCGCAGACGGCTCCTTTTTGCCCTTCTCCAATGCTCTATCAAACATTGGTCATGATTTTAAAGTTATTAGTTCACGCCTGTCCTATCTAGGTACGTCGTGTGGGTGCCAAACCTAATAGCGCTATCAACTAATTACCTCGTTGCCCTACAAGCAACTAGTTCGGTAGTATGATGGGACTTAAGTGATAGAAAGTGAGTGTATTATCCAACATCAACATTTACTGAAAACCGCCTCATATCCCCTACATGGATATGGGTTTGTGAAAACTGCCTCACATCCCCTACAAGGATGTGGGTTTACGAAAATCCGTTTACTTGTTTGTCTGTTTGATTGTCCCCACCGGACGCATGCTTGTATTGAGAGAAGTGAACTCACCTTAGTTTTGCTCGGTATGTTAAGTTACCCTTTCCAAGTTGGTCAACCAAACCCTACCGTGGTTACTAATAAAAGTCAGTTTCGTAATCAACTAAATCACGTATTTTCAGAGATCGAACTACCCTCAAAGATCACCGTATGACACATAACAAGTACGCAAATCTCATGCAAGCCCACACCTCACGTGTATGTCACATAACAACACTTAACAGGTAAGTTTGCCACTCACACGAATCAAATCAGGTTTCTCATTCTTAATTAATATTATACAACTTTATAAACACAAACATTCATCAACATCTTCATCATAAACTACTGTTCGTGGGATGCTTCTCGGGCGAAGAATGCTCTCGATGAAGAACCATTCTTCGTCAAGAGGGATGGTGACGAAGAATCCCAGTTGTTCGTCGAAGGCCTGTCAACGAAGAATCTGTTCTTCATCGACTTCTTCGCTGCACTAACAGTTTCATGATTTCCTTTTTAACTATTCTCTTGTAATTTCAGTAAACACATTCTATATTCCAAAACGGATCGAACAATATGATTTAATCAGTTATCATTCATGTTCATACCAATTTCATAATTGCAACAGTTTCCTTAATTCTCATAAACCCCAATCATAAGCAACCCTAATCATCATGCTCATCATATCACAATCTAGATTATCCAATAACCATACACAATCAGATTTGTGTGCTTTAACATAATATAAATTCAACAAGCAGAATTATCAAATCGTGTAGTGAACATGAACGAATACAAGCCATCGAATCCGCATCATGCATGTTCTAATTTCTTTGATTTAATAACGAAACATGAAAACCCTAATTAACACAATATGAGGGCATGGTTTCTAACAAAACCCTATATCCACAGTAGATCTCAAGCATCACAAAACAATCATCAAACAACGTGAAGTGTGGTGGGATACTAACCGAATGATGAGATGATCACGAAAGTGCAAGAGGGCTTCGAGGGAAATGAAGGGTGCCGCTGGTGTTCACAAATGAGGAGAAGAGTTTTAGGGTTCGACAGGTTGTGTTTATATAGTGCGAACAGGGCCGAGCCACAACTGAGTTTCATTTGGGCCGAAAGCCCTTTCAGCGAAGGACCCTCTTGACGAAGCATTATACTTCATCAAGAGTGAAGATGACGAAGAACCTTCTTCGTCCAGGAGAGTTTTGACGAGTGACCTTCTTCATCAAGAGGAGAAGTTGACGAAGGACTCTAGTAGTTCATCAAAGGCCAGCCAACGAAGAACCAGGTTCTTTGTCAACTTGAGTGTGGTGGGCGGTACAAAGTTGTGAAGCATGAACGTGCTATGCTTAACATTTACCAACTCCTAGGTTTTCATCTAACAATCAAACATATCAATATTTTAATCATTCATATATCTTGCACAAGTTACAACATAAAATGAATTATGAAAACAGAATTGTGAACAAGTGATACGTAGAGGAAAGACCTTGAAATCTTGAGTTGTCACATGGTTAGTTGGGCTTAAAAACAAGGTTGAGACATGTAAAATCAGAGGTTAAAACCTCATAAACTTTCTGTTTTGTTTAGGGTTTTACCCACAAGTGGTGTTCAAGCTCAAAACTTGATGTTTGTGTGATTATAGGACAAGCTTGGGCTATCCTACTTGAAAATCCACACACTACTTGATGTTTTTCCTTAGATTAGTTGTTCTTATTTCTTCTTACTTGTAAGTTCATGACCCTCCTTGCTATTTATAACAACAAGTGTAGTGGTGAACAAAGAGGTACCTAAATGGACGACTTGTTCTTCCTACCTCATGCATGAATTATATGATACAAAGAGGTTCCTAAATGGTGGATTTATCATCCTACCTCATACTTGACCTATATGATATATAATATATAACTTGTATAATATATTCAAATAACCAAACTCATGATGATGAACTAGTGGTCATTCGTCAAGATAGAAGGTTACATCATCGTAGGCCTTGATAACGTGTCACGATTCTAATGGAACCTTGTTCCATGAAAACATTTCAACTCATTCGAGCTTCATAGTGTCAAGAATAAGTATCATGTGTGCTAGATGATTACTTTCTCCATATGTTATTTTCATGTTATTCAAACTCCGAATCTATAATCTTTCGTTAAATTCTCCATACTCACACGCCTATGTTTCTTCGTGTAGAAGGACAAGGGGTTCCAATCTAATCAACTAAACACTCGCGGGATATCAAGTAGGAAGCTTGTAAAACCGTGAGTACACTTGATCCCGTTTTCCTTATCACTTTTGGTTGCAACATGTATGTTATACAAAATCACACTTCACATGAAACTATTTTAAACTCTATCCATGCTTAACATGAAAGTATATGATGCTTGTTAGACTTGTATGCTAATGTAACACCCCGAAAACGGGTTTGATAGTCAAACCACGTTAATAATAATGAACGGGTAAAATATCGTTAGTCGTAGAAAAAGAAATTAACCCGGTAAATATTAGGATTTAAATAATTAAACCTAATATTAAATAAAAAGAGAATAAAAGCTTTTGAGAAAACAAAGTTTATAAGAAGCCCGAGTTAACGGGACTTAAAATAAACTGGGTTATAACTTCCCCAAACCCACTAAGTTAACTAGGAACATTTAAACCTAGTTATGAGAATTGGTTAATTGCTAGTAAGTGTTATATAGGGGTTTAAACATTTAGACAAACTAGAGGGGCCAAAAGGAAAAGGAGTGAAACTTAGGTTTATTAATAAACAAAACGAGACATAACACACATTAAGTGTGTGTGAGAGGAACGACAAGAGAAGAAGAACAAGGAACAAACCCTTGTTCAACCTTAGTCCATCAAATTGGAGGATGAATTAAGGCAAAATCACATGCATGAACATAAATTCGTGATCATCTAAGCTTGGAGATCATAAGGTATGTTGTAATTTGTGCTTTGGTGATGATGAGTATGTGGATGAACTTGAAGGTGATAACTTTGAGTTCAATATTTTAAGTAGCATGATGAAATTGATGATGTATTTATGTTTATGATCATCATACTAGTTAGTATTTGAGAAATACTTGAATAATTTGAGACTAGGTCAAGTGTTCATACATTACATGAAATGGGTTTTGTATGAAATGATGAAATTTATGTATTATTGATCTTAATAGGTGCTTAAAATCATCATGTCTACTTGTTTGTGTGGAGAATTTGATTTTATTAGGTGTTCGGATGAATGTCTAGTAATATTATGAAATGGGTTTTCACATAGAGATGAAAACCCTTAGTTCTAGCATAGCATGATAAATGAGTGAACTAGTATTGATAATTCAAAGCTAAGTTAACTTGATGTTAACTATTACATGAACTTGTTAAAGTGAAAGAAATGATACGAACTTGGATGGGAATTTAGTTAAAATGGTGGCCTAAAAATAATGCCTACCAAGTATTTGATGAAATGCCTAAATGAGTTTGTTAAACTTAATTGTGCATTTGTATATGTTAATAGGCAGTTGACTTTTAAAAGTCAAATGACCTATAATAGGATCAAATGGTAATTTTGATATAAAGTCCGTAAGGTGGAATAGTCGTGATAAATGATGACTAATCTAACCATCTTGCAAATGATAAATGGTAGTTTGACGCTTGACAAGCTAGGTGGAAGCTTGGGAAGAAGCGTGTTAAGAAGATCAAATGAGCGGGAAAAACATAATCGGATGCAAGGTAAGTAAAGCTTACATCTTTTAAGTAGAACATCTACTTATGTATTGGTTAATAACAAAGTAATCTAGTATTTGAAACGAGTCTTTGAATTATGACGTTCCGACGCGAACCAATACTGGTCGGAACAAGTAAAAATGGTAAGAAACCATATTTGATGGTAAAAAGGGTAAAACAGTAATTTGGTCACGTGTTGACGGATAACAATGAGTTTTGAAAAGTTACCTTATGGTGTAAGCCATAATGGGTAAAATGGTAATCTGGTCCCGTGTTGACGGGTAAATAATGAGTTTTGAAAAGACACCCTATGGCGTAAACCTTAATGGGTCAAACAATTAGAGAAACTGTAACAACCCGCTTTTCGCTCTCGTTACTCTCGTTACGCCTAGCACCTGAGATTCGGATCATAATGTAAACTATAACGCTTACAACGCTATCACGCATATTTTTGCATACGCAAATAACGCTATCGTATACACTATTACGCTATTTCGCTATCGCTCAACGCAAACTCGAAACGCAGTTACTTATGCTATGACCTATTATACTATTAGTTATATATAATAACTATCTAAGTATTAAAACTTGTTGAAACGTGCACTCGCGGGCACGCACAATTCGACTTATCGCACTGAAACACAACAAAACACACTACTACTTACCTCGCTAAAACGCTTAAAGTATCCACAATGTTAAACGCAGCGAAACGCATCAAACGAAACGAAAGTTGGAAAACTAGCAAACGTACCCCGGCTGTCCGAATGGACATCCGATCGAATGGACTTCCGTTTGGATGACCATCCGACCGGATGGCCATTCGACCGGACAAGCCATCCGATCACAACCCATTCGATCGCACCGCCTCAAATCCCACCCTCACCTATAAATAGGGCCATTGTGTCTCATTTCAACACTATGGTTCTCTCACCCGCCCTCTCAAGTCTCAGTCGCGATCCAAGGCCAACTTGTAAGCTTTTCCCCGCAATTCTTTGCTAATCTTCATCACTAAATACTTCTTCATCAAAATCACACACAAACACTTACTTCTTCTCTGAAATCACTAATTTGGACCTCTTGAAGGTGTTCTTCACACACTTTGCTTACGCAACCTATTGTGGAGCACCAACTCATCCAGATTTGTTCAGATCTAAGAGATTTCTACCATGATTCGACTAAGTTTTCAATACTTTTCAACTAATTACATCTTTTCTTCAACTTTCTATGCAAAACCGATGGAATCTGGACTCAATCTGACTTTAGACTCGTTCCTTAGTCTAGAGCCGACCTGAACACGGATTTCCACCGAAGAGATGACCGATTTACAGGTTGAACATGAAACTTCATCAAAAGAACAGTAAGTACGATCGAATGGGGTGATTCCCATCCGATCGAATGAACTGACTCTTGTTATGTTTCCGTTGTTTGACACGTCAACATGCTGTCTCCGTCAGGGCCGGCCCTGAGAATTCGTGTACCTTGTTCGAGCTTGAAAAAATGTGTCCTTAGGCCTTAACGAAATTGGGTATTGGGCTCACTAAAGGTCCAAACCTAATGCAAAAGGGTTAATAACTAATCTAAACCATAAGAATAGTTTTGTAATGGGGCATATGTTGGTGTTTGTATGAGTGTACCCTCTTAAAAAATATTTTACATATACATATCGGATTTTTTTCATCAAAAAATATGCCCCTCGAAATATCGGGCCCTGGCCGGTGGTCCTCCCCGCCCACCCCCAGGGCCGGCCATGGTCTCCGTTAACACATAACTAATACTTAGAAAAATTTTACGAAAAACTACAAACTACCACTTTCTCGCTCGAATAGCCATCCGATCGAATGGCCATCCGTCCAGATGACCATCCGACCGGATGACTTGACATCTATACTATAGACTGTTTAAACGCTACAACAAAACTTCAAGTTTTAAAACAAACACACATCTCATCCGAATGGCCATCTACTCGGATGACCATCCGACCGGATGACCATCCGCTCGAATGGGTTATCCTCATCCGATCGAATCACCATTCGACACACTGACACATTCGACACACTATTACACGTTGTTCAACACTTACGCTACTGTTCTATGCTTAGGCTAAACTCCAACGCGCTCCCTTCAATCCAAGTCTGTGTTTTACTATTAAACATGCACCGTGAGTATAGTTGACCCCCTTTTAATGCTTTAAACACACTTTTGGGGTGTAACATACGTTTATATCGAAAACACACTTATCAAAATGCAGTGCACAATCTAAAAAATTTACACGTGATGCTTGATACATATGTGCTAGGACTTTTACTCGTGACGTTCCAAGTTAACTAGAATACTACTGTAGTTTGACTCACGCCCGACGGGGTCTGGCTAAGACAAACTCGCACTCGCAAACGCACATCGCAATCATCTCGGGACTTAGCGGGTAGTTTTTGTCTTGTAGCGTATATGTTGTGTATCATGTTTATGTATGTAGAAATTCGCAACGCTATTACCTACATTACGCGTCGTCGAATTTTATTACGTTTATACGTTTTCAAATGAAAATTTTACGCTTTATCGATTTCTCGACATACCGATTTTCTCCTCCCCGCTTTACGAATGCACAACTCGCACAACCATCGCAATCTAAAACAAGAGCTGAATACTCGCAACAAAACTAAAGTCTAGCAACTCCCTCTCTTAAACACGTCCTCGCGCTACCTATACAAGTATATAAGCATATATGTACGTAGTATATATGAATACACATGCTTATGTGAATACGTGAGAACCTAGGAATTTCGTGCCTCCTATGTGAATACGTATTACTATATGAACAATAAATGAGTTTTACGCGCTAATCGCAACGCAACACAAAATCATTATGATCGAATCTCATTCCAAATCTCTTTGTCTAGATGCCTTCGAACGCTTGTACCTCGCGACGTACAACCAGAAGAAGAGCTAGATGAAACGCTGATAAGAGGATCGCCTCACTCGTGGCCAAGAAGGTGGCCAAGGTTATTCTTCAAATCGTTACGCAAGTTCAATCTCTCAGCAACTCTCAAACTTCAGGAGACCCCTAGACCATCGCGCCAATGTCTACTTTCCTCTTCAAGGACTTCAAAGCTTGTGGTCCAGTGGACTTCATAGGCGAAGAAGGTGTATCTCAGCTATTTCAATGGTTCGATGCCATCGAGGTTACCCTTCGTCAGAGTGGGTACCCCAAGCATTTCCGTACCACCTGTGCTACCGGAGTAAATCAATCAAGAGCCCTCGACTGGTGGACAGCCGAGTGTAACAAACGTGGGAACGATGCAGCCTATGCGCTCTCCTGGGATGAGCTGAAGGAGCTCATGAAGGAAGAGTACTGCCCTCCCCATGAAGTTCAGAAGCTAGAAAACAAATTTTGGGATTTCAAGCTAGTTGGAGGTGACAACAACGGCCTCACAGTAAGGTTCAAACATCTTAGCATTATGTGCCCAAGCCAAGTTGACACTCCCGATAAGGCTATCAAGAAGTACATCCGTGCCTTGCCGGAGTGTGTGGGTGATTTTGTCAAAGCTGCGAGACTTGCTACCATCGAAGAAGCCAATCGCTTGGCCGCAGAAATCAATGACAAGCGAATCTTGGATGGATTCTTCTCCAAAGATTCCACCAGGAAAGCTAACCAAGCAATTGTCATCGAATCCACCGACGAATCTTCCGACGAATCCTCAGACGAATCCTCAAATGACGACACACCACCACAAGATGCTCAGCCTAGCCGCAAGAGAAAGAGCTCGAGCCTAAACTACTCAGTAACTGAACTGCCTCAACCAAAGCCTCTCTGAGCAGTTCCGCTTTACCTAAGGCGTAACTACACGGGAACTTTCCCCCCGTGTCACATGTGTACCTATCACCACCAGGCTGGAGCTGACTGTCGCTATTGCATCAATTGCAACTGTTACGGTCACTTCACCCGCCACTTCCGCACCGGACCACGACACCAAGGCATTCTAGCAATCCCAGTACCGCCGACGCAATTTGCAGAACCAGCCGCCGCCGCACCAGTAGCAGCAACCGCAGCCCAAGCAGGAGTCTTCAACATCAACACCTATCCGGCGCAAAATGATGTAGTTAACGGTACAACTTACGATACTGTTACTTATGTTTCCTGATTATTCTATCGATCGATGTCGCCTCGATATGCGATGTCGACTCTCTCTCTCGCTCCCCTTCGTACTCGAGCCAAGACTAAGCGCACACACAGATTCTATTACTTGCACTATGTACATATACAATATATATCATGATATAATGTGTTTTACCCTCACCATGCACTCATAGAATAAGGTACGATAAACGTGCAAGGAACAAACTATTCACGGGTGCACACAGGCTTATTTTGGTCAGTGCACGGAGATCGTAGTGAGTTCTAATGGTGCCATAACGTTAACAACATGGTTAAGTGTGGTGGATACGCCGCTGGTACTTCCTATATATAAGTGTCTTAACCATGTCGACAAAGTGTGACATCTATTCACGGGACGTAAGTGGTGTGGTTAAAGCATGGTGGATACGCCGCTGGTACTTCCTATATATAAGTGCTTTGCCATGCTAACGAAGTTTCATGAAGAAAGTGCCATGTCGAGTTGAACGTTATTAGACCTCTTATAGTAGTGTGACTATTTTCAACATGCTAAACTCATTCGCAAGGCGTAACATCTCAATCGCATCATCGCGAGACTTTTCGTAAGTCTGCAATGCAATGCAACCGCCTCATTGCTAGACTTTTTGTAAGTCTACCATGCAGTGCAATCGCATCAACGCAAGACTTGTCGTCAGTCTACAACGCAACGATCGCAACTTCGCTGGAATCTAACGTTCATCGCACTCGCAACGCTTGAACGCTTATCGCATCCATTAATCTCATCACTTAAATACTTTCATCGTTTATCGCCTGACGCTTATCGTTATCTGTGTTATGTTGGTACACATGATATCGCTTCACGAGACGGAACTAATATGGTCAAAACATGGTGGATACGCCGCTGGTACTTTCTATATATAAGTGTTTTAGCCATACTAGCAAACTTTCGTGGAATGATGCCATGTGGGGCTCAATGCTAATTCAATTTCTGATACTATTAAAACTAATCGAATATCACTATTCGCGCACGCTCCCATCGATTATCGCTTATCGCGTATCGCGTATCGATTACCGCTTATCGCTTATCGCGTATCGCTTACCGCTTATCGCTTATCGCATATCGCATATCGCGTATCACTTACCGCTTATCGCTTACTGCTTATCGCTTACTGCTTATCGCTTAACGCTCACCACTTATCGCGCTTATCATCCCCGCTACTTCGATATTTTGCATCATCAACTCATTCGCGCATGCTGTCATCGCTACGTTCGCAGTCAATCTCACCGCTTAATCTATTTCGATTCTATCTCAAACTCGGTCCAACCCTCTATTCGCTTGGACCGAGGAAACGAAAAACTATCCGTGTCATGTCGGCACGCATGACGTCGCTTCACGAAACGGAAGTAATGTGGTCAAAACATGGTGGATACGCCGCTTGTACTTCCTATATTGTCACGGCCCCCGAACCGTTTTGCCCGGTTAGGAAGCCCCCGACAGAAACCCGTGGTATTGGTGTTTATATTGGCAGCGGAAATTTTAACAGGACCGTTTAATAGGAAAAAGACCGGATTATTTGATTAATAATATCGGGACAAACCCCGTATTTTACAAGAAAGGAATTTCACTGGGAAATTCCCGAATTTCAGAAAACATGTTTATTTGTATTTACTGAGCCACTTCATTCAAGCTGGAGTGCTACGCGACACTTATCCTTTTCTTCACAGTAAATCACCTGAAACATGTTTTAAAAAGGTTTTATCAGCGAAAAATACTGGCGAGTGCATTCCATTTTATACAAAAGACACATTATCACAATATACAGTATTAAGAGCGATTACAATGTTTTTATTAATCAATTACCCCAAATCGTTATTTGCCACTCGACCGGATCTGTGACTATGGTCATATCACACATTGGCTAACCCGTTGTCCAATGATGAAGCTTATCAATTAGTGTATACAAAACCCCATATACCGGCAGTAATTGAAGATTACAAAGACTTAATCATTGTAATTATAACTTTGAAAACAACTAGGGTTTTGAAAGCAATTTGGTGAAAAGAGAATGACTCACATTGCAGATTTAAACGGTCACAGGTTGTCTACTGATTAAGCTGGTAAACCTAGTAAGATATACAATGCAAACGAAACTAGGTTAGTAACTTAATTCAACATTTACGATAATTCACGAGATCGAAACCCTCACGACGAATGACAAAGTATAGCCCAATGTAGAGAGCACTTAAACATCCATCGGATCGGTTTTAATCGATTGGACATTGTATCGTAGCAGTGATCGAGTTATTACCCTGTTATCGTAGCAGAGGTTCGGGACTGTGATTGTTTTTGAAAGAAACAGACGATTGAGGGGTGAAACGAACGTAATTTTTCGTTGAAATATGCAAACTGTTCAAGTGCCAACCCCTGGAATTTATAGCCAAATTTAGTCGCTCCCGCGTGTCGCGGTAGATTCCCGGGTTTCTTCCGCGTGTCGCCTGAGACGACTACCTAACCTAGGGTAGCCTTGTGTCGAGTGTAGCCCTGGTGAGTTGGCAAAAATCGAAAATACGTGTTTTATAATTGTTTTGAATGGATAAACTTAATTAGGGGATCCCCCTTGAGTTTTAGGGGGCCCTGTTGCTAGTTTCGTCCGTTTTTCCAATTTCGGGTCGCACCGTGCCACTTGGGGTTTTAATTAGGGTTTCTTAGTGTGCCTTTTTAGAATAGAAATTAGAAAATTTTGCGAGGGTTGTTACATATATATAAGCGTTTTAGCCATATTAACAAACTTTCGTGGGAAGATGCCATTCGGGGCTTGATGCTAATTACTTTTTGATACTGTTTAGACTTAATTGTTATTGTTTTTGAAAATAAATGGAATTTTTTTCAAAAATCTTTAGTTAAAACCGTTGGGCGAATGAAATTTCCTCTCAACGTGGAGGTAACACCGACTCAGCTTAACTCCACTTCCAAGGAAAGTTTCCATATCTCCAGTTTTTCTTTAAAACCTCTGTGCGATATCTAAACAAAAATTTTCTTAAGATGTTGGTTTAAAATCGAACTCAGCTTAATACCATGTCATAAGAGAGATTTCTTAAACCAAGTTTTGTCCTTTCAAATCTTTTTAATGTCTAAACAAAACCCTTCTTACGACGTTGGGTTAACATCGACTCAGCTTAACACCACGTTATAAGAAAATTTTCATAAATCAAGTTTTCCTTTAACTCTTTTGCAACAATTTAACAAAACTCTTCGAAACTCAAAATGCTTTTCGCTATCGCAATCGATCTTCCAGTACCCAAGACGCTCATACTCGCCAAATCCTCGATCGATTACTCGTTCACCCTCAGCAAATCCTGACGCTTTTATCACTACTTATACGGGTCAATTGTCACAGTCTGCCTTTCGAATTAATTTCGGGACGAAATTTCCTAAAGCAGGGGAGACTGTAACAACCCCCTTTTCACTCTCGTTACTCTCGTTATGCCTAGCACCCGAGATTCGAATCATAATGTAAACTATAACGCTTACAACACTATCTCGCATATTTTTACATACGCTAATAACGCTATCGTATACACTATTACGCTATTTCGCTATCGCTCAACGCAAACGCAAACTCGAAACGCGGTTACTTATGCTATGACCTATTATACTATTAGTTATATATAATAACTATCTAAGTATTAAAACTTTTTGAAACGCGCACTCGCGGGCACGTGCAATTCGACTTATCGCACTGAAACACAATAAAACACGATACTACTTACCTCGTTAAAACGCTTAAAGTATCCACAATTTTAAACGCAACAAAACGCATCAAACGAAACAAATGTTGGAAAACTAGCAAATGTACCCCGGCCGCCCGAATGGGCATCCGATCGAATGGACTTCCGTCCGGATGGCCATTCGACCGGACAAGCCATCCGATCACAACCCATTCGATCGCACCGCCTCAAATCCCACCCTCACCTATAAATAGGGCCATTGTGTCTCATTTCAACACTTTGGTTCTCTCATCCGCCCTCTCAAGTCTCAGTCGAGATCCAAGGCCAACTTGTAAGCTTTTCCCCGTAATTCTTTGCTAATCTTCATCACTAATCACTTCTTCATCAAAATAACACACAAACACTTACTTCTTTTCTAAAATAACTAATTTGGACCTCTTGAAGGTGTTCTTCACACACTTTGCTTATGCAACCTATTGTGGAGCACCAACTCATCAAGATTTGCTCAGATCAAAGAGATTTCCACCATGATTCGACTAAGTTTTATAAGATTTCAACACTTTTCAACTAATTACATCTTTTCTTCAACTTTCTATGCAAAACCGATGGAATCTGGACTCAATCTGACTTTAGACTCGTTCCTTGGTCTATAGCCGACCTGAACACGGATTTCCACCGAAGAGATGACCGATTTACGGGTTGAACATGAAACTTCATCAAAAGAACAGTAAGTATGATCAAATGGGGTGATTCCCATCCGATCGAATGAACTAACTCTTGTTATGTTTATGTTGTTTGACACGTCAACATGCCGTCTCCGTTAACACAAAAGTAATACTTAGAAAATTTTTACGAAAAACTACAAACGACCACTTTCTCGCTCGAATAGCCATCCGATCGAATGGCCATCCGTCCGGATGACCATCCGACCGGATGTCTTGACATCTATACTATACACTGTTTAAACGCTACAACAAAACTTCAAGTTTTAAAACAAACACACATCTCATCCGAATGGCCATCCGTCCGAATGGCCATCCGACCAGATGACCATCCACTCGAATGGGTTATCCTCATCCGATCGAATCACCATTCGACACACTGGCACATTCGACACACTATTACACGATATTCAACACTTACACTACTATTCTATGCTCAGGCTAAACTCTAACGCGCTCCCTTCAATCCAAGTCTGTGTTTTACTATTAAACACGCACTGTGAGTATACTTGACCCCCTTTTAATGCTTTAAACACACTTTTGGGGTGTAACAAACGTTTATATCGAAAACACACTTATCAAAATGCAGTGGACAATCTAAACAATTATCACATGCGAATGACTGACATACATATTTACACGTGATGCTTGATACATATGTGCTAGGACTTTTACTCGTGACGTTCCAACTTAACTAGAATACTACTGTAGTTCGACTCACGCCCGACGGGGTCTAGTTAAGATAAACTCGCACTCGCAAACGCACATCGCAGTCTTCTCGGGACTTAGCTGGTAATTTTTGTCTTGTAGCGTATATGTTGTGTATCATGTTTATGTATGTAGAAATTCGCAACGCTGTTACCTACTTTATACTATATAAAACCTGTATACTCGCCAATACATTTTTGTATTGACATTATTTTAACGTATGTTGCAGGTTAAACGCAGGTTATCTCAATCAAGATAGGGCTACTTAAAAAACTCACCTAAAATCTAGGTGTTAAATATTGTCGCTAAATTAGTTTTTATGGATTCTCTTGAGCAATCTAATTCGCCTAGTGCCGCGCCTCGAAGATTCCGCCATCGGTTGGGGTGTGACATAAACAACTTTTAATATAATATGATCACATGGTGTAAACCGTAACGGGCCAAATGGGTGGGATGGTAAATAAATACCATCTCGCAATACATAATGTTTGGTCATCCTAACGCAATAAGAGTAAGTCAAGAGGTGGGTAAAAATGGTCATTTAGACCAAACGGGTCAAATGGTGATGTTATCACCATTGACAATAATGACTAATGGTTGCTTGTCGAGTTTTGTGCTCACAGAAAGAATAGCGTATGGCTTGCATTGCTTTTAATTAGTAACTAATAATGTAAGGTATTAAAACGGGTCAATGCCTTGACCCGAGCCAGGTATGTGTAATGGGTCATTTTTGTAAAAATGTCAAATTCGAGGGTAGGATAGTAGTATAATGAATTTCTCTATCATTATCCATCACAACTGAAGTTGTGATGATAGACGAATAAAGATCATTAAGCGGGAATAAAAGATATCAAGGGTTGTGGATAATTTAAGGTTAAAGTGCTTAAATCTCATAACGGGTCAAAATAATAATGCGCATAAACCCGGTAATGGTTGTGTAAATCATAAAATTTATGAATCCGGGTTAAAGATTAGGGGTTAATAATGTAGGAAAATGTATTACGATCAATTAGAAACAAGTTTCAAGCTAAACGGACAAATGTCAGAGAAGTTACGCAACATTTACTAAAAAAGGGAAAAATGGCCAAGTTCTGTAACCCAGACTTGTTCTATATATATCTGGGTTATCAGTTGCCATAACCCAGACACGTTATTTGGTCATCTGGGTTATCAGTTGCCATAACCCATACGAGTTATTTGGTCATATGGGTTATCAATTGCCATAACCCGTACAAGTTATTTGGTCATTTGGTTTATCAGTTGCCATAACCCACACAAGTTATTTGGTCATCTGGGTTATCAGTTGCCATAACCCATATGAGTTATCTGGTCATCTGGGTTATCAGTTGCCATAACCCAGACAAGTTATCTACTCATTTGGGTTATCAGTCGCCATAACCCATACAAGTTACTTGGTCATCGTATTGAGCTTTCGGGCTTAGCTAGATTAGTTATAGATTTCATATAACTAACGTATATCATGATTTATGATATGTAGGCAATAATTGGAGTACCGGATGACGATCAAGCTCAACGAAGAACCGAACACAGTCAAGTTACAAGCTTTCGAACATTGTTTCATCGTCATTTTTAAATGACGAACTAATACATATTATGTTGTATTGTTTTATTGAGTAAAGTTTTAATAAACACGTATTTTCATAGGCATGTGTAGTCGTAAATACACATTTAATTGTCGATATTTATACGTAAATCGTTAAATATTAGTAATTGTCACACCCCAACCGATGGCGGAAACATCAGAATGAGACGAACAAATCGCTCAAAAGCATCATAACACTATTGTGACAATATAATTTAGATCAAATTTCATAAATGACTAGAACCAAATACATTGTTTCAAATAAAGACAAATTGTAGCAACATAACATGATAATGTTTATTATTCAAATGAGTTTCTAAGTCCATCCTAACTTGATTTCTTCATCACTTCGTCTATCAACCTGCAACATGTATTAAAATAACATCAACAAAAATGTTGGCGAGTATACAAGTTTGATACATAGCATAAAGTAGAATAAAAGGTTTAAACACTCATATCCAACACGAATAACATGATCCAAGTTACTACTTTGCCTTTCCCAATAGACTAGATGGAGGTTAACACGTTCAACTTCTTCAATACGTTCAACTTGTTCAATACGTTCAACTTGTTCAATATGATCAACTTGTTTAATACGATCAACTTGTTCAATACGATCAACTTGTTCAATACGATCAATTTGTTCAATACGTTCAACTTGTTCAATACGTTCAACTTAACAATACCCCAAGACTCAAGGGCATTGAGATTAACACGTTCAACTTGGATAGCATATGAGATTAACAAGCAGCAAAGAGTTTCATGTTTAAATGTGGATAGAGTATGAATATAACAAGTTTCAAGTGTTGCATGTTTTTGTACAAAATACATGTTGCACCCAAAAGTATTAAAACAAAATGGGATCGAGTATACTCCCATTGGTTGCGTATGAGAATTTCTTGAATTGTCGTACGAGGGAAAAGATTGGAAATCCAAAAGAACGAACAGGATGGTTATCCTAGAGATTTAAAATGGCACAAAACGATCAAGTTAATAACTATACGTTAAATAGACTTTCTAATATTTTATAGTTTTCAAATTAGTAATTGGTATATTATATTTTATCTCAATATAAACTTTTATTGTTATAAAATAATAAAATTGACAATTTATCTATGTTATTAGTTTTAAAACAAAAAGGAAAGCATGGTAGCAAGAAGAACGGAGGTTCGGGTTCGAAACCGTGACATCTCGTTGGGTTAACAAACACATAATCACCACTATTCCTCCTTGAGTTTTGATGTTGAAATTAGAATTTTATTTCATTTAACTAATAACAGAAATGTCATCTTCTTTCTTTAAAAAGATCATGCATACTGTTTGATAAAACCCAAAACAAAACTGTTATGTCATCTTCTTTAAACAAACAAACAGTGATTAAAACAACAGGAAAGAAGAAGGGTATACCGAAAAGAATGGGAGGAACCATTTTCCGCAGTGGTGTCGTCTTCGAGCTCCGGTGACGTCTCCGGTTCCTCTCGTACTTCGACGGAACTTGCGGGTTCCTTCGATGAACGAAACGCAACGAAAGGGGATCTCTGGCTAGTTCCGACTAGCGTTCCGAGCTCCGACGTAAACTCCGACGTGCTTCGATGATGTGCAGGTTTCTAAAGAGAACTCCGTTGACGATCCTCGAACTCCGGCGAGTTTGTTATGGTTAGCACGAGAGAGAGAGAGAGAGAGAGAGAGAGAACAAAGGGTGGCCGTGTGAGAGGTGTTGAAAGGTTGATGTGCAAGAGCTGGATTCTTCAATTTATAGACCCATTAATTTAAAGTTTCCAAATTCGATTCATGTACGTGTTTTGGGAGGATGACTAGATTCATGATTGACATAAATTAGGAAATGCGAAATCCATATAAATCTCGAAAAATTAGCGAGTCGGAAATGGAAACAAGACAACTTATGATTTGCTGTTACATCGATTATGGGCGGCAACTTGATAAAAAGTGAACTGAATTTATTTCTATATAAAGGTGTTATGTTAATAGATCTTATCGATTTTAAGGCCGTGGCTCAGCGGTTTATGTGTGCACGTGTTGTTCGGGTGACCCGGGTTCGAGTCTCACTATGGTCACTTTTTTGTTTTGTTTTCCATTTTTAAAGGTTCCAAATGTTACACTTAGACCCCTCCACTTATACTAACGATACCAACTTGATTTAACTAACTAGGTTACTTACATAACCTCAATCTAACTTGAAATCTAACAGGAGTAACTTATTTGTTTATAAAAAAAATAAAAAGAATTAAACTTTTAATTTATAGAATTTATTATTTTAATTATTTAAACACTAAATAAATAATCATATTTATGAGTAATTATATCAAGAATAAAAGATCCTTTTAACGAAACTTGCAAGTTTCAAGGATAAGGATCCGAATCTCGAGTATCAAGCGTCAATGTGTAATAAAGGATCAAGAATCTCTTTGTTTCATTAGTTTAACTAGTATCAGGTGTCGTTTAATCAAGAGTCTAATAATATATCGTTCAAAATGCATATTTGATTACATCCGCACACAAGTCTAACATGAATACACGAACATGATAAAAAAAATAACTTCATTTTCATTATGATCACTAGTCTCGGATTACAAATTGAAACGAAATAGATTACAACGAGAGTACGAGTGTCTAAAATGGAAAGTACAACTTGACTTGTTAAAATAAGAAAGTACAAAAATACGGAGCGTTACAGTCTCTCCTACTTTAGGAGATTTCGTCCTCGAAATCTAAGAGGAAGGACTGAACGAAGAGTAAATGTGATAGTCGATCGAGAGGATCAATAACAAAAATAAAATCAACCGTGATGGACTCGCCATTAGGAATTTTGACATAGATTCAAAATTAACAAATACAAAGCTTTATGCGAGGACAGAGGTAATAAGGTTGTTAACTAAAAAGCGTACCATCAGTGACTTCATTGTCGTCTTAGGCTTGCTGTCGTTCTTGATTCCATAGAGGACATTGTGGGCGAAGGTGGATAGTATCCCCACACTTGTAACATGCTCTAACATTGTTTGCTGGTTTAGGGTTTTGGGGAGCTTGCTGACAATGAGTAGTACGATGACCAAAACGGTTGCATATAGTGCAATGGCGACAGTTTGAGTTGGCAGGGTGATGATAGTTGCAAGTGGTACACTTGGGATGAATTCCAGTGTATGGTTTTCTTATGTTCTCTGGCGTAACAGTGTTTGGGTTAGTAGCAGGTACAATCGCGTTGCAGCTAGGGTTTTGAAACTTGCGTTTCTTACCCTCGCTACTACTTGATTGTTGGGTGATTTGGTTGACTGGCTTAGAAGAGCTGGTAGGGGTTGTAATTTGTTTATCACGAACGCGATTGTTGTTTAGGCTAGCTGCGAGATGATAGACAACCTCGATGTTGTCCAGTTTGGCTGCTTCAATAGTGTCACGCATGCCAGAAGGTAACCCATGGATATACTTTCTGATCATGCGATCAGTGGTTGACACAAGGTGTGGTACTATGAAACTCAGCTGCTTAAAGCGAGTGGTGTAGGCTAGGTTGTCATCACCAATTTTCTTGAGGTGCCAAAACTCGTCCTCGAGCTTTTGTTGTTCATGAGGAGGATAAAACTCATCCATCATGAGTTGCTTCACTTCCCCCAAGGTAGTGCATAAGCTACTTCGTTAAAGAGAATGTTTCTCTCATTGGTCCACCATTTCAAGGCCCTAGCTTGGAAAACTCCAGTAGCACTACGCGTTTTGAGTACTTCAGGACACTCGCTGTTGATGAAGGTAACCTCTATGCTATCGAACCATTCAAGCATAACTGTCACCCCATCCTTGCCAGTGAAAGGTTTAGGGTTGCAGGAGGCAAAGTGCTTGTAGTTAAAGGTTACAGGCTTGGGTTGGACCACCTTCGAGTCGACAGAGGAGTTGGGAGTGTTTGAAGCTTGAATTTCAGTGACGATCTTGGGGATGATACGAGCAATCTGATTGGCCATGAATGCCATCATCTTCTTCTGAGAGCTGGTCTTAGACTTCTTGGATGAGTTGGAAAGTTGACGAGATAACGACATCTAAAGATTCAAAACAAAGAATAAATGAGACTTTGCTCATAATGTTTTGTTTAACGAAAATTGTTTTCATGAATGCGTCACATAGCATACAAAAGGTTCAATTAGTTTCACATAGAATATAAAAGGTTCAACTAGTTTCACATAGCATAATCATGAATTTCACATAATGTAACATAGATAATGAAAGCATCGTAAATTTAGTTTGTTCGCGAGAGAATATTATTATTTGTTTTAAATTGCGAAGATAGTGTGTGACGTGTCTCCAAGCTTGAAATGAAGGTAATGTTCAAATATAAAACACATTAAAATTGAGATAACATAAAAGAGATTTAACGTAAAACGTGGATTGTCACGGAACGTAACATAAGACTATTCCAAAGTAAATCGAAGTCCTTTTCGAATTAAGGAAACGTGCTTTGGCCTAATAGACAAATACTCTCATTGAGAAGCGACTAACGGTATTTGTCCTTCCAGTTACTACACGTCCTTAATCGATTAGGAAAATCAAAACTTTGGCGAGATTGAAAATCGAAGAGTGGGACTAGTTAACAAGATACGAGTTTCACCTCTAACTTGATAACATCGTACCCTGGTGTGGCTGGTACTTATCAAAAGATAAGGGTCTACTAGAATATGAAATGGAAATTTCCTTCAAGATTTGAATGTCACTCCTAACTTGAGGGTAGGTTTCATGCAAACTACAAAGTGTAGCTGAGTGAAAGTCATCACCAAATGTGGAAATCACCCCTATTTTGGTGAATCGTTTCGATTGTGTTATAAGAGTGTCTTCAAAGCCTCCAAGTGTGTATTGTGTTAGCCTTAGGAAAGGCATGTATCTTAGAAGACCAAAGAGAATAGAGGGAAGCAAATGAGATAGAAGGAAATTAGTTTTAAACAACACATAAGGATAAAGCTCCTAAACTATAGACTAGGTAAAAGCATTCCTACTTTTCCTAATTCCCTATAGTTATGGCTCTTATACCAATCTGTCACACCCCAACCGATGGCGAAAACATCGGGATGAGACGAACAAATCACTCAAAAGCATCATAACACTATTGTGACAATATAATTTAGATCAAATTTCATAAATGACTAGAACCAAATACATTGTTTCAAATAAAGACAAATTGTAGCAACATAACATGATAATGTTTATCATTCAAATGAGTTTCTAAGTCCATCCTAACTTGATTTCTTCATCACTTCGTCTATTAACCTGCAACATGTATTAAAATAACAGCAACAAAAATGTTGACGAGTATACAAGTTTGATACATAGCATAAAGTAGAATAAAAGGTTTAAACACTCATATCCAACATGAATAACATGATCCAAGTTACTACTTTGCCTTTCCCAATAGACTAGAGGGTGGTTAACACGTTCAACTTGTTCAATACGTTCAACTTATTCAATACATTCAACTTGTTCAATACGATCAACTTGTTCAATACGATCAACTTGTTCAATACGATCAACTTGTTCAATACGTTCAACTTGTTCAATACGTTCAACTTAACAATACCCCAAGACTCAAGGGCATTGAGATTAACACGTTCAACTTGCATAGCATATGAGATTAACAAGCAGCAAAATGTTTCATGTTTAAATGTGGATAGAGTATGAATATAACAAGTTTCAAGCATTGCATGTTTTTGTACAGAATACATGTTGCACCCAAAAGTATTAAAACAAAATGGGATCGAGTATACTCACATTTGTTGCGTATGAGAATTTCTTGAATTATCGTACGAGGGAAAGATTGGAAATCCAAAAGAACGAACAGGATGGTTATCCTAGAGATTTAAAATGGCACAAAACGATCTAGTTAATAACTATACATTAAATAGACTCTCTAATATTTTATAGTTTTCAAATTAGTAATTGGTATATTATATTTTATCTCAATATAAACTTTTATTGTTATAAAATAAATAAAATTGACAATTTATCTATGTTATTAGTTTTAAAACAAAAAGTAAAGCATGGTAGCAAGAACAACGGAGGTCCGGGTTCGAACCCGTGATATCTCGTTGGGTTAACAAACACATAATCACCATCCTTGAGTTTTGATGTTGAAATTAGAATTTTATTTCATTTAACTAATAACAGAAATGTCATCTTCTTTCTTTAAAAAGATCATGCATACTGTTTGATAAAACCCAAAACAAAATTGTTATGTCATCTTCTTTAAACAAACAAACAGTGATTAAAACAACAGGAAAGAAGAAGGGTATACCGAAAAGAATGGGAGGAAGATAACCCGAAAATGTGATGTATCCGTTTTCCGCAGTGGTGTCGTCTTCGAGCTCTGATGACGTCTTCGGTTCCTCTCATACTTCAACGGAACTTGCTTCCTTCGATGCACGGAACGCAACGAAAGGGGATCTCTGGCTAGTTCTGACGAGCGTTCCGAGCTCCGACGTAAACTCCGACGTGCTCCGATGACGTGCAGGTTTCTGAAGAGAACTCCAGCGACGATCCTCGAACTCCGGCGAGTTCATTATGGTTAGCACGAGAGAGAGAGAGACAACAGAGGGTGGTCGTGTGAGAGGTGTTGAAAGGTTGATGTGCAAGAGCTGGATTCTTCAATTTATAGACCCATTGATTTAAAGTTTCCGAATTCGATTCATGTACGTGTTTTGGGAGGATGACTAGATTCATGATTGACATAAATTAGGAAATGCGAAATCCATATAAATCTCGAAAAATTAGCGAGACGGAAATGGAAACAAGACAGCTTATGATTTGCTGTAACATCGATTATGGGCGGCAACTTGATAAAAAGGGAACTGAATTTATTTCTATATAAAGGTGTTATGTTAATAGATCTTATCGATTTCAAGGCCGTGGCTTAACGGTTTGTGTGTGCGCGTGTTGTTTGGGTGACCCGGGTTCGAGTCTCACTAGGGTCACCTTTTTGTTTTGTTTTCCATTTTTAAAGGTTCCAAATGTTACACTTAGACCCCTCCACTTATACTAACGATACCAACTTGATTTAACTAACTAGGTTACTTACATAACCTCAATCTAACGGGACTAACTTGTTTGTTTATAAAAAATAAAAAGAATTAAACTTTTAATTTGTAGAATTTATTATTTTAATTATTTAAACACTAAATAAATAATCATATTTATGAGTAATTATATCAAGAATAAAAGATCCTTTTAACGAAACTTTCAAGTTTCAAGGATAAGGATCCGAATCTCAAGTATCAAGCGTCAATGTGTAATAAAGGATCAAGAATCTCTTTGTTTCATCAGTTTAACTAGTATCAGGTGTCATTTAATCAAGAGTCTAATAATATATCGTTCGAAATGCGTATTTGATTACAGCCACACACAAGTCTAACATGAATACACGAACATGATAAAAAAAATAACTTCGTTTTCATTATGATCACTAGTCTCGGATTACAAATTGAAACGAAATAGATTACAACGAGAGTACGAGTGTCTAAAATGGAAAGTACAACTTGACTTGTTAAAATAAGAAAGTACAAAAATGCGAAGCGTTACAGTAAGGGTCTTACAGCTAATGTAAACTATTTGTGTCGATATATGCTTCATTAACTTTGCTAGCCTACCTTAACAATTATAGCGCTATAGGATTAACAAACCGCCCACGAAACTTGGGGGTATTGTTAAGTTAAACATGTTAACCTCCCGCTACTCTATTGGGATATACTATATTAACGCGTTAGATTCTTGGGTTTGAACATATAGTACACCGTTTCAGCATGCTAGTAAACTTGCATATTATGATTCATGTTGGATATGAGATTTTAAACGATTTTAATCTATATTTTGCTATGTATGAAAACTTGTATACTCGCTAACTTTTGTTGATATCTTTTAATACATGTTGCAGGTTGATTGATGAGATGATGTTGAAAAGAAATGCAATTTAGGTGGACTTAGATACACACCTAGATTAATTTTGTTATTTTAATGTTATGTTATGAACAATGTTGTCTTTTATTTGAAATCTTTGTATGACATTTTAGTCTTGAAATGAAATTTGAATTTAATTTATATTGTCACATAGTGTTATAAAGTTTTGAGCAATTTGTTCGTCTCATCCCAATGTTTCCGCCATCGGTTGGGTATGACATAACTTATACTATAAACATATATTAAAGTTATAAGTTAATATAGATATAATTACTAAACAATTAAGGAAATATTAAACAAGTCTAGTCTCAGCTTGAAAAAGTGTTCAAAAGTGAAATATATTGATATTGTGGTTATCACCGCCTAAAATAGAATATGCTTATTCTCCAAGTTTCTTTACCCTATATATACTCCATTGTATTTATTATATGAAGACACCATGAATAATAAAAAGATCTTTCTCCCTACATCTATTTCTCATTTTGTTTAGCTATTAGGCCTGTTGTTTCACAACACCTTATCAGCACGAGTCGCTTTTGGAGTTGGATCGCATCATCATAAAGTTGAATCGAGGTGTGCATTTGTTTTCGCTTCATCATCAATCAAACCATCTTACAAGTAAGTTTTATCTTGATTCATGATATTCAGATGAGTCATAAATATTTATGTCATACATGTTATTGTGAAAATTATTGACATATATGTTTATACAAATTCATAACCAAAAACTAATATTAATCGGTAAAACATGCAATATATACGATAATCATAAACGTTACATTTTATTTTATTTTATGTGTTGATGAAAAAAATTATTCTTTTTATCATTAAGTATATTGGGATCTTTGCATCAGAGAAGGGTTATGTTAAAAAATGTAAGAGTGATTGACAATATTAATTGTTTATCAACCTACATAATGTAAGATTGATTGACAATATTCTTCATATACCTATTCAAAAGGCTATAGTTTCGGTGTTTATGGTATGGATTGACGTATCTTAAATATATTTTCTTTCGATCATACATATGTAGTAGATATATTTAAAATTTAAATTTATCTTCTCTGGTCTTGAAAAATTGATTTGAAAATGCCGATTTTATTTATTCATAGTTCAAGTATGAACTCAGAAGTAAATAATGTAAGTAAATTTGGTATCCATGGCTAATATAATAATAACTGATCCACTACCAAAAATTAAACGATCCTATTCCTAAGTTTTATGTTTGTTAATTGTCATGCTTATTGATCGTATATACTGCAGGATTGATATAGGTTTTGTGATTTAATTAGGTGTTTATTAATTTGACTAATATTCAACCAGCATGCATATTATCATCAATTATGAGTTATCGTGAACATAAATACATGCAATTGTATGCATGTGTATATGAAAAACAAAAACAATGGTATTCTTAATTGATATTTCTAATAATATGTCATAGTGAAGGTTTATATATTACTTGTGAACATTGTAATCAGTGAATACTTCTTCTAGGGAATTTTATATGTTATATTAATCAATTAAATTAATTTTTCGTATCACATATATATGATTATGTATACTTGATTTCATATTAAAACTAAAAACGAAAGGAAAATGATGGGAGGTATGAATCATATATTTTATTAGCATTTTCTTGTTAAAGATTATTGGAACAATTTGTTCATTTACTTGAAAACCGGAATGTTGTGTTCGTTTATGGTTCGTTAAATCATCATTATTATAATAGATATTTAATGATATGTTATTAAAACATCATGAAAATTTAAAGAAGATATTTCTTTACGTTTCAAATTAAAGTGATTAATTATTTATATTTCTTGATGTACTAATATCATTAAAATAGTATGAATAGTTTAAATTGATTTCTTACCCGTGTGATTGAGTAAAGAATGAGAGTTTAGGAAAGTTTTCAGATCCATCTCATTCCTTGAAGTGTATGTGATATAAATTGATCATTGTAAGAGTAGTGATCATATGTTTGTAAGAAAACGAGAATTTGATGGGATATTTGTTTATGTAAAAGCATGATGATAAATATTTGTATATATAATATAATATTCTTATGATTGGTCATATACAAATAATATATATATATATATGTGTGTGTGTGTGTTTATTGTCATGAAAAAATATTTTATAGAGTTTTTATATGTGGTAACATATAACATGTATTGTATGACTTGACTTTATGTATATCTCATATTTTGTATGATATTATTTATTTTACGTATAGTATTAAATAGAAAAACTAAACCAAAGTTGGTTTATTATTACTATCATGAAAGGGCATATATATGCTTAGATATGACACCTAAAGTGTCATACTCCCTATACTCAGTGAATCTCATTATCAGGTTATAAAAGGTCGTAAAATATTTAATCGATAAATCTTACATGACTCGAACATTTAGTTACTCCTCTATTCGTATTATGTAAAGAGAAGATTATTTACAAGGAAAAATCAGATCAAACAATTTGCATTTGTCATATCTCAAATATGCTAAAGTCGCAATATTATGGAATCATGAAATTTTGTTGGTTCTACTCCATTCACTAAAGTGAATATGATTATATAACTATCATAGAAAATGTTGTGAAAAACTTGTAATGAGGTCGAACTATTAATATTATAATGATAGGCATAATGAGACCGACCACTAGAAGTGGCAATATAAAGGATTGATAATATGCGAATAATATTTGGAAATAATGATAGTGATATAACATGATAGTTTCAAATGATATATCTATTGTGTCTTACTTTTGTATTACATATGTACAAGTAATACATCTACGATCATAAACTAGAAGTTTATGGATCATGATATTTGATTGGCATGACCAGTTAGACCACGCCGAGTCAATGATGATGTGAAACATAATGAAGAACTGGAAGATTCTTCCTGACAATTAAAGATGTCTTTGCTCTTAAGAAGAAATTAATTATTTACCAACGAAGATAAGGTGTGAATCTCTAAATATTCTGGAATAAAGAAAGGATACGTATATCCAAACATGATACCATTTAGTGTTTTTAAATCGATGCATCGTCTGAATGGTTATCAAATCCACAACCTGAAGTTTGTGTGATTGTGGCTCAGCTAATGTGATAGCAAGCATATTAATCCAGATTGGTATATTTATTTTGGTAATAACGATGAATTTGATTCCCAAGTAATTAACAATCATTGAATAAGTGTTATTGTTGAGATGATCACTAGACGTCTACTATTGGTTACAAAGCATGATCATGAGAGGAGCAAAAGTCCATTTAGGTACATATAATTTTATATATAGTACCATCAATTCACATCAAGCCAATAAGTTATAGTTCTCCCCATACAGTTGGTTTTTGGTCAGTAACCAAAGATGTCTCATAAAAGATTTTGGTTGTGCGACATATAATGAAACTCTTCCACCACATCGCACAAAGATGGGACTTCTAAAAAGTTTGAGAATATGTTGGGTATAAATAAATGTCTATGATTAAATACTTAAAGCTATTAGTGAGAAATTCGTTTATGGCTCATTGGTTTTCACTTTAGTGAATAAATGTTCCCAACATTAGGGGGAGATAATAAGCAGTTGGAAAGTGAAAAGTAACTAGAAGTTTAAAGTATAATTCATTTACCAATATTACAAAACAAATTACCAGACAAGTTCACTGACCTAAATAGAGTGACTAAGTAAGTCACATAATCAACTGATTATGCTCCAGTTATATTTGTGTCCCAAGAGGACAATCACATATTTTTGTAATGAGTCTATTGCACGCCTAAAGCGTGGTAGACTAGTTGATTCCAATAATAAAATTTCTCGAAAATTTGAGCAAGTTATTAAGATGGTCAAGTCGAGGTTATAGTAATAAGATCTCCTGAAGTGACAATAGACATGATGGTTCAAGAAGAACCTCAGGTACCTGAAAATAAAGAGATCTCGATAAGTTGTATCATGTCTAAGATATGTATGGAATCGAAAAAAATCGACGTCGTTATACTTTTGTATATAATGTAGCGCTTAAAATGATTAAATGATGAGGATCAAGATTTAAGATCTGCCTATGAATGAATATTAAAAATGATTGGCCAAAAAAAAAATAGAAAGACGCAAATAAGGCAGAGTTTAGTTCTCTAATGAAATAGAAATTTTCTAGACCAACAGTCCATACAAGTGAAGTTGTAAAATATGTTTGATACAAATGTGTCTTTTACGCAAGTCATGTGAAAATCAAATTAAGTGATATAAGTCAAAATTGGTGGCACAAGAATTTTCACAAAGACATATCATTGATTATGAGGAAACGTATTCTCCAGTGGTGGATGCATTGACTTTCCAATATTTTATTAGTCTGGTAAAATAGAGAGAGAATTAATGTGCATCTATGAATGTTATGTATCACTTGATACTAAAAGTGTACCTGAAGGTCCCTAAAGGATTTGAATGATCAAAATCATGTAAGTTAAGTTCTCGAGAACAATATGATCATTTATACATATTCGAATTTGAATAGGTTATGATTATTTTACATGTTGGATATAACTGGAACTCCTGATGAGTTTCTAAAGCAATTGAGTGCTTGAAAGGTTAATTGAAACATCTTAACGATGTAATACTTGTGCACCAAGAAACATACATAGAAAACTTGTACCCACTGATTGTGATATCTCGATAAATAGTGTATACGCATGGTGCAATATGGATTTTGGAGATAAAAGCAAGTGTTCATATCAGTTTTGCATAAGATATAAAAATCTATGTGATAAATGAGAAAGCTTATGTAGCAAAAATCTTGAAGAATGAACACACATGCATATTTGGATAAGATGAAAAAATTCCCTCATGGATTGATAATGCTAAAAGCATTGATATCAAAACCTCAAGAACGTATTATATGAAGTTAACAAAATACGTATGGACTAAAATAGTCAAATCGAATGTGATATAATCGACTAACTAGTGAGCTCAGAAATGAGAAATACATATGGTGAAGTTGGTCCATTTGTTTTCATTAAGGAACAATATGAGGTTTACAAGTATTACAATATATGTTGATGATGTCATTGAATCTTCTGAAGAGAAAAATGAGCTCAAATGTTAAAGCAAGAATTTGCAAATGAATATGGTATTGCAAATTTATGGCTCAATATGTAGCACATACATCTATATTATTATCCATCAATCATAATACATCTAGAAAATGGTGGACATTTTCATATGGACAAAGCTTATAGTGTAAGTACATTTAATGATGTCCAAATATTTGATACAGAAAAAATGACTTTTATCATCTTCTATCAAAGAAGCAAAAATCCTTGGTCCTGAAGTACCATAGTTCCGTTCAAATTGTATTAATATATCTTTCTAGTTATACACGAACATATATTATTATATTCATTGACAATATATAACTCGTGTATAGTGAGAAGATAGTGTAATGGGTAAAACATATATTTTCTATACCCTTATGGTACAAAAGATATGGGTTCAGAATTTATTAACCTATCAACAAGTTTGGTTAGTTTTGTAAATGCAGAGATTATAACAAAAGACATTTATGGATCTTATGGTATCTAATTACAAGAGGAGGCAATTAAAGTTTCACATGAAGATCATACATTAATGTTCATTAAAGGATGTACATCAAGAGATCAAACGACAAATTACTTACTACAAAAATTTTCAGCAACTTTCATAGAAGATTGGCACCTGTTACCTAAATTATAACAACCCTCCTAAAAATATTTACCGACACTCCTAAAACATTTAAAACATCCCTATACGTCTTTAAATACACCTCGTATACGATATTTGACCCTAAATACCTTTAATTTTATAAAAATAAAATAAAAACAATTTTTAAAGGTTTCTGGCGGACCGCGAAGACATCCTCTTTGTCTTACGCGGGCCGCGACAGGTCAAGATTAGGGCTCAACCCTAAGCTGCCATGTGGCAGCCTCGTGTCAAGCCTAGTGGCCGAATCAGCCAAGCTAGGGCCTACCCTAGCTGGCCTCATGGGCCGCGAAGCCCTTAGAGGACTTCTTCGTGGGGCGCGACAAACTCAGAATCCAGCCCTATAAATAGCAACCATCGGCCTCAGTTCACAATTCGCAACAAAAAGAATTCTCTCTCTCTTTTCTGAATTTCAGGCATTATAATCAGGTATTATACCCACAAAAATAGCAAAGTTATGCCTCGTTGTAAGTATTATAACCCCCGGTTACGTATTAGATACGCTGCCCGATTGATCTAGTGCTCCGTAACGGCTGTCGAGGCTCTGCCCGATGTAGTTGATGTGTGCAAAATGCAACACATAAATTACATCAATTGTGGCATAAAACTAACCCTTTTTAGTACTAATGTTGGAAAAAGTGTGCTTTTGTCTTCCTTTTGTATTTTCAGGATTAAATGAGCTCAAATTAACAAAAGAAGCAAAAAGGCAGCTAAATCTAACATAAATACAAGAAAAGGAACAAACGTGGCATGACCGACCTCCCCGAAAGCATCTTCCTAAGCAAAACAAGAGATCAGAAGGCTGAACACGCCCCGTGCTCAATGAGCACGGGGGCGTGCCCAAGTGTCAGCATAAAAGACAAAGTTGTAGAAGCTTCCATCGCCCACCACGGGGCCGTGCTCAGCGGACACGGGGCCGTGGTCAACTATAAGATTCACAGAATCCAGGCAAATCTTGATAGTACAGATATGCTTCTGCACACGGGGTCATGCCAGCGGACACGGGGTCGTGGTCAACTAATGCAGACAAAAGAAATTAATGAAGACAGAGAAGGATGTGGACACTGGGCCGTGCCCACTGGACATGGGGCCGTGCCCGAGCTTCTGTTCAGCCTATAAATAGGAGTGCTTGGCTCAAGTTCAAACCATCCCTTGGCACACCACCTCTCTCCCACTTCACCCACCACCCACCACCATCACAACACCATCATCCACCACCATCATCCATTGTCTATCATAGAGTGTGTGAGTCGTCTCGGGATCCAAGATTGATCGTAAGAATTCTTGACAATCAAGGCCATGTTTGCCTAAGTCTCTTACATCACTTGGTGAAGACAAAGTGTCTAGTGTAATACTTTTATTTTTAATATTTTCGCACTTTTTACTTGGTTATGTATTAATGACTTTAATAACTAGTTTCTTATGTTGAAGGTGATTCTTCCTTATCGTTTGTCCGTGGTGTCTTGGCATGTCACACCCCGATATTTCCACACTTTACCGGTGGGCCCGGTAGGGGAGTAACGTGACGTGGTTGGTAACATCATGGTCAAACAACACAATATATAGATGCACAGCGGAAGCAAAAGATAAAATATATTACATTCCGAATATAAAGTAATATCAAAGTATTACAACGGAAAGTAAAGGATCCACAGGCGGATCAAATAAAAGAAAACTGTTCAACAAACTTCAGGCATCTAGAACTTGCAAGATTCCTTATTAACGCCCTGAGCTTCCAGCCAATTTCGTTCAGTACCTGTCACTTAACTTTTTTGGAAAATACGTCAGTTTACACTGGTAAATACAATTAACTGACTCGTTTTGAAAATGTTTAAAAATTTGGTTTGAATGCACAAGGCACAAACATTCTTTTATAACCTGGGACAATTTTATTAATAAAAATCTTGTATCTGATTTACATGGTTGTCCAACATTTAGGGCCGGTGATTATACAATATAAGCCGGTCAAGATTAATCGACACACCATAAATATAAATCACAAGAAGACATCCTTACGAGTGAGTATATCTTTTACATACGCAACAGGAGGTGTTATGCATGCGTTCTTATTGTATGTTTGTTGAGATTACTAGGACTAAGCATCCGTACACTTTAAGTTTCTCTTCGTACACTTTAACGTTGCTTTGGAAATTCCGGCCAACTCCGGCCACTATTCACCATTTTTTGCCGGTGCGTTCACCCCACCGACTACAAATCCGAAGACCTTTCAGGTGCGAAACCCCTCTGACTTCTCCGACTACAAAGCCGGCGACTTTTCAGGTACGAACCCACCAAACCCGGCGACTTTCAGGTGCGAAACCACTGAATATTGCAGGTATAGATCCGACAGGTCCAGATGAGTATAATTCCAACTAAAATCGTTGATTTTTGTGCGTTTAGCCCACATCTTTTCTTCTATTAATTAAACTATTTTTCAAGACCTGCTGTTGAGTGAACCAGTCTCTAGGTTACGGTTTTGTTTTTTTTGTTGTTTTCGTTGATTGCATGTCAGATCTATCACCCGTTTTCTGTTGTTTAATTGTTTGATTTCATTGTTTTATATCTGAATCCGTTCAAAAGCCGAGATTCTTATTCACGAGTTCTGCAAATTCTAGATTTTTTTTTGAAATTAGTAGTTGTTTTATAAAATTGATTTATTGCTGCAAATTCTAGATTTTTTGTTTTTTTGTTTTTTGAATTTAGTATTTGTTTTATAAAATTGATTTATTGTTACCACCTCAATTTGGGGACTTGCTAGAACCACCCACTGGAGTTGATTGCCGGAGAGACCAGGTCAAACCCAATAAACATATTGGATTGTAGGTTTTTGATTTTTTGTTTGCAGGCTACAAGGGTGACCAAACCCACCATTTATGTCTAGAGCTTCAGCACTTCCAGCGGTTCACGTCTCTGAAATCTCTCTTGAGCTAGGTGCTTTCGTTCCAAAAAAAATTAGCTGAGTCGCATGCTAAGTGTATTACTTGGTCATAGTCGTCTATGCTATTTATTGTCATTGTATGCTTGCCGTTGCATATTGTATAGTTTTGCCCTTTGTGTACTTTGTGTTGCTCATTGTTTGTTACCTTGTGGTTAGTTGTTAGTTATAATCATAGACAATAGAAGCAATGACTTCTACGTGAGATCATGTCCAAGGACGAGAGGTGCAGGTAAGGGTAAAGTTAGTAGGTGTAGTTTACGTGTGGCGTCTTGGAACGTAGGAACTCTTAGTAGTAAATTGTTGGAAGTGATAGATGCACTTAAAAGACGTAGGGTACATATAGCGTGCCTTCAGGAGACTAGGTGGAAAGGACATAGAGCAGATGAGCGCAATGGGTATAAGTTGTTGTACTCCGGGTCTGATGGGGCCAAGAACGGAGTAGGATTTTTGGTGTCTACAGAATTGCATAAGAATGTAATTGAGGTGATACGACAAAACGATAGAATTATGGTGTTAAGGTTAGTATTAGGGGAGCAACTAGTGACAGTGGTATGAGCCTATGCACCGCAAGTAGGACTAAGAGATCAAGAGAAAAGAGAGTTCTGGGATTGTCTAGATGTAGTAGTAAGGGCTATACCGAGGGAGGAGAAAATTTTTATAGGAGGTGATTTTAATGGGCACATTGGTAAGGATAGTGATGGATTTGAGTTGGTACATGGGGGTTTTGGTTTTGGCGATAGGAATGACCCTGGTAGAGAACTTTTAGACTTCGCAGCAGCTTATGGCCTAGGTATTATAAACTCGTTCTTTAGGAAGAGGGAATCTCATTTGATCACTTTTAGTAGCGGAGGACGTAACACGCAGATCGACTATCTTTTGATGAGGCAGGAAGATCGACAGATGTGGATGAACTGCAAGGTTATACCAAAGGAGACTGCAGCGACTCAGCACCATTTGCTCGTAGCAGACATAGCCCTAAAAGTAAGGCTAACCGAGGGGGAAAGGAAAACCCGACCTAGGATCCGTTGGGGAAACTTGACGGGAGAAAAAATTATGATGTTTAGAGATAAAGTAAACTCGATGACATCGATGCAACTAGGTGACGACGCAAACCAGATGTGGGAGGATATGGCGACTACGATCACTACAGTGGCGAATGAGACGCTAGGGGTCACAACAGGAAAGACAATTGGACATAAGGAGTCTTGGTGGTGGAATGAAGACGTGCATACCAAAATAAAGGATAAGCAACAGAGTTTTAGATATCTTTTGAGGTGCACAAATGAGGAGGAGCGGTTGAGGGTGAGGGAGTTATACAAGAAGGCAAAAAAGGAAGCGAAAAAGGCGGTGACCGAGGCAAAAAACACAGCCTACAAAAAAATGTATGAACGTTTGGAAACGAAAGAGGGGTAGCATGATATGTTCAAGATTTCCAAAGCTAGGGAGCGAAGAAGACAAGATCTAGGAGTAGTAAAGTTTATCAAAGGAGAGGATGGACGTGTTTTAGTCAAGGCACATGACATTAAGTTGAGATGGCAAACCTACTTCCATAATCTTTTCAACGACGGCAGGGCATACCAACAAGAAAACAGCAATCCCAGGACTCAAAGGCGTCAACAGGATAATTGCTACTGCAGGAGGATCACACATGAAGAGGTGAGGATGGCACTTAGGAAGATGGGAAGAGGCAAGGCAGTGGGTTTGGACAACATACCGATTGAGGTGTGGAAGTGTTTGGGGGAAGAAGGAGTCCGATGGTTAACACTTTTGTTCAATTGTATTTTCAAGAATGGAAAAATGCCAGATCAGTGGAGGAGTAGTGTCGTGGTGCCGTTATACAAGAATAAAGGGGACGCTCAAAGTTGTGGGAACTACAGAGGAATCAAACTGCTAAGTCACACTATGAAACTCTGGGAGAGGGTAATTGAGACTAGAATTAGAAGAGAAACTCAGGTTTCAGTAAACCAATTTGGATTCATGAAAGGGAGGTCAACTACAGAAGCGATACATATTCTAAGGAGGTTGATGGAAAAATATAGATCGAAGAAGCAAGATTTACATATGGTGTTTATCGACCTTGAAAAGGCATATGACACTGTCCCACGGCAACTGATTTGGGATAGTTTGGAGGGTCGAGGGCTACCTAGGAAGTATATAGACTTAATTAAGGATACATACGATAAAACGGAAACTAGTGTCCGCGCGCCTGTAGGGGATACAAACTTCTTTCCTGTGGAGGTAGGACTACACCAAGGGTCTGCGTTGAGCCCTTTTCTTTTTGCGGTTGTCTTGGATGAGTTGTCCAAGTTGATTCAAGAGACAGTTCCGTGGTGCATGCTTTTTGCAGACGATATTGTCTTGATTGCAGAGACTAAACACTGCCTGAACGCGAGGGTAGAGGAGTGGCGAGTAGCTCTAGAGGGCAAGGGCCTAAGGATTAGTCGATCCAAGACTCAGTATCTACACTGTGATTTCAGTAGTGTAGCTAATGAGGATGACACCCAAATCACCATTGAGGATCAATTGGTCCCGCAGGTAACTAAATTTAAGTATTTGGGGTCGTTTGTACAAAGAGATGGTGACATAGATAGTGATGTAACCCATCCCATACAGGCTGGCTGGTGTAGATGGAGGGAAGCCAGTGGAGTATTGTGCGATAGGAGGTTCCCAACTAAACTAAAGGGGAAATTTTACAGGGTAGCAGTTAGGCCTGCTATGCTATATGGTACAGACTGTTGAGCTATCAAGAAAACACAAGCGCGCAAGATGGAGGTAGCAGAGATGAGGATGCTGAGGTGGATGTGTGGACACACGAGGTTAGATCGGATAAGAAATGAGGTCTTTAGGGAAAGATTAGGAGTGGCTAGCATAGCAGATAAGATTAAGGAGGGTAGATTGAGATGGTTTGGGCATGTGAAGCGGAGGCAAACGACGGCACCAGTTAGAGTAGTGGAAACTCTTACTGTGGAGGGGAGGAGAGGAAGAGGCAGACCCAAACTGACATGGGATGAGCAGATTAGGCATGATTTACAAGAGTTGCATCTTTCTGAGGACATGGTCCAAGATAGGACTTCGTGGAGGCGTAGGATTAGGGTTAAGGACTTCTAGAGGATTTTACAACAAGGTCTTGGGTGTGTTTTAGGGACGTAGGTTTTCCTATCCTTTAAGTGACTTTACCGGTGATTGCATTCTTGTGTTCATGCCCAAATGATGTTACATGCTATTATACATGATCTACATTATATTGGTTGTGGTTGTTGTTGCTACATTATATTGTGTCACACTGTTCATTTTCTTGGTTTTGGTGGTTTCTTTTTTTCTATTCTTTGACGTGGTGTATTGGTATGCTGTTGGTTTTGGAGCCGAGGGTCTCTCTGGAAGCAGCCTCTCTATCCCTAGGGATAGAGGCAAGGTCTGTCTACATCCCACCCTCCCCAGACCCTATAAGTAGCTTTGCTATTTGTGGGATTTACTGGGTATGGTTGTTGTTGTTGTTGTAACAGGAGGTGTTATGCCTACACCTTGTGCTTAAGTTATGGCCATTCACTTTTTAAATGAGCTAAGGATATCCAGGACACGGTCATTAACCCCCAATGTTATTTGTTATCAATCAATACAGATTAAAACGGGATTATGCAATTTAATCATCTCCGATTAAAAGGTTTCTACACCCGACCAAGCGGTATTTTTATAATACCGTATCCCAAGCCCGTATAAGGGAAAATAAGTTAAAAGTATCTACCTGAGCTAGCAATGTAATTTATACTCAGCTGTATATTCAAATCAGCAAGCACAAGTACTTCTACTGGGGCTCTTAATCTGGAACAAAGGTTTTTATTAACCTATTAGATTCCTAACGGGTCTTATTTAAGTCGTAACTTAGACCGGTTAGTTTTAAGGAAAGGTTTACGGTTCAAAATGCATGATTAAGAGAAGACCGGAATAGAATGTGATTTAGACCCGAAAAGTTTGGAGACTTGTATAATATGGGTAAACTAAACACATTCTGGATTTTTAGATAAAAACGATATGGTTTGACCCGTTTCGGCTAATATATGTAAACTAGTTACACAAGCCGATCCGAACGCGACAAGTGCGTAACGAGTAACCAAAAGAGTCTTATACAGGTTCCGTACGTTAATATGCCTTAAATATGTTGTGATATCAGTAGGATATCTTCCATTATGCCCAAAACGAGTTTAATCTTAAAATAAGCCCCGTAGGGGTATTTTGGTCATTTAAAAGATTATAAAAGAGATTAATTAAAATTCTGAGATTCGGGTCCGTATAAATCAGAAAAATAACTTATTTTATTAGGTCATATCAGTTGGTAATATGTCTTATATGACAAAATGGTTTTAAACCCTTACTATGCGTTTAATACGCGTATAACGTCGTTTTAAGCGATTTACGGGTTAAAATAGGAATCTGAGTTTCCAGGTCAGTTCATAAGGTTCAAAACACTTCATTTATTATTTAAAATCAGTAGCAATTGGATTGGTGTCAAAAGGATTTGTAAAACTCATTTTTATGGCCTAAAAGGGTATATTCGGTATTTACCGAATCAAGGCGGTAATCCTAGCTTATCATCAGTTTAAAAATAATTAAAAATCTTCAAAAATCCCAAAATATTATATTACATCAGTGGGTAAAAGGTTTGGTGTCAAAAATTGGGTTTAGATAGGCTTTACGCTAATGACGCCGTTTAATTACTAAGAAGCGTTCAAATTACGTCATTAAGCTTAACTCCTAATCTAGACTTCCAACTGATGTGAAAATTTAGGGATATGTTTAATAATCAGTAACAAAGATTATTGTACTTTCATATTTCCAAATCTCTCGTTTTATGGTCATAAGGGCATTATGGTCAATATTTAAGCAATTAACGGAAACGTCGGACAATTAAGGATTCAAGTGGTATAAACGCAGAGGGTTATACTATCATGTAACTAGGTCCTAATGGAACTTTAAGGAATGTCTAAACCTATCAAAATCAGGTCAGAACTGAAGTCAAAGCAAAAGTCAAACTTTTGCGACTTTCGGTTCCGAAACGATCCTTAAACAGAAAGTTGTCGAATCAAACAAGCTTAGACAAGTTCTTATACTTATTATCAAGTCATATGAATGATAAAATAGGTTACACACCTTTTACATCGTTAATTATGCGTTAAATCAAAGATTACATTTCTGTTGACTTTTTCTAATCATCTTTGACTCGACAAACGACCCAATTAGGATGGGAATCAGTGGGTGCCCTTTTAAGGGTTTAAAGCCCACATAATTACCAACTTATAACAACCTTAAGTTTGCCTAATCGCTGGACCAATAGCGATTAATTAATAAGTCAACCGTTATTTACGACGGTTTGACTTTTAAGCTATAAACTAATCAAAACTCAATTAAAGAAGGTTAATAATACTTACCAAGGTCCTAATGATGATTAGAGATGCTTAGGAAGTGGCCTTGAGTTCCAGAAATCCTCAGATGTGAAGTTTGGAATGAATGATCAAATGGTGCAACAAGGTGGGTTCTTATATAGTGTTCTTGATGCCTTTAGATCATTACAAACAAGTCTACAAGTGTTATGGGATCATCCCAAATGTCCCTAGAGCCTAATAATGCATTAAACAAGTCCCTAGAATCAGTAATTGGCAAATTGAGGCGGTGGAACGGGCTGGAACAGGAAGCTGCCTGTTTTTCTGCATCTGGGACATGCTTGCGCACCGTAACAACCTCAGTGTTGAGGTGCGCAAGGCTTGGCCAGCAAAAACCATTTTTCAAATGTTGACAGTTTTGACCCCTATACTTCCAAACTTGATTTTTCCTTTATTTCTTGCACTTTGGGCCCTCTAAATTGAATTCTAAGGGCTTCAAGACTTATACCAACTTTGTTAAGTCCTTGGTTAACTTTTGACTACCCGAAAAGTCATAGATTTCAACGTTGACGCTTTTAACCCCTCGCACACGAATTTTATCATAACTTTCTCATACGATAACGAAACTTGGTGAAATTTTTATCACTTATTCTCGTGAGTATATTTTATCATTACAAAGCTTCGGGTTTGCTAAACGGTCACTCAGAGGTATACTTTAAACATGTTGACACATTTAACCCCTGTAGTTTGAAATTTCTCACTTTCTTTCACAATTAGCTTCGTACGATCTATGATTTATTCCTTTAAGGTTATAAACATCATGTAGGGTTATAGTAAAGTATATTTATCCATTGTTGACATTTTGAACCCTTAAATTCACATAGTTTCTTTGTTTGTCAACTTTAGTCCTTCTAGAGTATTCTTTCACACGTTCAAAGCTTATGACACGTGTCAATACATTATTGGACGTAAATTTTCGAGGTGTTACATCCTCACCCCCTTAAAAGAAATCTCGACCTTGAGATTTACTAAGATGCTGGAAGTACTTTTTGTCGCATAATGGACTTAACTTCTATAACATATCTGGAGTCTTTCCAAGCTCCTAAAGCGACTTTTATATTAGGTACATGTATCCTGTTAGAGTTTCCTAACCTGTCGATCCTCAATCGATACAGGTTGCTCATCATATCATAATCTGCATATCATTATGTGATAGTGCTTCTTAACTTATTGGCGAAACGCATCCCTCAGTCTCTAGTGTGCAATGTATTGTGAGCTCCGCCAAGCTCCTTAAATAGGTTTTAGCTTATAAGCTACTTGATCTTGATACATTCGATTTCCTTCGAATGATTCTATATTTATATTCAGAGCTTAACTAACCTGAAAATTACAACTTGGCACACCCCTTCTAGGGTGTTATCTTTTGTTGAACCTTATCTTTTAACAAGAACTTAGGAGGTTTGCTATTTTCATTAATCCTTGATTTTCTGCCGAATACTGGCATCTTACTGATGATTATGAATTTGTGTGATCTTATTTGTTGTTTCCAATACAACTTTCAGATTCTGATAATTGGACTTGCCAATCTATTGTCCTAACAATAGTTGTTTAACATTCCATCTATACAAGGTCTCCAAAGGAGCAGCCTTGATGCTTATATATCAACTATTATAGAAAAGCTTATCTTAAGGTGAGATGGTTATTCCAACCATTGCTCAAAACTAATCTTAAGGAGTAGTTAATCCTTGCAGTTAGTCGAATAAATCAACGATCCTGGGCAGCTGATGGCGATTCTTAATCGTTGCCTAATTAGGGTTGCGGTAAACAATACCTAAGCAAAATGAACCGTCTTTCATAATTAACTATACCGAATTCTCAGGATATTGAGTTAGACTATATGAACCCTTTATTTTAAAAACTTAGTTAATCAGGGTTTCGATTCTCCCAATGATGGTACTAGCCGTCTTGGAGATTCCATAATAATACAGTCTTAAATGGGATATAAACCTTAACTCTACCTGCCTCTTAGGGTAAACAGTGTAATATTAGGAGAAGATAATCAAGGTACAAGGAGGTTACAGAGATTTTTCCAAATCTCAAGCTCCAGTTAATCCATCCTCGCTTGTGTCAAATGAGTGACACACTTATGCTATGAGTCCACGAATTCCTTTACCAGGAACGTTTATTTGGAAATTCTATTTTCTAGATATCTTCTTTGAATTCCATTAGCTGACTTTAGTACCATATGATCATTGGGATATCCTTGTGGTTCCATGCATTAAACCTCCATACTGATCAGGCATGGAAGCAATCTATGGAACTTATTAAGATACATCAATTCTCATACGGCGTTTTTGTCATACAATTTGGTATTCGTAATCAATAGGGATTAAGGAGATATCAATTACAAGCGAATGTACTTTATCTGTAGAGAGGGTACATTAGAATTTTATGACTGAAGATTTCTGACAGGAATAGAAGAAATAGTTCCTGTGAATTTTCTACCTGTAAGTTTTACCTTATACATATTATATATAGGGTTCTTATGAATGGTTTTAAAAGATTTTTTTACTTATAGTTTATGAAGGATTTATTGGTATCCGAACAAAATAAAAATAAAAACTTTTAGTATATAAATCACTGATAAAATGTCAAGGAATGTACCTGATGCCATTATTTATGGACTAGCTCAGGCATTTTAGGCGCTTCCATTTTTAGGCTTTCCTTCCTTAGCCGCATTTCCTTTGACAGATTTAGGGCACGTAGTCTTGATGTGGCCTTTCTCATTACAGCCGAAGCAGACTGCATTCTTCATGTCCTTACAGTCCAACGTTTTATGTACCTTAGACTTGCAGATCCCACAAGCCCTGGGCTGCGATTTGGATTTTGGTTCAAACCTGCATTTCCCATAATGGCGCTTCTTGCAGGTCTCACATACTGGTTTCTGGTCGGACTTTTGTTTGTTCTTTTTCTTAGAACTCTGGGAGTTATCTACCTCCCTTTTCCTTTTTCGTTCATCCTTTGCATCAGAGGCATGAACGAGATCCTCCTTAAGAGTAAGGAAATGTGGTCCTAAATAAAATTTGGACCGAGCAGCATGGGGCTCCTTGAACTTTTTCACAGCCTTCTTCACAGCTTTTCCAACAGCTGCGTCTATCATAGTTTGAAGAACATCTTTGGAAATTCTAAGGTTCACAATTTCAGCATCATTAGCATGCGTCGCGTCATCAATAGCACGATTGACTGTTGTCTTATCCGAGTTTGCCATACTCGATATTGGTTCCTAACACCAATAAAACAATTTCTTAGTTGCAATCCAACAACTGCTATTCCTCATCCTGATGGCCTTAATATATACTAACCATGGTATCAATAATCTATACAGGCTAATATAGCACTAACATTCTTAATGAACGTCATTTAAAATATATATTAATATTACTTAGCCTAGGTCGCAAAAGACCATCAATGGCATTTAAGGTTTGGACCTAATTCATCACTTTTATGACAGGGGATCAAAACGTCACATCTGTCTTTATTATAGTGAAGAATTTCGGTAGCTGGAAAGCTTTGCCATAGGGATATCAGAAAAGAGTGATTCTTAATAGATATAAAATATCCATCTAAGATTTGTTGGAGTATTCTCTAAAGTATCATCGGCCAATTTCTATCTCGCGCTAAATGACCGGAGTCCCAGTCAGGCGGAGACAACAGATCTCAACATTTATCGTTAATCATAGCATCATATGTGCCAGCATCAAGTAAATTTCTGCATAAATCTTTTGATAAGGAAGGTACCTGCTATATTGTCGTCATTCTGCACTATCTCCTGGGTGTTCCTCTGGACGACTCACGCGTTTGTTCCCTTGGCCTCTCCAAGCTTCTTTATAAGTTTTGGGCAGTTGGTTTTGATGTGCCCATCCTCGTCACAGTTGTAACAGGTCGCATTCTTCAACTCCTTACAATCTAAAGTCTTGTGACCCTTGGTCTTGCAAATTCCACATAATTTAGCTCGTGGGTCGATTGTACATTTTCCAGAATGTTGCTTCCTGCAGTTACCGCATTTGGGTTTGTTATTAGACTGACTCGAGTTCTTCCTAAATTCGGAATCCTTCCCGCGCTCAGAGCTTCCCTTCTTCTTCTTGTTATATTGATGAGAGTTTTCCTCCTCTCTTTCTCTTCTTCCCTCGCCAGAAGCCTTAACAGACTTAATTCTGATGGCATCTAAGGTGAGAGATAAGGATAAGTCCACCGCGGACCTATATGTGGTTGGCCTAGATGCTTTAACACTTCCTTTTATCTCTGGTGCTAGGCCTCCAATGAAACGCGCTATGCGTTTAGGTTCAGGGGTGACTAAATAAGGAACTAGGCGGGACATAGTGTTGAAACTTGTCACATATGCCTGACAATCCAAATTCTCCATGACCAGAGTCAAGAAGTCTGATTCTATCTTTTCTACCTCATGCTGAGGGCAATAGTTTTCCTTGACTAATGCAACAAATTGCTCCCAAGATAAGTTGTAGAGTAGAACCTTTCCCGTGGCTTGGAGCAATGATCTCCACCATGCCAATGCTTCTCCTTTGAATGATTGTGAAACAAATTTCACAACATCTTGCTCCGCACAACCGCTGATGTCAACAACAGCGTCCATCTCATCGAGCCATGTCATGCAATCAATGGCCCCTTTTTCTCCTGTAAAGTCTCTAGGCTTGCAGGAGACAAAATATTTATATGAGTAGGTCTTAACTGGTGCCTCTTGATAAAACACAACCTATCTAGACGGAATACTCCTTTGATTTGACAAGTCATGAACATCGTCCTCCCTCAACTCAGGTGTGTTAGAAGGGGGCTTACTACGAGTCACTGATAGAGTCTTAGAGTGGGTATCATTTGACTCATCATACTGTCTGTTAAGAGCTCGAGTAACAGCATAATCTATTATTGCCTGCAGTTCTGCTCCTGTTACATTGATTCTGGTAGCATCATTGTCCTCCTTCATGTGGCTGTTAACTTCATCTAATCCAGCCATGTAGCTTGATGGCTACATAAACATTGACAATGATTTATTCAGAGGTTATTATGAAATTATCATTTTTGATAATTTATTAACCATGGTAATATAAACCATATGGGTTAATTTGTTAATTTTAATAGTATTTTTCATTATAATTTATCCTAGTTATAAAACATTAAGGATAGTTAAAGTGGCGCAAAAAGGCCTAGTCACAAAGACAGTTTTAAATTTTATAAGCCATAATTTCAGAGAATCGAGGCATTAAGGTTTGAACATAGTTGGTTACCTTTTCTTGATAGAGAGCCAAAGACTTTAACTGTCTATTGTCTTTTAGGACAATAGATATAGCCCGTGGGCATTTCCCTTCTGAGGGATGGTTATAATATGATCATCTTCTCAGATGCTATTAGTCGAGATCGTATGGATCATACCGACTATTATGCTTGGACCTGGTCCAACAATTTTAGACAGGAGGTCAAAGACCACCACTGTCGTTGTCTTATCGGACAACAAGTTTAGCCCGTAGGCACTTCATCACTAACGGATGTTTATAATATGATCATCTTATAGGATGACATAAGCCATGATTTCTAAATCACTAGGCTAGATAAGAAAATTGGAAGAATCCAATATACGGATGACTGTTGTGATTTCCTCGAATCACATTTGTCAAGAGTGCTAACACGTTCTTAGGTGTTAACAAGGATTTGAATCTCTTGAATATGTTTTACCATCTTGGCCATGTCTAAAATGACATGTGGCTAGGTCTTGTCTTTTTTTTTTAATTTTTGCCATTTTATTATAATGGTAGATCTTATAAAAGGAATGTTATTTTCCATTTATTTAATATTTCAAGTTTAGAATGACAATTTAATCTTAATCATTCCACTATATAAAAATAAAAGTACAGAGTTGCCCTAAGCGGGACTTGAAAGGAATAATGTTGTCCTAGAAGGGACTGAAAGATAAATATGTCCTTATAAGGACTATTAAAGAAACAATCTTTAGCAAAAATGGGTTTTCTTCATCACTTTACTTTCGAATGTTCCCTCCCTGGATGCTCGTTTCATTCTAGCCGCGGTACGAAGCTCAGCATTTCAAGGCTCCGGATGTGGAGAATTTCTAATACAGCTTCTTCGCTTGGCGACATATCCAATATATAAAAATTGGAAGCAAAATTTACAGATTTGGATTGAGAGTAATCCTATGTTAAGTCTAGACTCAAAAGGTCAAGGAATGTGCTAATGTGTCATTGAGATTAAACACAAAAAGGCTAGTGTTTAATTCACTCAATGTTGGCTCTGATACCAACCTGTCACACCGCGTTATTTCCACACTTTACCGGTGGGCCCGGTAGGGGAGTAACGTGACGTGGTTGGTAACATCATGGTCAAACAACACAATATATAGATGCACAGCGGAATCAAAAGATAAAATATATTACATTTCGAATATAAAGTAATATCAAAGAATTACAACGGAAAGTAAAGGATCCACAGGCGGATCAAATAAAAGAAAACTGTTCAACAGACTTCAGGCATCTAGAACTTGTAAGATTCCTTACTAACGCCCTGAGCTTCCAGCCAATTTCGTTCAGTACCTGTCACTTAACCTTTTTGGAAAATACGTCAGTTTACACTGGTAAATACAATTAACTGACTCGTTTTGAAAATGTTTAAAAATTTGGTTTGAATGCACCAAGGCACAAACATTCTTTTATAACCTGGGACAATTTTATTAATAAAAATCTTGTATCTGATTTACATGGTTGTCCAACATTTAGGGCCGGTGATTATACAATATAAGCCGGTCAAGATTAATCGACACACCATAAATATAACTCACAAGAAGACATCCTTACGAGTGAGTATATCTTTTACATACGCAACAGGAGGTGTTATGCCTACACCTTGTGCTTAAGTTATGGCCATTCACTTTTTAAATGAGCTAAGGATATCCAGGACACGGTCATTAACCCCCAATCTTATTTGTTATCAATCAATACAGATTAAAACGGGATTATGCAATTTAATCATCTCCGATTAAAAGGTTTCTACACCCGACCAAGCGGTATTTTTATAATACCGTATCCCAAGCCCGTATAAGGGAAAATAAGTTAAAAGTATCTACCTGAGCTAGCAATGTAATTTATACTCAGCTGTATATTCAAATCAGCAAGCACAAGTACTTCTACTGGGGCTCTTAATCTGGAACAAAGGTTTTTATTAACCTATTAGATTCCTAACGGGTCTTATTTAAGTCGTAACTTAGACCGGTTAGTTTTAAGGAAAGGTTTACGGTTCAAAATGCATGATTAAGAGAAGACCGGAATAGAATGTGATTTAGACCCGACAAGTTTGGAGACTTGTATAATATGGGTAAACTAAACACATTCTGGATTTTTAGATAAAAACGATATGGTTTGACCCGTTTCGGCTAATATATGTAAACTAGTTACACAAGCCGATCCGAACGCGACAAGTGCGTAACGAGTAACCAAAAGAGTCTTATACAGGTTCCGTACGTTAATATGCCTTAAATATGTTGTGATATCAGTAGGATATCTTCCATTATGCCCAAAACGAGTTTAATCTTAAAATAAGCCCCGTAGGGGTATTTTGGTCATTTAAAAGATTATAAAAGAGATTAATTAAAATTCTGAGATTCGGGTCCGAATACATCAGAAAAATAACTTATTTTATTAGGTCATATCAGTTGGTAATATGTCTTATATGACAAAATGGTTTTAAACCCTTACTATGCGTTTAATACGCGTATAACGTCGTTTTAAGCGATTTACGGGTTAAAATAGGAATCTGAGTTTCCAGGTCAGTTCATAAGGTTCAAAACACTTCATTTATTATTTAAAATCAGTAGCAATTGGATTGGTGTCAAAAGGATTTGTAAAACTCATTTTTATGGCCTAAAAGGGTATATTCGGTATTTACCGAATCAAGGCGGTAATCCTAGCTTATCATCAGTTTAAAAATAATCAAAAATCTTCAAAAATCCCAAAATATTATATTACATGAGTGGGTAAAAGGTTTGGTGTCAAAAATTGGGTTTAGATAGGCTTTACGCTAATGACGCCGTTTAATTACTAAGAAGCGTTCTAATTACGTCATTAAGCATAACTCCTAATCTAGACTTCCAACTGATGTGAAAATTTAGGGATATGTTTAATAATCAGTAACAAAGATTATTGTACTTTCATATTTCCAAAGTTCTCGTTTTATGGTCATAAGGGCATTATGGTCATTATTTAAGCAATTAACGGAAACGTCGGACAATTAAGGATTCAAGTGGTATAAACGCAGAGGGTTATACTATCATGTAACTAGGTCCTAATGGAACTTTAAGGAATGTCTAAACCTATCAAAATCGGGTCAGAACTGAAGTCAAAGCAAAAGTCAAACTTTTGCGACTTTCGGTTCCGAAACGATCCTTAAACAGAAAGTTGTCGAATCAAACAAGCTTAGACAAGCTCTTATACTTATTATCAAGTCATATGAATGATAAAATAGGTTACACACCTTTTACATCGTTAATTATGCGTTAAATCAAAGATTACATTTCTGTTGACTTTTTCTAATCATCTTTGACTCGACAAACGACCCAATTAGGATGGGAATCAGTGGGTGCCCTTTTAAGGGTTTAAAGCCCACATAATTACCAACTTATAACAACCTTAAGTTTGCCTAATCACTGGACCAATAGCGATTAATTAATAAGTCAACCGTTATTTACGATGGTTTGACTTTTAAGCTATAAACTAATCAAAACTCAATTAAAGAAGGTTAATAATACTTACCAAGGTCCTAATGATGATTAGAGATGCTTAGGAAGTGGCCTTGAGTTCCAGAAATCCTCAGATGTGAAGTTTGAAATGAATGATCAAATGGTGCAATAAGGTGGGTTCTTATATAGTGTTCTTGATGCCTTTAGATCATTACAAACAAGTCTACAAGTGTTATGGGATCATCCCAAATGTCCCTAGAGCCTAATAATGCATTAAACAAGTCCCTAGAATCAGTAATTGGCAAATTGAGGCGGTGGAACGGGCTGGAACAGGCAGCTGCCTGTTTTTCTGCATCTGGGACATGCTTGCGCACCGTAACAACCTCAGTGTTGAGGTGCGCAAGGCTTGGCCAGCAAAAACCATTTTTCAAATGTTGACAGTTTTGACCCCTGTACTTCCAAACTTGATTTTTCCTTTATTTCTTGCACTTTGGGCCCTCTAAATTGAATTCTAAGGGCTTCAAGACTTATACCAACTTTGTTAAGTCCTTGGTTAACTTTTGACTACCCGAAAAGTCATAGATTTCAACGTTGACGCTTTTAACCCCTCGCACACGAATTTTATCATAACTTTCTCATACGATAACGAAACTTGGTGAAATTCTTATCACTTATTCTCGTGAGTATATTTTATCATTAGAAAGCTTCGGGTTTGCTAAACGGTCACTCAGAGGTATACTTTAAACATGTTGACACATTTAACCCCTGTAGTTTGAAATTTCTCACTTTCTTTCACAATTAGCTTCGTACGATCTATGATTTATTCGTTTAAGGTTATAAACATCATGTAGGGTTATAGTAAAGTATATTTATCCATTGTTGACATTTTGAACCCTTAAATTCACATAGTTTCTTTGTTTGTCAACTTTAGTCCTTCTAGAGTATTCTTTCACACGTTCAAAGCTTATGACACGTGTCAATACATTATTGGACGTAAATTTTCGAGGTATTACATGGCATCATTTTACTGTCTATATAAAATAAAAGATTTTCACCATTCATATCTCCACGGTCTATATGGAGGTATGTTGGTTACCTGGTCGGGGGTTAAGGGAATGGTTTGGCATTGTTCAATGTATAGATCCTGCAAAGGACCTGGGTCAAATTTAGTAGGACATCCTTCAATACTTAACGATGGGGTCCAAACTCTTTGATCCCCTCATATGTAAGCTACTATTAATACTTTAACCCGGCTACTTAGGACTGTATCCCTGCTGACTCAGACTACTTAGCCGAGGGTAACGTCGCCTTCAAAAGAGGGGCCTACCATAATATGCATTAATAACTTAATTAATTATCTTTCAATAATCCGACCCTTTAGGATTGTATCCTTGCTGACTCAAACTACTGGGTTGAGGTTAACGTCACCTTCAAAAGAGGGGCCTACTACAATAACTAAGATAATCTCTTAAAAAGTGCAAAAGTGCGGAAATAATCAAAGGTTACACTAAACACGAGTCGGAGCCAAGTGATTCATCTTGTCTATCTGTTTTTATTTTTACTTTTATTTTCAGCATTTTAGTTAGTTTTTATTTTTCTTAGTTTAAAACCTTTTTCTAAACTTTTTGATTTGATTAGACGTTGAGGATAAACCGGTACTAAAAGCTCTTGTGTCCTTCGACGACCTCGGTATCTTACCAACAGTATACTACGCTCACGATGGGTGCACTTGCCCATATGTGTGTTTAGTGTTAGTAAATATCATGTTTTATAAATTTAAAACTTGGCTAAAGAAAGTGTAAAAGGGCTTAAAATAAACATTAAAACCATAACACACTTCACGCACATCAAGTTTTTGGCGCCGTTGCCGGGGACACAAGGATTTTAAGAAAGCTTAAAATCGACGGCCTAATCAGTTTTTCAAAACCTTTTTAAAACGCGCGCACATTTTTCTACATTTTAGTTTAGTTTTGCATTTACAGTAACCTGAACACGGGCCGTGCTCACTGAACACGGGGCCGTGCTGCATATTTTCATAAAACACCCAGATACAGAAGCTTGAACACGGGTCGTGCTCACTGAACACGCCCCGTGCTCAACGAAATTAGTAACTTTAATTATAACGCCCAGATACAGATTATGTACACGGGGCCGTGTCCACTGAACACGGGGTCGTGTCCAGCCTCTATTTTTGTTTTTATTTTTGTTTTCTGATCTCGAGACTTTGTTGCGGTCTGCTGAGTGATTCTTATGGATCAATACTCAGGAGGTTACAACTACACCTATGAGGAGGATGATTATAGGAGTAACTATTGCACTAATTGTGGTGACCCGCACTCGGTTCAATATTGTAACTTATATCAACTATCCACTTCATACACCTACTATGAGGAGCCCAGATACGAGCCATGAACTTCATACACATCCTATGAAGACCAAAGGTATGAACCTCCTCCCTCATACTCATATTTTGATGAACCAAGGTATGAGCCTTCTTACTCATACTTTGAGGAACCAAGATATGAGCCACCACCTTCATATGCTTATTATGAGGAACCATGGCGTGAACAACCCACCTCATATGAGTATTATGAAGAACAAAATTACAACCCTTATCCACATATGCTTACAATGAAGAACAATGGTGTGAACCACCTACTTCATATGGGTATTATGAGGAACAAAGGATCGAACAACCGGATCCAAGCTTTGAAAATCCCGATCCTTTTTCTATAACCGAAGTGACCGATAGGATATTAGAACACCTTAGAGTTATCGATCGCTATATAAAAGAATCTCGCGCAAGGGAAGAGGAGTCCCGCGCAAGAGAAGAAATAAATAAAGAAGAGATAACTGAAAGTGTAAAAATGGAAGAACAAACAAGTGAAAAACCGACACATGAGTTAAACAACGAAAAAGGTAAGTCCGTCAACGTTAAAATTCAAAAAGAGTCTAATTTTGAAGAAATTAATCTCTTGACACCTTCTTTTGAAAATCACTGTTTAGTTCCAACTCATGCTAAGTTTTTAAAAGAATTAAACACTAACACTAAAATTGACGAAATGGTAAGCGTTAAGTTAACTAATGATCAAACCTCGCTAATAAAAGAAGACCCATTTGAAATTAACATTACACCGGTTCTATGTTTTTTTCAAAATTCGTTTATTAGTAATGTCACAATCGATAAAGATCTTTGTGTTAACATAATGCCTAACTACATTTTCGAAAAATTAAGTATTAGTGATTTTTCTCCACTTTAAATACCCATTTTTCTATCCAATCGGAAGGTAATAAAATCAATCGGTGTAGTTGAGGATGTCTTGGTTCAAACAAATCAAATGGTAGTCCCCACCGACTTTGTCATCCTCGATGACGCTCCTCTAATGTTGGGACGACCATTTGTAAAAACTCACGAAGCTTTGAAAAACCGGAAGTACAACAATCTACATCTTCAATTAGGGGCATTTAAAAAGCGTGTCGATCTTGAGCGGTCAATGAAATATCCATTCGGCAATAATGACCCCCTAATTGAAGATGAAGATGAACCACCCGATACAAGTGAAAAGTTTGGCCACTTTGTTGAAGAAGAGGTTACCATAGAACAAACTTTTAAAGTTCTTAATCAAAATTAGCAACCAAATAAGGAATCTCCTAAAGACCCACCTCTTGAGCTCAAAGAACTTCCAAAAGGTTTGGAATATGCTTTTCTAGACAAAGATGGTAAATTACCTGTAATTATTTCATCTAAATTAGATAGTTTAGAAAAAGAAAAATTAATTAGCCTTTTGAAAAAACACAAAAATGCGATCGCTTGGAAGCTTGTAGATATTAAAGGAATAAGTCCTTCCATGTGCACGCACAAAATTTTAATGAATGATGACTACAAATCGGTAATACAACCACAACGACGCGTAAATCCAAATGTTCAAGAAGTGGTTAAAAACGAAGTCATCAAATTACTTGACGCCGGACTTATTTATCCTATCTCCGATAGTCCTTAGGTAAGTCCCGTCCAAGTTGTTCCAAAGAAAGGAGGTATGACGGTAATAACTAATGAAAAGAATGAATTAATACCAACGAGAACCGTCACTGGATGGAGAGTATGTATAGATTATAGACGATGAAATGAAGCGACAAGAAAAGATCACTTTCCTTTACCCTTCATTGATCAAATGTTAGAGAGATTATCCGGTCATAAATTTTACTGTTTCTTGGATGGTTTTTCAGGTTACTTTCAAATCCCGATAGCATCCGAAGACCAAGAAAAGACAACTTTCACATGTCCCTATGGAACTTTTGCTTATCGACACATGCCATTTGGTCTATGTAATGCCCCCCACAACATTCCAACGTTGCATGGTAGCTATTTTCCATGACATGATAGAAAAGACAATGGAAGTCTTCATGGACGACTTTTCTATCTTTGGGGATTCATACGACCAATACCTCGATAACCTTGAACGAATGCTATCCCGATGTGAGGAAACTAACCTCACCCTTAATTGGGAAAAATGCCATTTCATGGTAACTGAGGGAATAGTACTCGATCACAAAATCTCAAGCGAAGGAATGGAAGTTGATCGAGCTAAAATAGACGCTCTCTCTCGATTACCACCTCCATCATCCATTAGAGCTATCAGAAGTTTCCTAGGGCATGCCGGATTTTATAGGCGATTTATCAAAGACTTTTCCAAAATTTCAAGGCCTCTAACAAAATTACTTGAAAAAGATGCTCCTTTCATCTTTGACAAGGATTGCAATCCAGCATTTCTAACCTTAAAGAAAATGCTAGTCAATGCACCTATCATGATAGCGCCTGATTGGAAATTTCCTTTCGAAATCATGTGAGATGCTAGTGACTTTGCAGTTGGAGCTGTCTTGGGACAAAGAAAAGAAAAGCATTTTCACCCAATTTATTATGCTAGTAAAACACTTAACGATGCACAAGAAAATTACACAACAACTGAAAAAGAATTACTAGCTGTGGTATTTGCTTTTGATAAATTTCGTTCTTATCTTGTTCTTTCTAAAACTATAGTCTATACAGATCATGCAGCCATTCGATATCTCTTCAAAAAGCAGGACGCAAAACCACGTTTGATTCGGTGGATTTTACTCCTCCAAGAATTTGATATTGAAATCAAAGACAAAAGAGGAGCAGAAAACACCGCAGCAGATCATCTTTCACGCTTAGAAGACCCAGCTTTGGAGGCAATCAGGGACGGGCAAATCAACGAAAAATTTCCAACGGAGTCCCTAGAAATGGTGGAATACAAAGAAGAACCATGGTACCCCGACTATGCTAACTACCTAGCTAGCGGTATAGTCGCTAAAGGTTGGCCACATCATCAAAGAAAAAAATTCTTTGCCAATGTGAAACATTATTTTTGGGAAGATCCATATCTTTTCAAAATGTGTGCCGACCAACTCGTACGACGATGCGTACATGGTAGCGAAGCACGAAGAATTCTCCGCCATTGTCATGAAGGTCCATACGGAGGACATCATGGTGTCGCTAGTACCGCACGAAAGGTATTTGATTCAGGATTTTATTGGCCGACCATTTACAAAGACGCCCAAAGTCTTGTCAAGACATGTGATGCTTGCCAAAGAACAGGTAATATTTCTTCCAAAAACGAAATGCCACAAAATGGCATTCTTGTTTGTGAAATTTTTGATGTGTGGGGACTCGATTTTATGGGACCTTTCCCACCGTCAAAAGGAAACAAATATATACTTGTGGTAGTAGATTACTTGTCTAAATGGGCCGAGGCCGAGGCACTTCCAACAAATGATGGAAGAGTAGTGGTAAGATTTCTGAAAAAAAAACTATTCTCTCGTTTTGGCACACCTAAGGCATTAATAAGTGATAGAGGTACTCATTTTTGCAACCATCAACTTGAAATTTTTTTTAACAAGATATGGGGTCTATCACCGGGTCTCAACAGCATATCACCCTCAAACAAACGGACAAGCCGAAGTGACTAATAGAGGGTTAAAACGAATACTCGAAAAAACCGTAGGGTTAAATAAAAAGGAGTGGGCAGATAAATTAGATGATGCTTTATGGGCTTTTCGAACTGCTTATAAAACAACAATAGGTACAACCCCATATAAGCTAGTCTATGGGAAAAGCTGTCATTTGCCAGTAGAAATTGCACACAAAGCCTACTGGGCAATTAAAAATGTAAACTTAGATTTAGAATTCGCTGGTAAAAATCGATTTTGTCAATTAAATGAATTAGACGAACTTATGAATTATGCATACTCAAACTCTGAAATTTATAAGGAAAGAATGAAAAACTTGCATGACAAACATATTAAACCTAATGAATTTCGAGTGGGAGATCAAGTTCTTTTGTTTAATTCACGACTTCGATTGTTTCCTGGTAAATTAAAGTCTAGGTGGTCAGGACCTTTTTCCATCACCCATATTTTCCCACACGGTGCAGTAGAAATTAAATCTCGGAATGGACCTCCATTCAAAGTCAATGGCCAACGGCTGAAACTCTATCAAGGATTTATTGAGGATGAAGAGGAAGAAATCTCGCTTCAAACGGTCGGTGAGGAAAGGCAACAACATTATACCTGGTAAGTTACGAACCAACGGGATGACATCATAATCGGTAAGTCTTCTAACCAAGTTTTGGGAAAAACGAGGGCACTCACACGAGCACTAAAAAAAACTTTGCTCGGCACGAGGCCGTGTCCGCTGGACACGGGGCCTTGTCCGCGCAACTGTCGGGATAAAACCCCTTTTTCATAACAGTTACACCATTCCACACGCCCCGTTTCCCCGAAAACGCTCTGGTTCAAGGCGATTTTCTGCAGATTTCCGACGTCTCCTATCATTCTAACAACATCAAGGTATGATTCTATCACTTTTATTAGTTAGATTAAGCATTTGCATGTAGTTAAAACTTCAAAAATTCGCCCGATTTCTCAAATTTTTGCTTTAATCTTTTACCATTTAGTTAGATTAGTGATATAGGAAGTAAATCCACTTATATTGTTCAAAGATTCGCCCGATTTCTCACAAAAACCCCAAACCCTTGTTTTTGAACCGAAAAAGATTAAATTGAATGGGTAAACGGGTTGTTTTGGGAAAAACGGCACTTGGGGTTTCATTTTCGGGGGAAACCGCACCTATTGGACCAAAAATCTTCAAGTTTTCGAAACCGGGTCGATAAATGATGTTTTTGAGTAACAGACGCCTGAACACGGGGCCGTGTCCGCTGAACACGGGGTCGTGTCCAGCACGCTGTTTGCAGTTTTGTCCGAAAATTCTACTGTTTCGTGCTAACTTTTGGTGTATTCTTTCAGATGTCAAGTGTAACACCTCGAAAATTCGTGTTCAATAAAATAACGACACGTGTCATACAAGACAAAAGTGTTAGAAACCCGGATCTAGTCAAAGATGTATGGTAGGATTTAAAGCGTCGACATGTTAATTAAACACATCTGAACGACCAAATTATAAATCCCAAGACCCTAATATGTATTATAAACATCTGGTATACTCAAATCCAGTAAATGCTAACAATGATTGATTCGAATTTCACAAGAATGGGATCCTACGAGGATGTGCACGACAACCCTCATTTACGGCACTTTCAAAAGGATCCAAGGGAACTTTATATCATACCAAGGTGGTGTAATATGTACATGACCCAAACAAGAGGCCCCATACTGAAAATAATGGCCCAAAATCGTAATACATGAAGTTGCCTGTTCGGAGCTTGAAAGGGCAAATTTTTTTGCCCTGATAAAGAGCTTACGGACCGTAAGGGTCGACCCTTACGGTCCGTAAGGAGTCCCCAGATGCAGAAAATCGGGACAATTGGCTGTTTGAGCTGGTAACCGACTTAAGAAGATATTTTCACATCCATGGGCGACCCCTAATAGTTCCTAGGACTTAGGGGCACTTGTTATTGATCAGGATCACCCCTTAGACTTAGTTGTCATCATCAAAATGGATCAAGAACACTATAAAAGGCCCTTATGTTGCAACATTGTGATCATTCATTTCCATCTGCATTTCTGGAGCTTTTGGGAGTTCAAGAGCAGACCCTAAGCATCCCCAATTGTGCATAGGACTTCTGTAAGTATGCTTGACCTTTCCTAATTGAGTTTTAGTTAGTTATTAGCTTAAAAGTCAAACCGTCGTAATTAACGTTTGACTTAGCGATTAATCATTAATGGTCCAGTGATTAGTCGAATTGAAGGTAGTTATAAGTTGGTAATTATGTGGGCAATAAACCCTTAAAAGGGCACCCGCTGATTCCCGTTCTAACTAGATCAAATGTCGGGTCAAACTTGTTTAGAAAAAGTCAACAGAATGCTAAACTTCGAATTAACGCATAATTAACAACGTGGAAGGTGTGTAACCTATTTTATCACTCTTATAACTTGGTAATAAGTATAATAACTGGTCTAAGCTTGTTTGATCCAACAATTTTCTGTTTAGACCCGGTTCGGAACCGAAAGTCGCAAAACTTTGACTTCAGTTCTGACCCGATTTAGATAGGTTTGGAAATGCCTTAGGACTTCCTTAGGACTAGGCTACATGTTGGTATAACCCTCTGTAGTTGGTTCGTTGATTGTCCGATTCGTTTACACGTTTCTGTTAATTGCTTAATGTTGACCATAATGCCCTTTTGACCATAAAACGAGAATTTTAGAAATGTAAGAGGACAATAATCTTTGCTACTGATTTATAAACTAGTTCCTAAAATTTCACATCAGTTGGTGGTCTAGATTAGGAGTTATGCTCAATAGCGCACTTAAAAAGCTTTTTAGTAATTAAACGGCGCAATTAGCATAAAGCCTATCTAAACCCAATTTTTGACACCAGACCTTTTACCCACTGATGTAATATAATATTTTGGGATTTTTAAAGATTTTTAATTATTTTTAACCTGCTCATAACCTAAGGTTATGGCGTTGATTCGGTAAATACCGATTATACCCTTTTGGTTATAAAATGAGTTCTACATAGTATTTTGATGCCAATCCAATTCCTACTGATTTTATTTAATAAATGAAGTTTTTTGAACTTTATAACCTGTTCAGAAAACTCAGATTTCCTGTATAACCCAGAAATCGCTTAAAACGGCTTTTTACGCGTATTAAACACCTAGTATGGGTTTAAAACTATTTTGGCATACAAGACTTATTACCAACTGATATAAACTATTAAAATAAGTTATTTTACTGATGTATTTAGACCCAAATCTCAGAAACTTAAATAATCTCTTTTATAATCTTTAAAATGACCAAAATACCCCTACGAGGCTTAAATTGAGATTAAACTCGTTTTGGGCATAATGGAAGGTATCCTACTGATATCACAACATATTTAAGACATATTAACTTAGGAAACCTGTATATGACTCTTTTGGTTATTCGTTACGCACTTGTCGCGTTCGGGTCGGCTTATGTAACTAGTTTACATATATTACCCGAAACGGGTCAAACCATATCGTTTTTATCTCAAAACCCATAATGTGTTTAAGTTACGCATATTAAACAAGCATACAAGCTTGTCGGGTCAAACCCACATTCTAAACCGGTCTTCGCTTTAGCATGCGTTTGAACCGTGTCTTTCTTTTGAAAACTAACCGGTCTAAGTCTAAGCTTAATTAAAGACCCGTTAGGATTCTAATAGGTTATTAAAAACCTTCGTTCCAGATTAGGAGCCCAGTAAAAGCTACGTGCACTTACTATATTGGACTTATACTTTGCTCAGGTAAATACTCTTAACTTATTTTCCCTATACGGGCTTGGGATACGGTACTATAAAAAAAGTACTGCTTGGTCGGGTGTGTGTAGTCATTTAAATCGGATTGTGATTGATGTATTTGCATGACCTGTTTAATATGTATTATTTGGTGTATGACTTTTGGGGGTTAAATGACCATGCCCCGGATATCCTTGGCATCATTTTACGAAATGGCCACGACCTAAGCACGGGGTGTAGGCGTCCACCTGACAGATGCATTATGTAAAAACTGGTAACCCACTTAAAGGAATCAACCTTGTGGGCAGTATACATGTGGCGTGTCAGTTAACTTAAGTCCAGCCCTACAACCGGCCCTAATGGACGACAAATGAGTAAAACTGTATACAAGATTATTTTTATTTTATTTAAGTCTGTTGAACAATGTTTCATTTTATTTTCGATCCGCCTGTGGATCCTTTACTTTCCGTTGTAATACTTGATATTACTTTATATTCGGATTGTAATATAATTATCTTTTGTTTCCGCTGTGCATTTATATATTGTGTGGTTTGACTATGATGATATCAACTACGTCACGATACTCCCCACCGGGTCCACCGGTAATACGTGGAAATATCGGGGTGTGACATCAAGGATGTTAACGAGGTTTAACGCAAATGAGCTCGATGCTAGGGCTAGATACGAAGTACTTCAAACAAGACCGGAAGAATACCCAAGACAAGCATGCATGGATTTGTTAGCATTGGTGAACCAACTTGACCGCTTCAACAACCTTGTCACCGGCCCACTAAGAGTCGCTTTAACAACTCGACTTCGTTCCGTCCACGAGTGCATTTTGGAATTCTATAGCACCTTCACATTTAATTCAAGGTGCAACCCATTTGACAATGATGGGTAGCATTCCGATGTGGTGGAACTAGGTACTCGATTTCAATGGCACAATTTGGGTCGATTGTCGGGTTGTATGCGGAGGAAGATGCGGGTAACGAGGAAAATACTGGAGGGATGCGAGAGATAGATGAGAACGATCGCCAAGCCGCGTGGGCTCAGATTGGTGAAGGGAACTACAATCCGAGCAATACTAAGAGCACTAAGTTGAGGAACCCGCTCTACCGATACATCCATAGGCTCCTCGGCTACTCTCTTAGCCAAAGGCATGATAGCGGTGGCGTTGTTGGGTTGAGAGATTTGGTTGTCCTCCACTGCATCCATAATCGCAGACACCTTGATGTTCCGTTCCTCCTGCTACGAAACATGCATTCTAACCAACTTGCTACTTCACCAACCCTTATCTTCTTTGGAGGATGGGTATACCGTCTCTTCAAGCACTTCACCAACATACCTTGGTCATTCGAAAGGAGCCCATGGTCGGGAAGAGTGGACATACACATTTGCCGCTCAATGAACCTAATTTATGAGGCTGAAGACGGGATGGTTAGCTTCCAAAGGATGCAGGGACATGCATGGAACCCGCAAGATGCACTCGTCCTTCACGCTCCACAACATCATCAATACCAGTACCAGCCCCAGGGTGATCCAGGCCAATCCTCCTCAGGAGGTGGTTTTCCTAACTTCCAAATTTTACATGATTTATTGCAGGAAAACCTCATGTGCACTAGGAACACCTATAATATGGCGAGCAACACGTACAACCGGGTTGGAGCAATCGAGAGAAACATATCCGATATCCAAGATGATATTGGAAATATCCGGGAGTACATTGCGGGGCATGGTGGGGATGGTGATGACGATGATGACGAGGACATGGACTAGGCGGGAGTGGCGGAGGCAGAAGTGGTTGGTTAGTGATCCCACAGGTTAACCATTTTTATCTTGAACATTTTCCGGCCTGCGTGCCGTGTGTCGAACAACTTACTTTCCTTTAACTCTTTTTATTTTCTGCATTTGTTTTTCTTTCTAACTTTGTGATGGATGGGATGTTGAACTTGGTAATTTAGGATGTTTGCTATGGTTTGGTGTAGTGTTTATTGCTAAAACAGGTACATACGAGGCTTAGAGCACTAAACCTTAGTGCTACTAAAGCCGGGACAGGAAAACCAAAGCCAGAAACATGTTTTTCAACCTTGCAGATTGTCTACACGGGGTCGTGTCCAGCCTACACGCCCCCGTGCCCACTTCCCCAGACCTGTTGTTTATCTAAATCTGCAGACTTTTGACAGACATGGGGTCGTGTCCAGCCGACACGCCCCCGTGTCCACCTTCTGTAAGTTTTCGTTACTGGCACCTGAACACTGGGTCGTGTCCAACGAACACGGGGCCGTGTCCAGGCGCCCAGTAACACAAATTTTTGCTTTTTCACACCCTTTTACACATTCAATCAACCTAAAAACTTATTTTTGGGACACATTGAGGACAATGTGTAATTTAAGTGTGGGGGGGATGCTAAAATCTTGAATCTTGCAAGTCCTAATAATAAGCCTTACACAAAACTCTATTGGAACCGCTAATCACCCCAAAAAAAAATTTCAAAATTTTTCATTTTTTTACTTGTCTAGGTTTAATTTGGGAATTTCAAAATTCTAAAAAGGTTATATTTTTACAAATTTACAACCGATAGCGTCGTGATAAAAAGAACCAACATAAGAAAATTATGAAAAGGCATGACAAGCTTAGTTAAAATTTAATTATATATACTTGATCACATAAAAACCCATTCCCACAAAACTGAGTTTTAGCCTTTATTGAGCATACAAATACATATCTTTAAACTAAATGCTCATTTTTCGTTTCTTGTGTGAATAGCCGCTTGGTTCTTACAACTCTAGAACTTGCCACGACGATACATTCCCGGTCCTTACCAAGTTAAACCCGAGTAAGTAAATGATGGAGGCATTAGGACTAACCCTTTTTTTTCTACACCATTATTTTTTTTTACCACCTACCCAAAATCCCCCTAGTTAACCCCTTTGAGCCTAAATCTTTTCATTTCTTAACCCAAACCAAACACTCACCCACCAAAACCTTTTTATTTTTAACCCTTTTGTTTTAGTGACAAGCTCGGTTTTTCGTATGACTTTTCCTAAAAAAAAACGATGATTGATGATGAAGCAAGAGAGAAATAAACAAACAAGTTTATCAAAAATAACTTTGTTTGAATAAAAGATTCATCAAAATAAAAGTTGAAAAAAAAATTTATAGAAAGTCTTACGAAAACCGACGCTTGTTACGCTTTTCGCCCTTTCACTAACCACTAACCCAACCACCTACCTTGAACCCAAGCCTAACCCTTCACCCAAAAGTCCTCTTGATATTTACAAATGTATATAGTTAAAAAGGAGGAGGATTAATTGCTTGGCAAGCCTATGGTAGGAGTAAGTTCCATGCCGCTCTCGAGTGATTCACCAAAATACACCTTTGGCCGAGTGTTGAGTGATCCCCCGTGAGGTATGTGAACTTGTATATAAATAGAATTTTAAAGAGGCATGTTATGCCCTAATAAGTAATTTGTCTTATGAAAAGTTTTAAATAAATCATGACGAATAGGATTGTAAATAAAATAAAAATAAAACTTAATAAAGAATCTTGGAAATCCCGACACTCTATGACAAGCCCAAAAACCTTCTTTTCTACCAATTCCATTTGGGAGTGTAAAGCCACATTATAAAGAGTTTTGCTTGAGGATAAGCAAAGATTCAAGTGTGGGGGTATTTGATGTGTGCAAAATGCAACATATAAATTACATCAATTGTGGCATAAAACTAACCCTTTTTTAGTACTAATGTTGGAAAAAGTGTGCTTTTGTCTTCCTTTTGTATTTTCAGGATTAAATGAGCTCAAATTAACAAAAGAAGCAAATAGGAGTGCTTGGCTCAAATTCGCAGAATCCAGGCAAATCTTGATAGTACAGATATGCTTCTGCACACGGGGTCGTGCCCAGCGGACACGGGGCCATGGTCAACTAATGCAGACAAAAGAAATTAATGAAGACAGAGAAGGATGTGGACACGGGGCCGTGCCCGAGCTTCTGTTCAGCCTATAAATAGGAGTGCTTGGCTCAAGCTCAAACCATGCCTTGGCACACCACCTCTCACACACTTCACCCACCACCCACCACCATCACAACACCATCATCCACCACCATCATCCATTGTCCATCATAGAGTATGTGAGTCGTCTCGAGATCCAAGATTGATCGTAAGAGTTCTTGACAATCAAGGCCATGTTTGCCTAAGTCTCTTACATCACTTGGTGAAGACAAAGTGTCTAGTGTAATACTTTTTATTTTTAATCTTTTCGCACTTTTTACTTGGTTATGTATTAATGACTTTAATAACTAGTTTCTTATGTTGAAGGTGATTCTTCCTTATCGTTTGTCCGTGGTGTCTGGGCATTATTTTACTGTCTATATAAAATAAAAGATTTTCACCATTCATATCTCCACGGTCTATATGGAGGTATGTTGGCTACCTGGTCAGGGGTTAAGGGAACGGTTTGGTAAGAGTCTTGCCATTGTTCAGTGTATAGATCCTGCAAAGGACCTGGGTCAAATTTAGTAGGACCTCCTTCAATACTTAACGGTATTGGATGGCGGGGGTCCAAACTATTTGATCCCCTCATATGTAAGCTACTATTAATACTTTAACCCGGCTACTTAGGACTGTATCCCTGCTGACTTAGACTACTTAGCCGAGGGTAACGTCGCCTTCAAAAGAGGGGCCTACCATAATATGCATTAATAACTTAATTAATTATCTTTCAATAATCCGACCCTTTAGGATTGTATCCTTGCTGACTCAAACTACTGGGTTGAGGGTAACGTCACCTTCAAAAGAGGGGCCTACTACAATAACTAAGATAATCTCTTAAAAAGTGCAAAAGTGCGGAAATAATCAAAGGTTACACTAAACACGAGTCGGAGCCAAGTGATTCATCTTGTCTATCTGTTTTTATTTTTCCTTTTATTTTCAGCATTTTAGTTAGTTTTTATTTTTCTTAGTTTAAAACCTTTTTCTAAACTTTTTGATTTGATTAGAAGTTGAGGATAAACCGATACTAAAAGCTCTTGTGTCCTTGGACGACCTCGGTATCTTACCAACACTATACTACGCTCACGATGGGTGCACTTGCCCATATGTGTGTTTAGTGTTAGTAAATATCGTGTTTTATAAATTTAAAACTTGGCTAAAGAAAGTGTAAAAGGGCTTAAAATAAACATTAAAACCATAACACACTTCACGCACATCAGTAGTCGTTGGGGTTCTATGTCGGGGAGGGTATAACTAATCTAAATATTAGGTTATTATACAAACGCGTGTGCATTGTTTAATTAATAGATTATAACCAGGAAAAACACCAGGAAAAGTCTAAACTAGCAATGTGAGTAATCTCCTTTTTACCAACTATTTTTACAAAACGTTATTTATTTTACAATGTGATTAGCAGTGATTGAGTCTTTGTAATTCTTCAATTACTGTCGGTATGTTGGGGTTTTGTATACAAAATGTGGAACTTGTTACCATTGGACAACGAGATAGCCAATGTGTAATATGCCCCACCAGTCAGGATTGACAGTATTGAATGAGTAATTGTGTAGATATAAACATTGTAATCGCTCTCAATACTGTGAAATGATAAAATCTGTTTTGATTAAACCGGGATTCACTCACCAGTATTTCCCACTGACAAAATGTTTTTAAACGTGTTTCAGGTAACAAAATACGAAAGCCAAATAGAAGCCAGCTGGAGAGCACTGAAGGCTTAGAAAAATGTGACTATAAAAGTTACCTACTAAAGAAAGATGTTTTTTCAATAAATTAGGGTTTATCCCTATAAACATGTTTGTAATGAAAACATGGGTTTTATCCCATTATGTTTATTAATATAAAATATGGTGTTTACTCTGATAAAATATTTCCTAACTACGGTCCTGATGAAAATTCCGCTGCCAAATAATGATAAACACCGATACCACCATCTCTGAGTAGGCCGCGGCCGCCTGCCTCCTGAGGCAGGGGTCAGGGGTTGCGACAGAATGTGGTATCAGAGCTAGCCACTGATTTCAACAAAAAAAGGTGTTCTGCTGAAATTAAAAATTATAAATTTTGTTAGGAAATAATCAATGAAACTATGTGCATACGTGTAGATTATTATTTTGTGTTATTTGACAATTTGTTAGTTTACAGTATGAGTGATCAAAGACCTTCGGACGCTTACCGTCAACTATCCAACTATGGTAGGGACGAAGGAACCTCTTCGCAGTCTACCCCCTCGGGGTATTCGGCTGATACCGAATAAGGGATTTTCGTGTTCAAAGCACAATCTGAGGAGCCATTCCCTCCCAAGAAGAGAGGATGGTTCAACAGAGGAGCTCATGAGCGTAGAAAGAGGATGAGGAAGTTGCAACAGCAGCGGGCCTTAGCAGCGGCCAATAGAGAAATGAATCTTTAAACCCAGGATATACTCAATAGGAGATTGACAAACTTCCACATACTAGCAACTATAGCCACCGACCCTAATCTAGAACAACACATAGCACCACAGCCACTGCAGTTGTTTCCAACACAATCTATGGAAGTAGAGATTAACCCAGCTGACCAGAACCCACTACCTGACCTAGACCCAACTGAAATCCCTAGAATCCCAGCACCCCATCCCCCAGACTATGACCCATGGTTTGACGACCACAGGGATTACCAGCAACGTTATCCAATCCTAATAGAGGACCCCATACAAGATCTAGTAGGACCCTACCCAGACCTTGACCCCTATTATGATAACGATCAATATATCAGGGAAATTCTAGAGAACCCATACCCTTAGGAAGAACCGATGCCCCAGTTCCCTGGCCCCATACCAGCACCAGCACCACTCATGAGTACTGAGAACCTACAGGAACTCCGCACCTTTGGTGAGGAGATATTAGAAGGAAGTGAGAGGATGAGACAGATAGGGGAAAGACTCGTCTGGAAATATGACGAGCGCAACATTTAATACTGGATGAACCCCTATCAGTAGTAATAGCAATAATATATACATATATATATATATATACATATATATACATATATATACATACATATATGTGTGTGTGTGTGTGTATGTTTGAAAAAAAAATATTTTCCAAACTAGAATAGATAATCTTATAATTATTGATGTGTACTAGTATTGTAATTTGAATTTCAGTTGTATTTATAATAGATATAGATGCATAATATAAAATAGAGTAAAGGTCGCAATGACAACGATTTTGGATCAATGTGTTGTCGTATGATTATTCGCATTCAATATTGTTTTGTGATATTAATACTTGGTAAATGTTTAAAATTCAGATGGCCGACAATGCAAATCGGGAAAACCAGAATAATGAAAACCAGATAAATAACAGTGTTATTCAACATATAGTATCCCAAGGAATTAGAGATGCTATGCCAGCTATCATTCAAAATGTTAGGGAAGCAGAAAATAATAACAGTAATAGTGGAAGTAAGTGAACACATACTGAACCCAGTCACAGCATGAACAATGGATCGTTAATCCGATTGCCAATTCCAAAAAGAAGAAGGACCATGTCCTATGGTTGTTCTTACAAAGAATTCTGATCCTGCAAACCAATAGAATTCTCTGGCAATGAAGGAGCCATTGCAGCTCTACGCTGGTTAGAAAAGACGGAAGCAGTCTTAAAAATAAGCAAATGCGCAGAAGGAGATAAAATAATGTTTGCTTCCAATCTATTTAAGAATGCAGCTCTAGAATGGTGGAACATTATCCTCCAGGCTAGGGGAAGTGACAGAACATATAATATGGAATGGATTGAGCTTAAGAATATGGTGGAAAGGAAATTCTGTCATCCTAATGAAAAGGAGCAGATAGCTAATAAATTCTTAAACCTTAGAATGACTGGAGTATATAGTAAGGGTTACACTACTACATTCTTTGAATATGCTAGAATAGTGCCAACCCTAGCATCACCAAAACCAGTGTTAATCTCCAGTTACATATGGGGATTAATTGGTGAGATTAGGCATGTAGTCAAGGCAGCTAGACCACCGACTATAGAAGAAGCTGTAGAACTAGCAAACACCCTGACTGATAAATTAGTGCGTACCCAAGAAGAGAATCAGAGGAGGAACCTAGCTCAAAGGCTTACCCAGGAATTCCGCTACGAAAATTTCAATCATGGGAAAAATGTAGGTTCTACCTCTGCCCCTTACTGCAAATATTGCAAAAGAAAGCATTCGGGAAGATGCTCTATATATTGCAATTTTTGCAAAATATCGGGACACAAGGAAGAAGACAGCAGGAAGAAATCTAACAATCGGATATGCTACAACTGTGGAGAACAAGGTCATATCAAGCCGAACTGTCCAAAACTAGCTCCGACCACGAATAACAAGACTACTAAAAATGCTAGAGCATTTGTTCTGACTGCAGAAGAAGCCAAAATGATCCCGGATGTGATTACCGGTACGTTTTTAGTTAATGACGTTTTTGCTAAAGTATTATTTGACTCTAGTGTAAACCAAAGTTTTATTAATACTTCATTTTGCAAAATTCTCAACCAACCATTAACTAAACTTCAACAAGAATGTTTGGTAGAAACAACAAATGGAGAAACCATTAAGATTTCTGAAATCTTGCAGGGAGCAAGAATAGAAATTCTAAATCAAAATTTTATTGCAAACCTGTATCCAATGAATCTGGCAGGATTTGATATTGTATTAGGAATGGATTGGTTAGTAGCCAATAAAGCCAGTATTCTATGTGATCAAAAGTCAATACAAGTAAATTCACCAAAAGGTGAAAAGATCACAATTAAAGGAGATAAGCTAACTAGACACACAAAATTCATATATGTGATGAAAACTGCAAGTTATGCAAGAAAAGGGTCACTAGTGTATATGATTTCCATAATCATTCACACTAAAGGAAAGGAATTAAAAGATATCCCCGTAGTATCTCAATTTTCAGATGTATTTCCAGAAGAACTACCAGGACTATCACCAAATAGGGAAGTCAAATTCAGAATTCAGCTGCTACCAGGAACAACACCAATTGCTAAAGCACCTTACCGTTTGGCACCTGCAGAAATGCAAGAGTTAAAGAAACAGTTAGACGAACTGTTGGAGAAAGGATTCATACAGCCAAGCTCATCGCCATGGGGAGCACCAATCTTGTTCGTTAAAAAGAAAGACAGATCAATGCGTATGTGCATTGATTACCGTGAATTGAATAAGGTCACGATTAAAAATCGGTACCCATTACCGAGAATCGACGATCTGTTTGATCAACTACAAGGAGCTCGATTTTTCTCAAAGATCGATTTACGCTCAGGTTATCATCAATTAAAGGTACAGGAAGAGGCCATTCCTAAGACCGCTTTCAGGACAAGGTATGGCCATTATGAATTTACTGTCATGCCATTTGGTTTAACCAATGCCCCAGCCGCATTTATGGACATGATGAACCGAATATGTAAGCCATATTTGGATAAATTCATAATTGTCTTCATAGATGATATTCTAATTTACTCTAAGAGTCAAGAGGAACATGCAGCGCATCTGCATGCACTTTTAAATTTGCTGAGAAAAGAAAAGCTTTACGCTGAATTTTCAAAATGTGAATTTTGGTTAGAAGAAGTGCAGTTTCTTGGACATTTAGTCAACCACGAAGGAATTCATGTGGATTCCAAAAAGATTGAGGCAATTAGTAAATGGAAAGTCCCTGAATCACCAACCGAGGTTAGAAGTTTTTTAGGACTAGCCGGTTATTATAGAAGATTTATCTGAGATTTTTCTAGAATAGCCATTCCCTTAACTAAACTAACCTGTAAATCTGTTAAGTTTGAATGGGGACTAAAACAAAAAGAAGCCTTTAAAATTCTTAAGAAAAGATTAACCAACGCACCCATACTAGCGTTACTAGAAGGAACTGAAGACTTTGAAGTCTATTGTGACGCTTCTAAGTTAGGTTATGGGTGTGTGTTAATGCAACGCCAAAAGGTGATAGCATATGCTTCTAGACAACTTAAGAATCATGAAGAAAATTATACAACACATGATTTAGAGTTAGGAGCTATAATTTTTGCCCTTAAGATTTGGAGACACTATTTATATGGAAATAAATTTGTTGTCTTCACTGATTATAAGAGTTTAAGGTACATTTTGGGCAAAAAGAACTGAATATGAGACAAAGACGCTGGATGGAATTTCTTAGTGATTATGATTGCAATATCCAGTATCATGAAGGAAAGGCTAACGTAGTTGCTGATGCTTTAAGTCGAAAGTATCATGAAAAGCCAAAAAGAGTACGTTCTCTTAAATTAAATCTACAAGTGGATTTAAATGACCAGATTAGAGAAGCACAGGAATCAGTAATCAAGGACGATACTGATAAATTGAAAGGTATGATTAAGGAATTAGAACAAGAAACAGATGGAATTTGGAGATTACATAAGAAAAGGATGTGGATACCTAAATTAGGAAACCTGCGCCACCAAATATTAGAAGAAGCCCATAAGTTTAAGTATACGATGCATCCTGGAAATGATAAGATGTATCAGGACTTAAGAAAAAATTTCTGGTGGATAGGAATGAAAAAGGATATAGCAACTTATGTTGCCAAATGTCTAACCTGTTCACAGGTAAAAGCTGAACCTCAGAAACCCTCAGGTTTATTACAACAATTGGAAATGCCTGTATGGAAATGGGAATTGATAACAATGGACTTTGTTACCAAATTACCCAAGACACGAAAAGGTAATTATACAATCTGGGTGATTGTAGATAAGCTAACTAAATCTGCTCATTTCTTGCCGATGAAGGAAACATTCAGTATGGAACAATTAGCCAAATTGTATGTAAATGAAATAGTTTCATTACATGTAATTCCTTTATCAATTGTTTCAGATAGAGATAGCCGTTTTACTTCTCATTTTTGGATAAGTTTCCAAAAAGCAATGGGAACCAAGCTGAATTTAAGCACCGCTTATCATCCTCAAACGGACGGACAAAGTGAAAGGACCATTCAGATAATGGAAGATATGCTTAGAGCTTGTGTAATTGATTTCGGAGGAAATTGGGACGATCATTTACCATTAATAGAATTTTCTTACAATAACAGCTATCATACCAGTATCAATGATGTACCTTTCGAAGCACTTTATGGACGAAAGTGCCGAACTCCAGTCTGTTTGGCAGAGATTGGAGAAAAGAAATTGTCTGGACCTGAAATAGTGCAAGAAACCACAGACAAAATCATTCAAGTCAAGGAAAGACTAAAAGCAGTACGCAACCGACAAAAGAGTTATGCTGATAACAGGCGAAAGCCGTTGGAATTTCAAGTAGGTGACAAAGTGTTATTAAAAGTCTCTCCTTGGAAAGGAGTGGTGAGATTCATCAAGAGATGAAAGCTTAGCCCCAGGTATGTTGGACCTTTTGAGATTATCAGAAGAATAGGACCTGTAGCTTATCAGCTACAACTGCCAGAGGAAATGGCAGGAATACATGATGTATTTGATATATGCAATCTCAAAAAGTGCTTAGCTGATGAATTATTAGTAGTACATCTTAAAGATATAGAGGTAAATGAAAAGCTTAAGTTTGTAGAAAAGCCTCTACAGATTGAAGACAGGAAAGTCAAGAATCTCAAACACAAGAGACTAGTCCTAGTCAAAGTGAAATGGGACTCCAAGAGAGTGCCAGAATATACTTGGGAGCTTGAATCAGAAATGCAAAGGAAATATCCACACCTGTTCCAGTAGACCTCGAGGACGAGTTCTAAAACAAGGTGGGGAGGATGTAACAACCCTCCTAAAAATATTTACCGACACTCCTAAAACATTTAAAACATCCCTTGTAACACCCGTCTAATATTTACTTGAATTTGGTAGTAATTCATACCATTATATAAAACGATATCTAACTTGTAACATAGATTCCAAAATAAGGTTCAAAAGTATCAAAACATTAGTCAACTAAAGACCAAGTTGAACATTTAAAAGTTTCAAAATATATTGTTTACAACCCATAAACATTGTCTATTAAAAGTTAAGTCATTGCGGAAGCATTCAAAATGAGTGTTCGGTTCTTCGACATTAGCTTGATCGCCAGTCCCCACTTTTACCTAAGGTCAAAACCATCCAAAATGTTAGTTTTGACAACAATTTGTATCATACAAACAAGTCCTAGCATCAAAACATGAGAAAACAAACATTTTTCAGAAGTTACCCTGCCGCGTGTCGCGGCAGGTTTCGTTCAATGCGTCGCGTGGCGCGGCGACTCCCGCGTGTCGCAGAGGATCCTTGTAATCCTGTCGCGTGGCGCGGCAGGAACGGTTTTCCAGCAGATGCAGGGTTGAAACCTGCATTTGCTGCCGGCTCCGGAAATTCTGAATTTCAACTTCAATTGACCATAACTTTTGACTCGTAAGTCCGTTTTAGGTGATTCTTTTTCCTATACGTCTGTAAATTCATTACCGACGTGCCTATTACGATTATCATACCGAAAAATTTATTTGCCGACCGAAAGACTATATGTCATTATGTAATTATTCGACCCATTCTAACCTTACTCATTTTACTACCATTTAACTAATAAACCTATGGCGCCTTATGCCCAACATCCGGGGCTTATTATCACCCGCATTTCTTACCAATTTCATGTTTTAATGCCTTTGTGATTATTATCGCCATTATCAAATACTAGAACGTTTAAAGCTACAATTTTCACAACTAATAGATCCGTTGGCTCATCTCGTGGAACCCTCCACTTATGATGACTACCAATTGGTTCGTTGACTATACTAAGTCTAATATTTCACATTCCAACCATAATCAATATAAATTCAACGCAGATTTCGATTCAACAATAAGATTTACAAAACTTATCAACAACTCGCTTAATATAACCAATCAAGTTACGTACCTTCAATGTAGGCCTTTCAAACGTGATTCGCCACTCGCTTGTCCACTTGACGCTCCTGCGTCCTTTCCTATAGAGTTCATTAATGACATGTTTAGAACTCTCTTTAAATCATAATTCGCATAATACACCAAAACATCATGATTATGCGTTTAAATTTGGAATTTCAGTTTTAAGCCTTCATAGAGGCATTTCAACAAACACTTCAAGGGGAGATTTTTACATGATTAAACATCAAATCTCTAGTTTATCATTTAGCCCTAATTTCACATCATTTAACCTTTTTACATGATTGTTAACTTCTAATTTTTGGAAATCACTTCAAAATTGTCAATTTACACTAGATCAACAATCTATTTCCTAGTGTTCATCAAATTACACATAACCCACTAATCACCTACAATGGTGTTCATAGGTTTCACTAAAATTTTATATGATTTCAACTTGTATTTGTCTAGGGTTTGTCTCTAGACACTATAGTTGTTCCTAAATCATCATAATACACACATGCAACCATAATTTCAGATTTTTCCCAATTCATGAGAATTTCAAGTTGAGAGTTTTCATTAAATTTTACATACCTTGTAATCCTCTTGCGATGAGGATCACGATTCTAAGCTCGGATTTCGTTTTGGACCAGATTTGCACCTCCAATTTGAGAGTTTTAGTGAGTTTCTAGGGTTTGGAGCATGGGGGTCGCCCTGCTCTTCCTTCTGATCGACCATACCCTCTTTTGGGGTGTTTGGTTTATTTTTTATTTGTTTTATCAATTTTAGTTTCAATTTTAACAACTTAGGTCCCTCCACTTTGTTCAACATATAGTTTGGTAGCTTTTAACCCTATTATAAGTTATTTCTAGACTTGTAACTAACTAGGTTAAAATTTCCTAGTTAGTAAATTCCCATTTATTTATACTTTATAATTCTAATATAAAGTTTTATATTTTCGGGGTGTTACATCCCTATACGTCTTTAAATACACCCCTGTATACGATATTTGACCCTAAATACCTTTAATTTTATAAAAATAAAATAAAAACAATTTTTAAAGGTTTCTAGCAGGCCGCGAAGATATCCCCTTCGTCTTACGCGGGCCGCGACAGGTCAAGATCAGGGCGCACCCCTGAGCTGCCACGTGGCAGCCTCGTGTCAAGCCTAGTGGCCGAATCAGCCAAGCTAGGGCCTACCCTAGCTGGCCTCGCAGGCCGTGAAGCCCTTATAGGACTTCTTCACGGGGCACGACAAACTCAGAATCCAGCCCTATAAATAGCAACCATCGGCCTCAGTTCACAATTCGCACCAAAACGAATTCTCTCTCTCTTTTCTGAAGTTTAAGCATTATAATCGGGTATTATACCCACAAAATAACAAAGTTCTGCCTCGTTGTAAGTATTATAACCCCCGGTTACGTATTAGATACGCTGCCCGATTGATCTACTGCTCCGTAACGGCTGTCGAGGCTCTTCCCGACGTAGTCGTTGGGGTTCTGTCTCGGGGAGGGTATAACTAATGTAAATATTGGGTTATTATACTAACACGTGTGCAGTGTTTAATTAATAGATTATAACCAGGAAAAGTCTAAACTAGCAATGTGAGTAATCTCCTTTTTACTAACTGTTTTTACAAAACCTTAATTATTTTACAATGTGATTAGCAGTGATTGAGTCTTTGTAATTCTTCAATTACTGCCGGTATGTTGGGGTTTTGTATACAAAATGTGGAACACGATACCATTGGACAACGAGATAGCCAATGTGTAATATGACCCACCAGTCAGGATTGACAGTACTGAATGAGTAATTGTGTAGATATAAACATTGTAATCGCTCTCAATACTGTGAAATGATAAAATCTGTTTTGATTAAATCGGGATTCACTCACCAGTATTTCCCACTGACAAAATGTTTTTAAACGCGTTTCAGGTAACAAAATGTGAAAGCCAAATAGAAGCCAGCTAGAGAGCACTGAATGCTTGATAAAATGTGGCTATAAAAGTTACCTAATAAAGAAAGATGTTTTATTCAATAAATTAGGCTTTATCCCTATAAGCATGTTTGTAATGAAAGCATGAGTTTTATCCTATTATGTTTATTAATATAAAATGTGGTGTTTACTCAGATAAAATATTTTCTAACTACGGTACTGATGAAAATTCCACTGCCAAATAATGATAAACACCGATACCACCACCTCTGAGTAGGCCGCGGCCGCCCGCTTCCTGAGGCAGGGGTCGGGGGTTGCGACATAAATGATACATATCATAATGAGGGGGAGTTCTACATAAGTTGCACTTTTTTTCCCTTAACTAAGTTTTGTCTCATTGGGTTTTCTTAGTAAGGTTTTTAATGAGGCAACGTACCCGATCCAGACGTATCAGGGGGAGACAATACGCACTGCACTCTTTTTACCTTAGCTGAGGTTTTGTCCCACTGGATTTTCCTAGCAAGGTTTTTAACGAGGCAGCATCTCCAAGCGTATAAAGTTGATAACCAAGGGATAGTGTTATAAATATATTGATATTGTGGTTATCAACGCCTAAAATAGAATAGACTTATTCTTCAAATTTCTTTACCCTATATATACTCCATTGTATTTATTATATGAAGACACCATGAATAATAAAAAGATCTTTCTCCCTACATCTATTTCTCATTTTGTTTAGCTATTAGGCCTGTTGTTTCACAACCGCTTGATCTTTTTTAAATAAAAAAGAGTAAATTTCAAAGTTCGTCCTTTATGTATGTCTAAAATATCAAAGTATGTCCTTTGTCTTTAATAACCTCAGAAAACATACTTAATGTTTGAAAAACCAATCAGGTTATGTCCTTTAGTCATAACACAATTAGTTTTCATGGTTAAAGTTGACTAAGTCAATCCCACACAAGGGTATTTTAGTAATTTTATCCTAAATATTATAATAAAAATCATAAAAAACAATAAATAATTTCTTTGTTTAAATATACATGTATCTATATATCTAAATATATATATACATACAGACACATATACACCACCAACACAGTAAGATACATGTATCTCTATCATCCATCTCAAACTCTCTCTCTCTCTACCGGACTCCCACCACCACCACCGGAGCCGACTTCACCGGAGCCGAATCGCTCAAATCGAAGCGAGAAACAAGTGCCAAAACATAGCCCTAGCGAGATCCGTACAAATCGCTCAAATCGAATCGCTCAAATCGAAGCTGAATCGCTCAAATCGAATCGGAGCCGAATCGCTCAAATTGAATCGCTCAAACATAGCCGGAGCCGACTTCACCGAATCGCTCAAATCGAAGCGAGAAACAAGTGCCACCACCGGAGCCGACTTCACCGGAAAATCAGTAAGGAGTTTGGTGACTGGCTGGTTGAGATCCGTACGCCGCTGTGCAGGATGACTCCGTTGTGCAGGATGACTCCGTTGTGCAGGATGAAGATGGGTTGTGGTGACTCCGTTGTGCAGGATGACTCCATCTTCTGGTTCGAGGTGTGGATCTGTTGAGGTGTTTGGAGAGTGTGCAGATTTGGGTTTTTGATTTTTGTGTGTGGTTTTGTTTAGATATGAATCGTGCAGATTTGGGTTTTTGAAGTTTTTGTGTGTGGTTTTGTTTAGATCTGTTGGGGTGTTTGGAGAGTGTGCAAATTTGGGTTTTTGAAGATGAATTGTGCAAGGTAAGATGGAGTGTATGAGAAAGACTTATCTTGATTTGGGTTTTTGATTTTGTGTGTTGTTTTGTTTAGATATGAATTGGCTGAGTGTGCAGATGATGATGAAATAAAGATAAGAGATAAAGATATGCGTTCAGAGAGAGAGAGAGAGAGAGAGAGAGAGAGAGAGAGAGAGAGAGAGAGAGATCTGAATTTTTTATAATTTTTTTAGTATTTAGGGTAAAATGACCAATATACCCTCATGTGCTTCTCACATGACCTGAATTAACTGGGAAAACAAACTAGGTTTAGGGTAAAGGACATAACCTGATTGGTTTTTCAAACATTAAGTATGTTTTCTGAGGTTATTAAAGACAAAGGACATACTTTGATATTTTAGACATACATAAAGGACGAACTTTGAAATTTACTCAATAAAAAAAAAACCAAGCTCGAGTTCAGCTGTATTTGTTTACTATGTCATAAATAAATGTAAGATATTGTACTAGGTAGTGTATCCATATGTTACTAATTTAATATTGTACTAATATAATTAAAAAAAACTAAATGTATTCACACGTTAATATCTGGATCCCCCATACCCATATTCTAGAATTATTTTGAAAAAAAAAAACGCTGTGTTAATATGCTGGTCTAGTCGAACAGAGTATATATTGTTTTGTTATAAAAATGTTGAGTAAATTGTCAAAATCATCCCTCAGAATTGGGTGTGTTTGCTATTTTCATTCAAAACATTTTTTTTTGTACCATATTGTCCCTTACTTTTGCGATTTTTTATCATTTTCATCCAAACGTCTAACTTTTTTTGTCAAAATCGTCCCTGATATTTGGGATTTTTTGTCATTTTTATCCAAATATTTGACAGAAAATGTAAAGCAAATTAAACATTTGGATAAATGATAAAAAATCCCAAAAGTGAAAGGCAATACTGTACAAAAAAGTTGTTTTGGATGAAACTGACAAACACACCATAACCTCAGGGACGATTTTAGCAATTTACTTAAAAATATATAAGACATATTTTAAAAATCAGAAAAAATGAAAGTGTAACAAGGTAATATATAGGCATTAAATAAAAAGGTTACTGTAGTTAGTGATTTCAATTTAAGAATATCAATAAAAGTCTAACAAGTCCTGTAATATATGGGCATTAAATGAAAAGGTTACTGTAGTTAGTGATTTCAATTTAATCTAACCATAATGTGGGCGTTCAAGACTCATCAAAATTTCAGCTATAACGTACACTTTAAGTTGAAAAAAAATACACATATTATTATATATATCAAATGATATCAATGATTTGCTACAGTAGTTTTAGTGTTTTATCTATTTATTTTTCTTTTAGGTTTTGTTCATTTTTCCTTTTATTCTTTTTCTATTTCTATTAATTCGTTTACTTTTTGTCAACTTCGTTTTCAGTTATATTCTTTTAGATTTTGTCTTTTTTACGTAAGTTTTAATTATTATACAGGTAATGAAGCGAACATGATCGATACTAACCGACCGTCAATATTATTTACAAAATATAAATTAGCAACATTTTGTTGCTCTACATTGTTGTAACCTATGTATTGTGAGTTTTTCAGAAAAGTTTTTGTTTTTTTCAACGATTTACGTCTGTTTTTCGTTTGTTGTTATTTTTATTACCTTTTATTTTATTTTTACGAGCTCTTCTAATGTTGGTGGTCGTTGTCAGTTGTGTGACATTAGTGCTACTTGTCACGATCTTAAGAACGTATTTAACCTATGAAGTTATTACTAGTAATTTGTTTCAAGTTTACCACTCACTATACCCCTTTACTAAATAAAAACTAATTTTTTACGTGCATATTTTTGTGTACGTGTCAGCATAAATTCGATTTGCTCTACATTTCGACGTAAACTTCTCCTGGAAACGATTCGGGTTAAATATAACTAGGTCTTGCCCGCCCGCGTTGCGGGGCATTAAGCCGAATATTTCTTTCTCATAGCATGTACGTCTGTGTTTTAGTTACTTGTACATACTACTCATAACAGGATCTCAAAAAAAATTACATCGAGTAAACAAAGTAAAACAAAATACTACCATACTTTTGCTAAAAAAAACTAAAACGATGGAAAAACTACCGTTTGGCATGACGAATAAAAATTAAATCGAGCCAACCAATTAAAACAAAACACTACCATAGTCTTGTAAAAAAAATATTAAAACGAATTTTATACTGGGGGCAAAATCGTAAATAAACACAAAAAAAATCATGTTGAAATGTAAATCAACTTAAGTTTATATCGACATTAAATAAAAATAAAGACGTAAAACTCGATTAAAAAGTATTTAGAAAGTTAGAGGGTTGTAAGAGTCAATGCTGAAAATTAAAGGGTAAAAGTAAAAAAGAAAAAAAACACAAAAATAAAAGAAAGAAAGAAAGAAAGAAAGAAAAAAGAAAAAAAGGAAAAAAATGACAACACCGCTGTAGCAAAGTGGTGTTGTCATTTGATATATATAATAATACGTTGTCATTTAACAAAAAAAACCATTTTTTGTGCAAATTTTTATGTACGTTTCCGTATAAATTCGAGTTGGTGTATGTTTCGACATAAACTTTTTTTTGGGGAACGAGTCTGGTCAAATATAATATGTTTTCGTGATTATTTTATGAATGTTTTGTAAATTTTGTTTCGATCGGAGTGGGGTCAAATTATGGTTTCTTTTTTCCCTTGTTTCAAAAGCTCTAATTAATCTTTTTTGAGTATACGTGTCAACTTTTCTGTCACACCCCAACCGATGGCGGAATCATCGGGGCGCAGCACTGAGCGAAACAGATTGTCCAGAAGTTTCCATAACAACTATCATTACCATTCAATTAAAGTGATACGTCCCATACTGTATCTTAAATAGTCAAACAAGTTATTACAGATAACATCAAAACAAATATCCTGTTCCGACAACTCAGATTTAACATAACTAGTTTATTCGTTGGTTTCTAGACTCCAGTTCCTAGCTTCAAGTTCATCACAGCCCGAGAAGCATATAAACAACCTAGGCACCTGTCACATACGTTAAAATAAAGTCAATACATAAAATGTAAGGGTGAGCATACAAGTTTGATAGTAGCATATAGAGTTCAAATTCGTTTACGCATAACCAGCACGTACACATAGTGAAATGAAACACGTTAGTTATCGACATAGATCCATCGATACCAATGACTGCGGGTTGACTGCCCGAGGCAGTTCGCAATACATGATTACCACCGTAATCCATGCAAGTAAAAGATCCTTAACAACCCCCGTGTGAACGGGTGCTGAGTCCAAACTATAGTACTATCGTTGCTAAGGCAGGTAGACAGCATTCCATGTGTAAACATAACAAACAAGCATTCATAAGCCACGTATAACATGCATAAACGGTTTAGCGTTAAAATAGCTTGAGTAGTGTGATAGTTGTAGTTTGAATATTCGTAACGTATGTAACACCCAAAAGTGCTAAAGCAAAAAGTGTTCGAGTATACTCACAGCGATTATGGATTGAAGGGAGCGCTTTACAGCGAGTACGGTTAGCCTGAATAGATTTGATAACGTAACGATAAGTGGCGCATAAAACAGTACAAAGTGAGAGTGGGTAGGATAACTGATCGTGCGGGGCAGTTATCCGTGAGAGGAAGTCATCCGTGCGCATGAACTATCCGTACGGATGGTGATGCGTGCGGATGGTGATGCGTGCGGATGGTGATCCATCCGGATAAGCTATCCGTACGTACGAGCTGTCCGTGCGGATGGTAATCCGTGCGGATTAGTTGTGCGTGCGGATGGCTTATCCGTACGGACAAGTTGTTTGTGTGGATAAACGTTCAAGTGGATTGTTTCTTCCTAAGTGTGTGATGTGTTTGTGTATGATGGCTTGTGCTTTGGAGTTTTCGTTGTAGCATTTAGAAAACACATAAGTGTTTCTACCTTTCAAGCCGGTCGCGCGGACAACAATCCGTACGGATGATAGTCCGTGCGGACAATGGTAATCCGTGCGTACGACTTGGCCGTGCGGATGAACATTGTTTGAATTTTATTTTAATGCCTTAGTATCTTATGATCCGAAGAGTAATCCATTCAGAGGTCGTCCGTTCGGATTGCTCATTCGTCGATACTCAAACCTCGTTTGGAAAGTGGGTCCCAAGGGTAGCTCGTCCGGGTGACAATCCGTCCGGATGACCTGTGCGTGCGGACAGCTAGTCCGTACGCACAGCTTGTCCGTGCGGACAGCTTGTCCGTGCGTACAGCTTGTCCGTGCGTACGACTTGTCCGTGCGGACAGTCCCTGGTCTGATTGTTCCGTTCGTCTATTCTTGGTTTCTGTTGTCGTTTATCGAGACGTTCTGATTTCATGGCAACCACTTGGAGTTGTATTCTCGCCCGCACGACTAGACCGGTCAGGAACCACCCTAACTTGGCCTGTCGGCGACTCAGAACGGTAGTTCCGGTTGACCCCGAAATCAGGTGTCTGATGGGTAGAATCCAAATCTAGGACTAGTGCATCACTATTAAGAGTAGAGACTAGAACCGATCAGATTCGTACCGACTTTAAGGGTAAAAGAAGGAGAGAACTTAGGCTTATTTCTTTCAACTCTTTTATCCTTAGAAAAGTTTAGATTTAGGTGAAGTTCTTCTGAAATCTTATGGAAATCGTTCAGATCTGAGATGTTCTTGGTGGAATGAGGTCAAGCTTGAAGTTCATAAGAACTTCATGATGATGTCACCCGAGAATACCTCAAATCCGGATGATTTCATGGTTAAAAGTGAAGATTTGAAAGATGGAAATGTGTAGTATTGTGTAGTGATCAAGAACGTACAAGAATTAGTGCAAGATCTTACCTGGATTGAGAGAAATCTGAGAAAAAGTGAAGAATGCGTGTGGTTTGGACGTCACTTGCCAAAAGTGGAAAAGTTGGAGAGTGACCAGTGTATTTATAGGATGCCAAAAAGGGAAAGGGGTGAGCCGTGCGCATGGCACGTACTCGGATAGGCTATCCGCGCGGATAGGTCATCCGTGTGGATTGGCAATCCGTGCGGATTGGCCATCCGTGCGGATGCCGCCTGCTTTGGTGCGTTCGGTGCGATGTTGCTTCGGTTTCGATTTGCGAGAGATTCGATAGGGTTTCCTAGTCAAATTACTTTCAGTCCCAACTACTTCTTATACGGTTCGACTCGGAATTCGGGTTCGGGTTCGCTTACATTCGAGTTAGACTTCGAGTTCGATTGAGTTCGCTTGATTGTCACAACATAACATAACATAAAATAAAATAAACATGCACAGGTAACACGTAAGGCACACACACACGTATAATCAACAAGTAAAATACACAGTTCGAGTTCGAGTCGATGTCGATTTGATTAGCATAGCTTGATTAACTTTATCGCATTGTTACTGCCTAGGATTCACGGTCGTAGGTCGATTGAAATACGATTAACACGAGTCGATTATTGCAATGTACGACACTTACTCCACATAATATAAATAAAATAAAAACATTTCTACGAGTCAAGTCGCGCGAAATCGGTCGTTGACTTTGACCTTGACTTTGACTTTCACTCGTGAAAACATGGGGTGTTACAGCCTCCCCTTGTTTAGGGAATTTCGTCCCGAAATTAAGCCGAAAGCTGTAACTTGGTCGTGAATCACGTGTGAGAGTTCTTCATTTGGACCACTGAAAGTCGTCAAATTAATCGGGTTTTTACGGTTGAAAATTGCTGATTTTTGGATATGATATGCGAAATTGTCTGATCTAAAAGCCTATAAAGTTTCAGATCTTAATTCGAAGTCATTTGGGAGAAATCTGAATTTTTGTTAGAAAGTGTTGCATGTTGCTGTTGATGTTCACCGTACGGATAACAAATTCGCGTTGAATATTGTTGACTCTGAATCGTGCGGAATCCGTGAACGTGTGTGACCAAACATAATCGTAACGGAGTCAAATCGGTCCTAACAAGTGGTATCTGAGCAGGTGCTCGATTGCTCAGATCAAACACACTAGAATTTACTACAATCGTGATTCTATTGATTACTGAAAACATCGTACAAAATACTAGAATCACTTTGCCACTTTCTTTCTCTACTTTCTCTCTCTAAGATTATCTCTCTAATTAAACAACTGTGGATACTTTGCCTTCATGTCGCTTTCGAGTTCCCAAGTGAACTCCGCGCCTCGTTTGCCTTCCCATCGGACTTTCGCAATAGGAATGCGTGAGCGTCTGAGTTCTTTGGTTTGGCGATCCATGATTTCGACAGGCTTTTCCACGAAGTGTAATGTTTCGTTCACTTGTAGATCATCTAGAGGAACATGTAAGTCGTGGTCGGCGATGCACTTTCGGAGGTTTGACACGTGGAAAGTCGGATGGACATTGCTAAGTTCCTCCGGTAATTCGAGTCTGTAGGCGACTTTTCCGATCCTTTCCAGAATCTTAAAAGGTCCCACATATCGAGGCGCGAGCTTCCCCTTCTTGCCGAATCGGACTACACCCTTCCAAGGTGATACCTTTAGGAGTACGTAGTCACCAACGCCATATTCACGTGGCTTGCGCTTTTTACCGGCGTAAACTTTCTGTCGATCCCGAGCTTTCGCTAGGTTGTCCCGAATTTGGAAGATTTTGTCTGTCGTTTCTTGTAGCAGCTCCGGACCGGTTAGTTGCGAGTGACCGATCTCGTGCCACAATAGGCGATCGACATCTTCTTCCGTATAGGGCCCCGAAAGGTGCCATCTGTATGCTAGCCTGGTAGCTGTTGTTATACGAGAATTCGACTAACGGAAGGTGTCTATCCCAATTACCACCGAAATCTAGAACACATTAACGGAGCATGTCTTCAAGAGTACGAATCGTTCTTTCGGTCTGACCGTCGGTTTGTGGGTGGAACGCAGTACTTAGATTAAGCGTTGTACCGAGTGCCGTTTGAAACGTTTCCCACAATCGTGAAGTGAACCGAGCATCACGGTCAGAGATGATGTCACGAGGCGTCCCATGTCGACAAATGATCTCGTCGGTGTAGATTCGGGCTAATCGTTCTACCTTGTAGTCTTCCCGTATTGGCAGAAAGTGAGCTGATTTGGTCAAACGGTCAATAACAACCCATATGCTGTCGTGACCTGATGACGTGGTTGGAAGTTTGGTTACGAAATCCATAGCTATGCTCTCCCACTTCCACATGGGAATTGGTGGTTGTTCGAGCAAGCCAGAGGGTCTTTGATGTTCAGCCTTGATTCTAGCACAGGTTAGGCATTTTCCGACGTAGAGAGCGATATCCCGTTTCATACCCGGCCTCCAGTATCTATAGCGAAGATCATGGTACATTTTGTCAGCTCCGGGATGAATGGAATAGCGGGATTTATGGGCTTCGTCCATGATAATCTGTCGTAAGTCGGTTCGCTTGGGGATCCAAATCTTGTCTAGGAAGTGGAATATCCCATTTGATTTGCTCACAAGCTGGGCTCCATCGTGGTAGATTCTCTCTTTCTTCAAGGTGCGTTCGTTGAAACATGCATGCTGGGCGTCGTGGATGAGAGCTTCGAGGTTGTGCTGGGCTTGAACATTACGAGTGCTAAGCAGATAGCTCCGTCTGCTAAGCGCGTCGGCAACAACATTTGCCTTGCCTGGGTGATAACGAATCTCACAGTCGTAATCGTTGAGAAGTTCTACCCATCGGCATTGACGCATATTTAGTTCCCTCTGATTAAAGATGTGTTGTAGGCTCTTATGATCGGTGAAGATCGTACACCTTGTACCATACAGGTAGTGTCGCCAAATCTTTAATGCAAAAACAACTGCGCCTAGCCCGAGATCGTGGGATGTATAGTTCTTCTCGTGGACTTTGAGCTGACGAGATGCGTAGGCTGTGACCTTGTCTCGTTGCATGAGGACACAACCGAGACCAAGGTTGGAAGCATCACAGTAGACAATGAAATTATCGTTCCCGTCGGGTAGTGTGAGAACAGGAGCATTGCAGAGCATGTATTTGAGGGTTCGGAAGGCAGTCTCTTGTTTGGTTCCCCAGACAAAAGGTTGGTCCTTATGCGTGAGAGAGGTAAGTCGTACAGCAATCTTCGAGAATCCTTCGATAAATCGTCGATAATAGCCTGCTAGCCTGAGAAAGGAACGGACTTCAGACGGGTTCTTAGGCGTAACCCAGCTCTTAACAGCTTCAATCTTCGCAGGATCGACGTGAATGCCTTGACTATTTACGATGTGACCCAGAAACTGAACCTCCCCCAACCAAAACTCGCATTTGGAGAATTTGGCATAGAGTTGGTTCCCCTGGAGTAACTCGAGAACCAGACGTAGATGTTGCGCGTGTTCGGCTCTCGTTTTGGAATAGATCAAGACATCGTCGATGAACACGATGACGAAACGGTCGAGATATGGTTTACACACTCGATTCATCAGATCCATGAAAACTGCTGGTGCGTTTGTTAGGCCAAAAGGCATGACAACGAATTCATAATGGCCGTAATGAGTACGAAACACGGTTTTGGGTATATCCTCCTCTTGTATACGCAGCTGATGGTATCCTGAACGTAGATCGATCTTCGAGAAACACGTAGCGCCTTGGAGTTGGTCAAACAAATCGTCGATTCGAGGCAGAGGATAGCGGTTCTTGATAGTCAACTTATTCAATTCCCGGTAGTCGATGCACATCCGGAACGACCCGTCCTTCTTTTTGACGAAAAGGACTGGTGCGCCCCACGGAGAGGTGCTCGGGCGAATAAAGCCTTTTTCAAGCAATTCCTGGAGTTGGGTTGAGAGTTCGCGCATTTCGGACGGCGCGAGTCGATAAGGAGCTCTGGCGATAGGATTAGCTCCAGGAATGAGATCAATGCGAAAATCAATATCGCGCTTTGGAGGTAGTCCGGGAAGATCCTCTGGAAAAACACTAGCAAATTCTCGAACCACAGAAACGTCTTTTACTTCCTTCTTCTCTTTCTTTTCCTTCTCCGCTGCTACAATGTTGGCCAAGAAAGCTCTGTATTCCTTGCGGAGATACTTGCTAGCTTGGAGGCATGACATAAGCTTGAGACCCTTCGAAGTAGTATCACCATAAACGCACAATGAATCACCGTTTGCGAGCGAAAAACGAATCATTTTGTCAAAGCACACAACTTCGGCATGGTTTTCGCGAAGAAAGTCCATGCCTACTATGACGTCGAAACTTCCGAGTTGCATCGGAATGAGATCGATTGAGAAGATGTGATTGTTGAGTTCGAGAGTGCAATCACGAATAACGGAATTAACGGCGACGGTCCTTCCGGTAGCGACTTCAACTTCAAATGCCGAGGAGAGTCGAGAACGTTTACGATCAAGGAGTTTCTCAACTTCGATCGACACAAAGCAATTATCGGCTCCAGTATCAAACAAACCTGAAGCATAAATACCATTCACGAGGAACGTACCATTGACCACGTTGTTGTCGGCCTGGGCTTGACGCACGTTGAGATTGAAAGTTCTGGCGCGTGCTACCTGTTGTTGTTGCTGCTGCTGCTGCTGTTGCTGCTGTGGCTGCTGCTGTTGTGGTTCTTGTTTCACTACCCTGTTCGGGCACATGTTGGCGAAATGATTCGGGTCGCCACATGTGAAGCAGACTCTGGCCTTGACTGCGGGTGCCGGAGGAGCTTGTTGACCCTGTGGGGCAGCGAGTAGAGCTTGATTGGCAGGGGCTTGACGTATACGGCAGTTGGCAGTGAAGTGGCCGTACACGTTGCAGTGAGCACAAAAGCGGCATTGAATAGCAGTCGGGTGATGATAGGTGCAAGTGGGGCAGAGCGGGTGTGGCCCAGTGTATGCACGCTTTGCAGGCGGTGCATTGGTCACAGGCGCTGCCGCTTGACGTTGTTGAGCAGGTGCAGCTTGAACTGGTGCAGCAGTGATCGCACAGTTCTTGTTGGTGGAGTTGCTCTTTCTCTTGTTCTTTCGCTTGTTGCCTGACGAGGTAGGTTCAGCAGTTGGTGCAGTAGCGGTAGCTTGATGCAGATGCTTGGAGGTCTTATCCCACATACCAGCTTTAACCCTTTTGTCATTGATTTCGGCGGCCAACAGATAGGTTTCCTCAATCGTGGTAGTCTTAGCCGCTTGCACGAAATCAGCAACGTAGTCGGGCAAAGCTCGGATGTACTTCTTGATGGTCATATCAGGAGTCTTGACCTGGTCGGGACAGATAATGCTGAGCTGTTTGAAGCGAGCAGTAAGACCAGCATTGTCTCCATCCTTCTGATGTATGTGCCAAAATTCATCTTCAAGCTTTTGACGCTCGTGAGGAGGGCAAAATTCCTCTAGCATGACTTCCTTGAGCTCGTCCCACGACAAACCGTAAGCTGCATCATTCCCTCTCTTGTTCCTTTCGGCCGTCCACCAGTCCAAAGCATGGGACTGAAAGACGCCGGTAGCGTTCAGAGTTCGAAGGTCATCAGGGCAACCACTTTGTCGCAGAGTAACCTCGATAGAGTCAAACCAGTGAAATAGTGCAGTAGGACCTCCTTCGCCTGTGAATTCTTTCGGCTCACATGACTTGAATTGTTTGAAACTGAAAGGTCTTGCGACAGCTCTTGGACCTTCAGTCCTTGACTCCTCAGATGATTTGCTAGCATTCTCGTACGCGTCACTCACAGCCTTTGCTACGGCTTTCACGACGATGGAAGCAAGGCGTCTGTCCTTCTTTTCCTGGCGAGAGAGTGGATGACGGGATCCAGACGACATTGTCTGCAATAGACATCGCCATGGAACTCAACACATGTATTCGAATCTCACCTCACACGTCTACTACTACTAAAGCTCAGTAACACGTACCATGCAAACGCATATAGTCACAAAATCACAGAATTGCACAAAATCACATAATCACATAGAGCACATAATCACAATATTCCTAAACACGTAAGCATAATAGCAAGAAACATGTATAACTTAATCGCTAAAAGCAGTCAGAAAACAGAAACCTAGTATTCAGAGTTTGCGAGTGTTCGAAAGCAGTGTAGCGCGAGCGATTTGTCAATGTCGAGTCGTGTGAGTTTTTGTGTTTTTAGCAGAAGCAATAGTGTTGGGTCGAAACCAATAGTACCTCAAAACGTTAACAAATAACAGAAAAAAAACACATAAAATCCTCATAAAGGTCGATAAATCCAAAGTAGATTGTCTGCGGCTAATAGACTTCGACTAACCAAATTGGCTTGACTATTCACAAGGATCTTGTGTACACAATTACCTCCAGGACTATGCCTTTGCCTCGATTCTTAGGCATTGGCGCAATTCCCATTGGTTACATTGTGTCTGTAGATCGTTGGAGTCCATCGAACTTTGGTGAGAGTTTTGTATAAAAGCAGGACGAGTCGTCAAGGTTAGGGTTTCACCCCCATCTTGCAACTTCCGTCCTTGTTTTTGATAAAAAAAAATTGAGGAGATTATTCATCAAAATATGGATTTCACTCCTGATTTGGTATGATTCTCCTCGCTTGTAGCAATAACGTAAGTTGATTAGGCAACTTTAGTCGAGAGTTTGCGGTTTTCACACCTATTCTCGGCCTCATTACCTGTTCACAACTTGAAAATTTGAGTGCAGTGATAGGAAGGAGTGAGTGATAGTGGCGAGTTTACGCATACGCGTGAGTTGGTCTATTGGTTCTTAACTATAGACTAGGTCTCTAAGACTTCGACCCGGACTAGGTCGAGTCTTGCCTAATTCCCTATAGTTATGGTTCTGATACCAATCTGTCACACCCCAACCGATGGCGGAATCATCGGGGCGTGGCACTGAGCGAAACAGATTGTCCAGAAGTTTCCATAACAACTATCATTACCATTCAATTAAAGTGATACGTCCCATACCGTATCTTAAATAGTCAAACAAGTTATTACAGATAACATCAAAACAAATATCCTGTTCCGACAACTCAGATTTAACATAACTAGTTTATTCGTTGGTTTCTAGACTCCAGTTCCTAGCTTCAAGTTCATCACAGCCCGAGAAGCATATAAACAACATAGGCACCTGTCACATACGTTAAAATAAAGTCAATACATAAAATGTAAAGGTGAGCATACAAGTTTGATAGTAGCATATAGAGTTCAAATTCGTTTACGCATAACCAGCACGTACACATAGTGAAATGAAATACGTTAGTTATCGACATAGATCCATCGATACCAATGACTGCGGGTTGACTGCCCGAGGCAGTTCGCAATACATGATTACCACCGTAATCCATGCAAGTAAAAGATCCTTAACAACCCCCGTGTGAACGGGTGCTGAGTCCAAACTATAGTACTATCGTTGCTAAGGCAGGTAGATAGCATTCCATGTGTAAACATAACAAACAAGCATTCATAAGCCACGTATAACATGCATAAACGGTTTAGCGTTAAAATAGCTTGAGTAGTGTGATAGTTGTAGTTTGAATATTCGTAACGTATGTAACACCCAAAAGTGCTAAAGCAAAAAGGGTTCGAGTATACTCACAGCGATTATGGATTGAAGGGAGCGCTTTACAGCGAGTACGGTTAGCCTGAATAGATTTGATAACGTAACGATAAGTGGCGCGTAAAACAGTACAAAGTGAGAGTGGGTAGGATAACTGATCGTGCGGGGCAGTTATCCGTGAGAGGAAGTCATCCGTGTGCATGAACTATCCGTACGGATGGTGATGCGTGCGGATGGTGATCCATCCGGATAAGCTATCCGTACGTACGAGCTGTCCGTGCGGATGGTAATCCGTGCGGATTAGTTGTGCGTGCGGATGGCTTATCCGTACGGACAAGTTGTTTGTGTGGATAAACGTTCAAGTGGATTGTTTCTTCCTAAGTGTGTGATGTGTTTGTGTATGATGGCTTGTGCTTTGGAGTTTTCGTTGTAGCATTTAGAAAACACATAAGTGTTTCTACCTTTCAAGCCGGTCGCGCGGACAACAATCCGTACGGATGATAGTCCGTGCGGACAATGGTAATTGGTAATCCGTGCGTACGACTTGGCCGTACGGATGAACATTGTTTGAATTTTATTTTAAGGCCTTAGTATCTTATGATCCGAAGAGTAATCCATTCAGAGGTCGTCCGTTCGGATTGCTCATTCGTCGATACTCAAACCTCGTTTGGAAAGTGGGTCCCAAGGGTAGCTCGTCCGGGTGACAATCCGTCCGGATGACCTGTGCGTGCGGACAGCTAGTCCGTACGCACAGCTTGTCCGTGCGGACTGCTTGTCCGTGCGTACGACTTGTCCGTGCGGACAGTCCCTGGTCTGATTGTTCCGTTCGTCTATTCTTGGTTTCTGTTGTCGTTTATCGAGACGTTCTGATTTCGTGGCAACCACTTGGAGTTGTATTCTCGCCCGTACGACTAGACCGGTCAGGAACCACCCTAACTTGGCCTGTCGGCGACTCAGAACGGTAGTTCCGGTTGACCCCGAAATCAGGTGTCTGATGGGTAGAATCCAGATCTAGGACTAGTGCATCACTATTAAGAGTAGAGACTAGAACCGATCAGATTCGTACCGACTTTAAGGGTAAAAGATGGAGAGAACTTAGGCTTATTTCTTTCAACTCTTTTATCCTTAGAAAAGTTTAGATTTAGGTGAAGTTCTTGTGAAATCTTATGGAAATCGTTCAGATCTGAGATGTTCTTGGTGGAATGAGGTCAAGCTTGAAGTTCATAAGAACTTCATGATGACGTCACCCGAGAATACCTCAAATCCGGATGATTTCATGGTTAAAAGTGAAGATTTGAAAGATGGAAATGTGTAGTATTGTGTAGTGATCAAGAACGTACAAGAATTAGTGCAAGATCTTACCTGGATTGAGAGAAATCTGAGAAAAAGTGAAGAATGCGTGTGGTTCGGACGTCACTTGCCAAAAGTGGAAAAGTTGGAGAGTGACTAGTGTATTTATAGGATGCCAAAAAGGGAAAGGGGTGAGCTGTGCGCATGGCACGTACCCGGATAGGCTATCCGCGCGGATAGGTCATCCGTGCGGATTGGCAATCCGTGCGGATGGCAATCCGTGCGGATTGGCCATCCGTGCGGATGCCGCCTGCTTTGGTGCGTTCGGTGCGATGTTGCTTCGGTTTCGATTTGCGAGCGATTCGATAGGGTTTCCTAGTCAAATTACTTTCAGTCCCAACTACTTCTTATACGGTTCGACTCGGAATTCGGGTTCGGGTTCGCTTACATTCGAGTTAGACTTCGAGTTCGATTGAGTTCGCTTGATTGTCACAACATAACATAAAATAAAATAAACATGCACAGGTAACACGTAAGGCACACACACACGTATAATCAACAAGTAAAATACACAGTTCGAGTTCGATTCGATGTCGATTTGATTAGCATAGCTTGATTAACTTTATCGCATTGTTACTGCCTAGGATTCACGGTCGTAGGTCGATTGAAATACGATTAACACGAGTCGATTATTGCAATGTACGACACTTACTCCACATAATATAAATAAAATAAAAACATTTCTACGAGTCAAGTCGCGCGAAATCGGTCGTTGACTTTGACCTTGACTTTGACTTTCACTCGTGAAAACATGGGGTGTTACATTTTCCGTTATACATGTTACATTTTCTATGTATGACCAGTGGCGGACCCAAGATTTTTTTTTCTGGGGGTGCGGAAATTTTTAAATATTTTAGACCCCTAGCTATAGAAAAAAATCGGTTCATAGCGGGTCGGATCGGGTCGGGTCATGTAAAACAAGTAAAAACTAACAAACAAAGTTTCATAGCGGGTCGAATCAGATCGGATCGGGTCCATTTCAATTCTCAAACAATCAAACCCTAGTTCCTAACTTCCTATCACATTAATAAACAAAAAAACATCAAAGTTCAAACCATCCCTACTTTTATTTCTCTTAATCATTCAATAAAAGAACAAAAAAACTTATCTATAACATACATTGGTCTTTAATTAGAATAATCCGGCGAAAAAAAGTGGTTCAACCCCTTTTCTCTTGAGAAATAGTGGCATAACTTCCCTACTCATTGTTCATTCCTAATCCTATCACATACAAAATAAACAAGGATCTTCAAGTATTCAACCATAGCCCATGTTCCTTAATTTTCAATTTAAAATTTTGAATTTCAAGCCCTAGTAATTATTATTTGCCAACCAACAATCATATAATCAACAAACATGTTTGCCAACCAAAATTTTGAATTTCAAGCCCTAGTAATTATTATAAGCCCTAGTAAAAAACATGTACCTGTCAGGGGCGGCCTGAATTAACCAGTTTGCAGCCGAAATTTTGCAGTCGCTGGGCGCTGAAGTGAGGCAGAGGGAGGGCGGGAGTCGCTGGCAAGTGGCAGCGATTTGGGTTTTTTTTATTATGTGGACTGGTTTGTTTAACAAAACTAGTAGTTGGGTTGGGCTTGAATGAGTATTAAGTTATTGGGCGTGATGGACTGAATTTAAGTTTATTAAAGGGGGTGTAGACTAACTTGTTTACATAATTTGATCAGGTTTCAATCCGTGTTCACAATTTTTTTACATAAATTCCTAACATTTTTAAGGGGTGCGGACGAAAATTTCCAAGGGGTGCGGTCGGAATTTTTCAAGGGGTGCGGACGAAATTTTTGAAGGGGTGCGGTCTGGATTTTTCGCGAGAAATACCACTAAATTTTTTTTTCAAGGGGTGCGGCCGCCCACCCACCCCATAACTTGGGTCCGCCCCTGTGTATGACTAGGGTCACATGTAATACGTTATGATTGTACGGTATAAATTTGATTTACTTTATGTTTTAATCCAATCACATTGTTTATATTGGTTACATTAAGTTCAATCGATTACTTTTAAACGCATGTTTTTATATGGTTATCGAATCACATAACGTTTGGACTAATTCATTTGATGTTTGCCTTGTACCCGCGCTGCAACGCGCGCGAATCTCATTTCTAGTTGAGTAATCATTTAAACAACTTTATCTTATTATGCAAAAATATTCAATGCCACCGTCCATGGAATAAAAAATATAGAACACATAAATAAGCTCTATATCTACTAAAAACATGTAACCAACGTTTTTTAACCATGAGAACCTCACTAGAGCCAGGCAGTGCCGGGTGGCCCTCATATTCGAACGAGAACATCGACTGTTTGTTGCTCATCTACCTGCTATCCTTGTGTAATTTGACATGGTGATTGGAATGAAACAATTTAAAAGAATAAAAATTACGTCAGAAAAAAAAAAACCAAATAAATGGATTAATCCAAGTTACAAAATCCAAATGTGTTTATATTAGAAATCTTAATAAAATCTTTGGTTTATACCATAAGCTTATGTTTTGTTTAAGTGGGTCATGTCACTCTCATTTTCTTTTCAAAGCATACTCTTTTTTATCTTTTATCAGAAGCTTGTAGCTTCGGTTTTTGAATATAGGTAAGGCATGTGCATTTAGTTTTCTATGTATGCCATTCGGTTCTTTGACCAGAAAAGTTGCTCAATGTCGCTTCCCCCCCCCCCCCCCCCCCCCCCCCCCCCCCTCAAAAATAATAATAAAACTTACGAATTGGTTTTTGATCCAACTAATTTATCATGACTCTATTTTTGTACATTCGAATTAAACATCATCATGAGATCCTAGTTGAGTATATCTTTTAGGATAAATCGGTTGATGTCGCTAAATATAATATATTTAAGAAAAAAACAAAGCATGTTTCCTGGTAAACCAGCTCGTTACTTTAAAAACAATGTATATTCAAATCTACACGTTTAATATACTTTAAAAAAAACAAAGCATGTTTCCTGGTAAACGAGTTCGTTACTATAAAAACAATGTATATTCAAATCTACGCGTTTCTAGGTTGCTATCAACAGTCACGTAAACAAATTTTATATGTGAATGGGCACATTGGCATGTGTGTTTTCAAATAATACGCATGGACCACAAACGTACAATTACACTAGGGGTCACATTACTAGTATTAAGGTAGTTATCGTCATATTAAAGTAAAACTTGTCGATTTCAAATATTACAACGTTGTGACTCGTAATTATATTTTTCTAAACACTTTTGTTTAGATTGCATAATGTTTTCCTAACCAAATAATTTAAATCCGATTGTAGCACAGTTGTATTTATCAAAGTGGTAATAAGCAATGAGGTGTCACTCTAGAGTTGGTTTATTGGATTAATTAGGTAGCGCCCCTCGTACCATAACAATACTCAATTTTTTCTCTTGTTTTGTACCTAGAAACTAAGTGAAACTTTAAATTATCCGACTCTAGATCCCGTATAACCTAAAACGTTATTTGATAAAAGTGCATTAATCATAGTTTAAGTCGTTTTTTTTTTCTAATTATTTGATTCAAATACTATATATTTCCCCTAGCTAATCACCGGTTAGAGGTTTTAGCATCTTTTAGTATACACTTTATTATTTTGTTCGACTGTCATTATGCATGCTTTTGCCCAAAATAAAAGCAAACAACACTCTTTGCCCGTATTGAAGTAAAAGTCTCCTACGTTGTTACAACTTTTGGTGAACATAAAATATGGTTATCGTGATTGACTTTTTTAAGTTACCAATAAATAATTGTTACATGAACCTATAAAGTTAAGTATTGACATGTAAATATATTAGTTTATATTTATAAGGGGAGTGGGGGTGGTCACAAGTGACGAAATTCCATCACTCACAAGCATCCAATCATGTTACGCCATGTCAGCAACCACTATTCTATCACTCACAAACATTTTTTAGTGGCGGTGGTCATCACTAGTGATGGAATTTCATCACTCACAACCATTTTTTTGTTTTTATAAAGTTTATAAAAAAAATCTTACAAGTTTATAAAAGAAACAATTTTTTTGATGACAAGGACCAAACCTGCCAGTTTTAAAAGTTGAAATTAAAATGAATAAGATTTAAATAAGTTTTGTAAATAACTATAAACCACAGGGACTGAATGTGTTAAAAAGGAATCAAACTTTTCAAAAACATCAGCCATCTTCTTCGACTTGCAGACCAAGTTTTCCGGCGAAGCCAACAAATTCCGGCGAAGCCAACAAATTCCAGAGAAACATCAGCAGCTCCATCTGAACGTACAAGTATTAATACACATACAATCGATTTTTTACAACGCGTGAAGAGTTCAACGCGTTGTTAATTCCACGCGTTATGGTTGAAGGTGGCGGCGGTGTGCAACTGGCCATCACTCGTGATGGAGGGGCCATCACGGACCACCCCCAGTCCCCTAATATACGTATAAATGTGCTATGGACTTAGACCATTGTAAAATTTAGGAATTGTCTCACATTTGTTGTATAGACAACAAACGTAGGATTTATAGATAACATGGACTCCCCCACTTAGCGGACTAGTCTTTTGGGTTGTAACGGTGACCTGGAAGGAACAACCGTGACCAACGAGAACATTGGCTCTTAAGGAGTGTTTTGGTAAAAAATTACCGAAGTAACTTAGTGATCAAATTAGTAAAGTGAGGTAGTGTGCTAGAAAGTGTGTTGAAAATATTCTTGTTAAGTTATTTAGAAAATCAGTATTCAGGATACGGCTCAGGATATTGAGCTGTATCTATGATCAAACAATGAGCAAAAGTAAAGTAAACGACACGAGATGTACGAGGAAAGCCCTTGATCAATCCAGATCGCCGGCATAAAACCTCGGGAGCTGACAATCGCAGCTGCCTTGTTCTTCTATTGCTTCAAAAATCAGGATACAGTGCAGGATGTGGTACGGATCGACTAAGTGTTACAACGAAATTTGAATACAAGTGTGGTGTTTGCAATGAGCTAGAGAGTGAAAGTGTACGAGAGTGTTAGTGAAAATTGTGTGCCTTAAACTGATCCGCCCCCATCTATTTATAGTAAAGATAAAATAACAAACTATCCTAAACTTGCGGGATCCACCGAATATTCCTTCTTCGAACGTTGTAGACCTGGTCTTTCGGGCTCAACGTCTCTCCTTCAACAAATTCGTCCGAGTCTTGAGGAGAAGAAGTCCTCTTGACCGTTAGCAAGTCTCAGCCTTTAACCTGCACGTGGTTAATTCGATAAGCCTCAGGATATCGCCCAAGATGTTAGCAATATCCCCTTCCAGCATCCTGGTCACAAATAAACAAACAAAGGCAGGATATTGGTCAGGATACGTATGTTAAGAAAATGAGCCCTAACAATTGTCCCCAAAATTTTTTTTTGAAAGGCGAATTTCAATAAAACACACAAGCCAAGGGAATTCCCAAGACGGGAACCCCACAAGACAGAATTACATCACATCAAAAACAAATGACTTCCACCCCTTCCAATCCACCCCACCAAATCTACCTCTACTACATAAACAAAGATAAGACAGGGACTTAATGTCCGCCACTAACTCTACGGCGTTCCTATTCTTATGAGCAAAAACTCTCTCGTTCCGGGCTTTCCATAGACGCCAACAAGCCACAATGAGGATCCCATATAATAGCTCCTTTTTATTCTTCGACCATCTCGAACCTTCAACCACTTCGACAATATCTTTAACCAAGAAGAGAAAAATGGGAGGAAGTTTAACCCAAGAAGCGATACCTTGCCACAAACCAGCCGCCATACCACAAGCCGTAAACATGTGATCCACATTCTCTTCTTCAAGCATGCAAAAACCACAAGAAACCTCTCCATGGATGATGTTTCTACTACGAAGCGCCACTTTAGTCGGAATTCTATCCAACAACAACCTCCACATGAAAACATTACATTTTAACGGGATCCACTTACACCAATTAAAATCGATGGAAGGGATGATGCTGCCAACCCGAGCACTAACAGCCCAATGTTTTGCAATATTGACCGAAAAATCAAGAGGCCCATTATCATACCAAGCCCAAGAGTCAGCCCTGTTTACCAAGCATTGGCCCTGAATCATTCTGTGGCAATTAATCAGTTCGGCGACCCGTTCTGGCGAGGAGGGGTAAACACGCCAGCTCCAAGAAACCGGCCCATTGCCATAGAGACCTCCAAGTGTATCCGCAACGCAGCACCATTTATTTCTTTCAAGCCGGAACAAGTTAGGAAACAAAACCTTTAACGGGGTATTAGAAACCCAAGGATCAATCCAGAATTTAATATCCATCCCGTTACCCACTATGCCGCGGATCATTTGAGGAGCAGAAGTGCCACCCACTTTAAATCTTTTACAACTCTTAATCAATTTCGACCATGTACCGGAGATACTCAATTTGCACGGATACATATCCCACTGACGAACCGAACCGTGAATAGCAATGATAACTCTCTTCCACAAAGCATCACCTTCAACTCGAAATCTCCAGAGCCACTTGAGGAGGAAGGCGTTATTTATGTCTTCCAACCGACTAAGACCCAAACCACCATTTTTTTTCGGAAGAGCGACCTTATCCCAAGCCATCCAGTGCACTTTTCTAGAATCCGGGTCACCACCCCACAAGAACTTTTTAATCAAGGATTCTAATTTTGTAATGACTGCCACCGGAGCCTTGTACAATGCAAAATAATAAGACGGCAAACTCTCTAAAACAGATTTTATCAAAACTAAGCGGCCCCCGATAGAGAGCACTTTAGACTTCCATTTTGAAAGTCTACTCTTGAAATTTTTTCCACTGGCTCCCAATTATTAATCCTGCTCATATTGGCTCCCACGCTGATACCAAGGTAGGTGAAAGGGGTAACACCCGAACAACAACCCAATGAACTAGCCCTCGCAGAAACCTCATCCAAACCTTTTCCAACACCAAACAGAGTAGACTTATGTATATTAATCCGAAGCCCTGAGCACAAGTGAAAAACTCTGAGCAACCGGCGTAATGAATTAAAATTATTAGGAGACCACTCTCCCAAGATCATAGCGTCATCCGCATAGAGTAAATGAGAGAGAACCAAACCACCGTTGGGGAACCGAATACCCTCAAAAGAGCCGACTTCACACGCCTTTCGCATCATCCCTGCAAACGCCTCCATGACAATGATAAATAAAAACGGGGAGATAGGGTCACCTTGACGCACCCCTTTCTCACAAGAAAACTCAAATGTGGGCGACCCATTGACGAGCACTGACGACCTGGCCGAAGAGAGAACACCTTTTACCCACATACACCATTTCTCCGGAAAATTCATCTGCCTCATAATGGAAACGAGAAACTCCCAATTAACATTATCAAAAGCTTTAGCGAAATCAATCTTGAACATAAACAACTCTTTCCCGCATCGTCTAGCCCAAGCCAGCATTTCACTAATAACAAGAGGCCCATCCAAGATGAATCGCCCTGCTATGAAGGCAGACTGCGTCTCTGAAATTAACCCCTCTATCACCATTCTTAACCTGTTAGCTAACACTTTAGAAATAACCTTGCTGACCACGCCAATCAAGTTTATAGGACGATAATCACCCAAGTCCACCGGATCTTTGGTCTTAGGGACGAGGGTTATGAATGAAGAACCCACCCCCTACTAATCACACCAGTCTCCGCAAAGACTCTAAAGATCTCCTTAAAATCACCTGCAAACAAGGACCAAAACTTTTTTATAAAACGAAAATTAAAACCGTCTGGCCCTGGTGCTTTATCACTCCCGCATTCCCAAACCGCATCTTTAATCTCTTTTTCTTGAAAGGGGGCAATAATAATGTCGACTGAAGAGGAATCAAGAGTCTTAAGATCATTCAATATGAGAGAAGGCCGAGTCTTCATTTCCTCCATGAACTTTGTTTTGAAAAACCGGTGAACCTCTTTCTTAATCGCTTGGGGTTTGGTCACCCATTCGCCATTAATGTACAAACCAGGAATAGAGTTGGACGTCCGCCGGAAATTTATCACACCATGAAAAAAAGACGAGTTAGCATCCCCCTCCTTCGCCCACCTAACCCGAGCTTTTTGTTTCAAGTCCCGAGCTTTAAAAGAATCTAGCTCCTTAAGGCGTTTATTCGCTTCTTCGAGAACCCATAGTTCTGCTTCAGTTAAGTCACGATCCTCCAGAATCATCTCGAGCTCCAAGATATCCGCCTTTAAGCTCTCTTCCTCCTCCCTTTCGAGTTTGACTTGCAAGCTGTGCCACCTTTTGATGTTATTCCTGAGCGACCGAAATTTACTCAATAAAACCAACATCCGGAACGCTCGAACATGTCCCAATGGATAACGAATCCTCAACCACTTTATCCAACCCATCTCTATTTAACCAAGAATTATAAAAACGAAAAGGTTTGGCCCCAAAATTCTTCGATTCAATTTTCAGCAACAAAGGACAGTGATCGGACTCTACCCGGTCCAAAACTCTGTACTCCGCATTACTCCACTTATTCTGAAAGGACCAAGACACAAAAACTCTATCAATCCAACTAAGTTTATTACCGGCTAAATATGTAAACCTGCGACCGCGTAGAGAATATTCATGTAACCCTATATCTTCCAAGAAATCATTAAACTCCTTAGTCGGCCCTTCGTGAAACTTAGAATTTCTACGTTCCGATCTATCTCTCACACAATTGAAGTCTCCCGCCACGCACCACAACTCATCATCGTTAGTAATCAACCCTTTAAGCTCCTCCCAAACAGCCCTCTTATCCACCAATTTCTGCGGACTATAGACATTAACAAAGGATATCTTTTTACCATCATTCTTCAAGTAACCCGAGACTAAAAGAACATAACGACTTTTAAATACATTCATTTTTGCAAACAACTTAGAGTCCCATAATGATAACAAACCTCCGGATCGTCCCACCACATCCACAGCTTCATATTCGAAGTCCCCCGTCCCCCAGAGTTTACTAACATTCACACTTTGAAGCGATTGTAATTGTGTTTCCTGAATCATGACAAAACCCACCTCATTCGCCACCTTAAGGTTCTTTACCCACAAACACTTATTCGCCGAACCCAGCCCTCTAATATTCCATGAGATGCAATTCATGATGACACCGGTTGAAAACCTTCATCGATAACCAACTGATGAATCGAGGATTCGTAGTTTGTAATATTCTCCACCCCCAACCTTTGAGCAAAACCAATCGTTTCCGTAACCTCGTCACAAGGATTAATAGACACATTACCATCTCCTTCTAAGCTTTCAACAGTATCCTCTTGCCTCCCTTCCAACTCGGCGTCCTTAACCTCATCACAAGGATCAATAGCCACGTTACTAGTATCTTGAACTTCAAATATGAACCGATCAATGTCAAAAGGATCGTCACCATCTCTAGCCCGTTTCTTTGGTCTTTCAACTCCCGTCGGGGAGGGAGACTTTTCAAATCGCGATTTCTTACGAAAGCAACCTCTTTTTTTTTCTTTGAACCCGAGATTTCACTAGCACCCGACATAATAAATCGTAGTCCTTCCACATCCTCTAGGTTGCCACCAACTTGATTTGTTACAATCTGTGGTGTCGTACCCTCATCCCTACCAACTGACAATTTAGAGGGTGCACACATATCCGGCTCCTGGTCCCCCTGTAAAGAAGAGTTTGTGTTTTCACAATGTATAGTCGCATCAACTTGAGTGTCCATCCCTACCCCCGGCCTCTTCTCGTGATTAAAATCAGCTTCACTCTCCTCTACCTCCACACCTATACAACCCGGATTCCACTCCCCAGTGTCTTCCTCAACAAGGACTACAAATTCCTCGTTACGCCATTTCAATTTGTATGACTGATTGATCCTTTTAGTCGATTGACATAATACTCCAATCATCGCATATGAGTAATCTTCGAGATTTTCATCCGTTTGAACCGATTGCACTACCCTTCCAAACTTAGATCTGATCCTGTCAACCACATATTTATCGAACAAAAACAAAGGAAGACCAAAGATTTTAAGCCATGCAAGACGTTCAAGATTAGTTCTTTGTCCTTCCCATATGACTAGTGTAGAGAACACTGGATTCCAAACCTCTTTCGGGTTCAAAAACTCCAACATACTCACATAATCCTCAAAAACTAAGACAACCGACAGCCCTCCAACATACCGTATGTGGACATTGCCCAGTCTAACAGAGAAAAGCCACTCCTTCAAGGACGTTAATGTGTTGAGATCTCTAGTAGAACCCAACAGACCCAACCCTTTCCAAATCGCATTCCCATCAAAACCATCATCAAGAACAACTTCTTCCATAGGATCACAAATATCCTTACCTACAAGTGTATCTCTAAAGGAACGCCCTTCATAAGAACCCAAGCCCGTCACCATCGTTACATTAACCTTATCACCAACCGGGTTCTCCTTGTTCTTCTCCACCACCGGAGCCCACTGTTTATCCTCCTTCCAAGTAACCTTCTCCCCGTCAACAAACCTTGCTAACACAATAAAAAGCTTGTACGATCCTATCCACACGTCTTTCAATTCCATCTCTAGGCCAATCGGGTCCTTAACATTTGCAAATGAAACAAAACCAAAACGTTTACCTAGTTTATCAAACTTCCGTGCGATATACGTACCGTGGATAACCCCAAAACCTTTGAGAGCTTCACACAGATCCTTGGATGAACAGCCCCCTAGGAGATTGGAAACGAAAAATTTTGTTACCGGAGGGTGATGATTCTTCGTACTTCCTGCCGTATTGCGATTCCCACCCTTCCTTGACGGAGCATCATACCACGTGTCTACCTTGTATTTGTCCCTGCCCTTCATTGCCGTTCAAATCCTGTTCGACGTCTTCTGCCGCCTCCGAGAAGTTCGGAGAGTTTAGGGTTACACTGTTCAACGATATAGGAATTTTTAGTGCTAATTTAGATAATAGGTTGTTTTGTCCCCAAATATATCAGTTGGGATACCAATCCAACGGATATATTTCAAAAATCTTATCCCATAACTCAAGACATTTAAAACAAAGCGACGGTCAAGATCACATTGTAACCACCAACGCGATTTTTACTCAATGGAGATTCACAACGCCCCTATATCTTCTCTTTTCTTGTTTGAAAAGCAGATATCTTCAACAGAACATTCAGGTAATCCTCCACTTCCGATTTACTTTTTGTCAATTTTTCATCACCTTACTCGCAATGGACGCCGAAACCTTCACCCAGCAGAATCTCCTTAAAAATCCCGAAAAGGAGATCTGTGCTTTTGACAACGCAGACAATGCAACTTTAAGAGCTTCCGGCGCTTTCCCTGATAACACGGTCTTTAGACCATTCGATCGGTCAATCCGATCGGACGTTTCTTCCACCGAATGGGTTTGTTTTCCAGCATATCCTTTTTCATTAGGTCTTCGATACCCTTTTCCTGAATTCATGATGCAATTCTTTCGAATTACCGGCATCTCTTTCGCACAAACCATGCCCATGGTTTGGAGAGTACTAATTGTACTTAACCAAATCAAAAATCTCCATTGTTCCGACCTTCGCATCGAGGATTTGCCTATCGCTTATCGCCTTCGATCCCACGGCTCTAGCCGGTTCTTGCTCTTCTCGACCTCCAGCAAACCCCTGATTCTCAAGGCCACCAAAAACGAAGACGGATGGCAACGCAAATTTTTCTTTGTCAAACGAGACTCCATTGGTGAGGGTGCCAGCCTTCCGATGGAGTGGTTAACCACCGGTAGGACCATAAATATCCTCATAGACCATTTAATTGTTATCTTTCTATTAATACTCTTCTTTTGGATCTTTATGCAGTGAACTTCAAGGAAGTTGCTCCCCCTACCGCTGAGTCAGAAGAGAGAATCAATACTGTTTACCGGTTACCTGCAATAGACAGGACTTTCACCACACACGTCCCGAGTTCCAGTCAATACTCATCATCCGAGATGTCCGGTAAGAATTACTTTCAAAATAATTAGTCAAAACAGTATAATGATAAGATAAAGAGTAAAACTTTTCCCTTTATGCAGCACCAGCTAAGATCCCTGAAGTCTTTGACCTTGACGAATTGGACAGCTACTCTGACCAGATCCAGGTCAAGAAAGAACCTAGCCCCAAGACCACGGCTACATCTAAACCCAGCAGCTCCAAAGCCATCATTATTCCTAAACCTTCACCGGCTACCAAGCCCCGGAGTTCAAGTTCCCGCAAAAGGAAAGAACCTGATTCCTCTGACACATTTCCTTATGAGAAGCACGGGTTCATTGAAGCTAGCGGGTTTATGACTTCTTTTCTCAACCAGGTTAATATTCTCATATCATATCCTGCAATTCACATTATTATCAAAAATTTATCAATATTAAGACCTGTCGTCTTACCTTTGTAGGGTCTTGAGCGTTTGGTTAACCTATATCAAGAATCCTGCAAGCTCAACAAGACGCTTGAAACCAAGCTAAAGGAAGCTGAAATCACAATCTCCGATTAAGGCATGATTGCAGCCGCCAAATCTCGTCATTATGAGCAGAAATTTAAAGCCATGACTCAAGAACACCAAACCACTCTCAACAAAGTTACTCTTCAAGCCCAGGCCGATCTGGAAGCCGCCCATGTGCAGTACGAACGGGATATGGTCAGCTACCGGGAAAGCCTCAAAAGTTCCGTCATCATTTCTCTCCTTCAAGCCAGGTTGAAGATGGCTCATGAAGCCAAAACATTGGGTTTCGAATGCCCTTCTTGGGATGTTGGTGCTTGGGAGACCAAGCTGAAGAACCTCGGCGGCACCTCTTCCAAATCAACTGTCGAAGAACCTTCCAAAGCAGTTGAAAAAGCAACCGATGTTGAGAAGGATGCTGAGGCGGATCCCAAAGCGGATGTTGCTGAAACCACTATGGACCAAGAAGGCACTGCCCCCTAGAGCTTATTTCCTTTAAATCATTCGAACAATTTTATGTTTTTATGAACAATTTATTTCTGTGTTGAAACAATTTGATAGCCGAAGGTGGATGGGTCCTGGGTTTCAGGATGAAACCCTCGGTTATCAACCAGTATTGATTGCTTCAAGAATAATTTCATCTTTTTATTTGTTGGTTATTGCCTCGCATTACTTAGTGTAACTCTTAGCTTTGTAAAAATTTTATACTACTATCTTATGAAAATATCCTGATCAGTATGCTCAGCGATATACTGTAAAAACCTTTTATTAGATAGAATTTCCAAACGTTTCTTCAACTTTGTAGAAATTTCTTTAGAAAGTGAAAAACAGTCTATCTTTTCAAAACCAAGTTTTGATAATATTTAAATGACCAACGTTCCAAACTAATACTAGTTTCAAACACCCTAATCAAATATCCTTAAAAGGACTTTGATGATATATATCAGGATACTTAACATGATGTCACTAAAAACTTAAACGAGGCTTACAAAGGAAAGATCATACCCGGAGTAGCATATAACCCTTTAATCAAACCTCAATCTTCTTGCAACTCTTCCAATGAAGATGTCCCCTGTGTGAGATATTTAGCATACTAGTTCCGAACTTTAGCCTTTGAGCTTTTCATCACTGCCCTGGTAGGGATGTCCCCTGTGTACAATGTCTTCAAACACTTAGAAATCTTCTGAATGTCAGGTTCCATTGTATAGGCAATTTTTTAGATCCCAAGGGTAAAACCCAAGGATGTACTGGAGATAAATCCCTTGTATCCTGGGGAAAATCCCAAATTTTCATGCGCTACAGGCGGGAGTGTATAAACTCCAAGACTTAGAAAGGTGAAAACCTTTAAACCTTAGAGAGTATGAAAATACCCTTTCGTGAGAGAGGGTGATCAATCCTCATATACCTTTAGGATTCAGGATATGGCCAACGGTAACGAAATTGTCAGCCACTTTTACATGGACTGGTCCCGCCACCTTGAACTATCCCCGAATAACTTGCGCTCCAGGCGGGGTGTTTAAACCCAATTCGGAAGAAAGGTGAATACCTTTAAACCTGTGAAGGGATCAGTATCCCTTAAACGTGAGAGAGGGGGCCAATCCTCTAATCTTTCGAGTTATCCTGAGTACATATCCTGGAGCTATATCCTGAAACATATCTTGCAAAACAATTGTAAACTAAGGTGGGTGTTAGCTTGGCTAACACCCCTCCGATGCTTAAGTTAGTATTGAGTTTCAAAGAATAAATTAAACCAAAACATATTTAAAAAAGATAGAATTCATACCATTCTGAGTTAGAAATTGAATTCTAAACTCACTTGAAATAGAGCTTAAGGTGTATAGCATTCCAAGACCTCGGTAGCATATCTCCCTCCATATTCTTGAGTCTGTATGCTCCCTTTCCTGCTTCTGATTCAACTTCATATGGTCCTTCCCATTTTAGAGCTAACTTGCCATCGGCAGGATTAGTAGTATTCTGAAAAGCCTTTCTTAGCACCCAATCTCCAACCTTAAATCTTCTGGTCCTAATATTCTTGTTATATGCCCTGGATATTCTCTGTTGATATGCTGCCATTCTTAGCCTTGCCGCATCTCTCCTCTCATCTATAGTGTCTAAATCCTGACTCAAGGCTTCAGGATTCTGTTCAGGATCACTTAGGGTAGATCTTGCAGTAGGTATTGTCATTTCTGTTGGGATCATTGCTTCTGCTCCAAATACCAAGGAAAATGGAGTTTGGCCTGTTGCACTCTTTACCGTTGTCCTATCAGCCCATAAAACAAAGGGTAATTCTTCTGCCCATCTTCCTTTTTTGGCTCCAAGTCTCTTCTTTAAATTATTGACAATTATCTTGTTTGAGGATTCTGCTTGTCCATTTGCTTGAGGATGTACCGGAGTAGATGTAATCATTTTGATTCCCCAACTTTTGCAAAAGTCAGTAGTTCTCTTGCTTATAAATTGAGAACCATTGTCACAGATTATCTCGGCTGGTATTCCGAATCTGGTTAGGATATTCTTCTTTATGAAGGATACTACTTCTTGATCTCTCACTTGAACAAATGCTTCTGCTTCAACCCACTTAGAGAAATAATCCGTCATTGCTAACATAAAGACTTTTCCTCCCGGGGCTTTTGGTAGCTTTCCCACTATATCCATACCCCACTTCATAAACGGCCAAGGGGAAACAATAGGATATAATGGTTCAGCAGGTTGATGCAGTATATTACTATGTCTTTGACATGCGTCACATCTTCGAGCATATTCTGCTGCATCCTTTCTCATTGTTGGCCAATAATATCCCGTCCTTAATACTTTTGAGAATAACGACCTGCCCCCAGTATGGTTACCACAATCCCCTTCATGTATATCCTGAAATACTTCTTTGGCTTCAGGATCCTCCAAGCACCTCAAATACGGTCCTGCAAGAGATTTCTTGTATAAAAGATTATTTATAATAGTGAATCGTGATACCTTCATCCTAAATGCCTTAGGATTCTCATTTCCAGGAATGTGTCCTTCTTTGAGATATCTCATGATTGGAGCCGTCCAGGATTTAGGATCCTCTTCAGGATGTTCTGCTCCAGGATCCTGGATACCAGCTACTTCTTTATCCTGAGGATTCGTTGCAGGATATAAGACATGTAATATTGGTATTTGCGTCCCTTCAGGTATCCTGATCGATGATCCCAAATTTGCTAAGGCATCCGCTTCAGCATTATCCTCCCTTGGTACCTGTTCAAGTATAAAAACATCGAAATATCCTGCTAATTTTTTGAGAATATCGTGATATTCGATTAGTTTCTCACCCTTAACTGCATAGGATCCATTAAAATGGTTAGTAATTAAAAAAGAGTCAACATATACTTGCAATTTTTTGATACTCATGCTTTTAGCCAATTCTAATCCTGCAATAAAAGCCTCATACTCTGCTTCATTATTAGTAGCAGGAAATTCACACCTAATAGCCTGGGGTAATATGTCCCCCTGTGGCGATTTTAGTAGTATTCCTAATCCTACTCCTCTTACATTAGATGCACCGTCAGTATATAATGTCCAGGATCCTGAGAATTCTCCTAACTGTTGAACTTCTAGGTCTACCTCGTCCTGAATGTCACTACTAAAGTCAGCCACAAAGTCAGCTAAAGCCTGAGATTTTATGGCATTTCTAGGTTCATATACTAAATCATAAGCACTTAACTTTACTGACCACTTGGCCATCCTGCCTGACATCTCTGATTTCCTAAGCACATTTTTGACAGGATAATTTGTTTTAACATGTATCCTATGTGTCTCGAAATAATGCCTAAGTTTCGTTGATGCCATGACTAATGCTAGTATCAATTTTTCTAAGTGAGAATACCTAGTTTCGGCATCTAGCAAACTTTTACTAACATAATAAACAGGATATTGCTGACCTTCATGATCCTTTATGAGAACGACACTTACAGCATTCCCCGATACAGCAAGGTACAGGGATAGTGGTTCACCATTTTCAGGCTTCATCAATAGAGGTGCGGTTGAGAGATATCGTTTCAAATCCTGCAAGGCTGCTTCATGCTTCTCCCCCCCCCCCCCATTCGAATCTTTTATTCTTCTTCAGGATATCATAAAAATCTTTGCACTTCTCTGAGGATCTCGAGATTAACCTGTTTAAAGCTGCTACTCGCCCTGTCAATCTTTGTACGTCCTTCATATTTGAAGGTGATTTTATATCCAGGATAGCTTTGATCTGCTCTGGGCTTGCTTCTATCCCCCTTTTTGTCACCATATATCCAAGAAACTTTCCTGCCCCCACTCCGAAATGGCATTTAGCAGGATTCAGCTTCATGTTGTATTGGTCCAGAATATCAAATGCTCCCTTGATATCCTGGAGGTGATCCTCAGCCTTTTTAGATTTCACCACCATATCATCGATATATACCTCCATGGTGTCCCCCAGTTTGTCTTTGAACATCATGTTTACCAATCTTTGGTATGTTGCACCTGCATTTTTCAAACCAAAAGGCATAGCTGTATAACAATAAATACCTGTTGGTGTCATGAAGGCAGTATCCTCTTGGTCAGAGGGCTCCATTTGGATCTGTTGAAATCCTGAAGATGCGTCCATGAAGGTCAGCATTTCATGCCCGGCAGTGGCATCTACCATTGCATCAATGTGGGGAAGAGGAAATGGGTCTTTAGGACAGGCTTTGTTCAAGTCTGTGTAGTCTACACAAACTCTCCATTTCTCATTTTTCTTTTGTACTACAACCACGTTTGCTAGCCATCTTGGGAACTTAACCTCCCTGATCATTCTGGACTTTAATAGTCTTTCAACTTCCTCCTGGATAATAGTGTTCCGCTCAGGAGCAAACTTCCTTCTTTTTTGTTGCACAGGCTTGAATGATTTATCAATCCCAAGCTTGTGAGTGATAATATCTTTGGATATGCCTGTCATATCCTCATGCTTCCATGCAAATGTTGACATCCTGCATTTCAAAAAGTTAATTAACTGTTCTTCAATATCCTGAGGGATATTGGTTCCTACGAGCACCGAAATATCGGGATTATCCTGGTCCAGGATAATTTTCTTCGCATCCTGCTCCGGATCCTCCACGATATCCTGGGCCCACGTCTTTAATTGCTATGCTGCACTAGGTTTGGTTGAAGATTTCATCGAGGATGAGTAGCATTCTTTTGCCTCCTGCTGATCACTATCAACTTTGACCACTCCCCAAGGGGTAGGAATCTTGATGCATTGGTGATATGTTGATGGCACAGCCTTCATATCGTGAATCCACGGTCTTCCCAGTATGATGTTATAGCAGGATAGAGAATCCATTACACAGAAATGTTGTATCGAGTTGACTCCTTCAACGTATACTGGCAACTTTATCTCTCCCACTGTGTTTCTAGCCTCTCCACTGAATCCAACAAGCACGGTAGACTTTGAAGTGATATCCATTGGAGATACATTCATTCTCTTCAGAGTTTCTAGTTGGATTATGTTGACGGAGCTGCCATTATCAACTAATATCCTGCGTACAAAATGGTTAGCCACATATAACGTTATTACCAGAGCATCATGGTGAGGATCCTGGACAGTATCCCTATCATCAGCATCAAAAGTAATCACTTTGTCAGTTGTGAGGGTAGTCATCCTGACAGGTTTGTCTCCCCTTTCGGCCTTAGCTTCTTTTGCATGTCTCTTTGCTACCGAATACGAAGTTCCACAAATGTCAGATCCTCCCGAAATGAAGTTGATTATCTTGGCATCCGCAGGAGGTGATGCTGCTCGTTCAGGATCCTTCTCAGTATCCTGACCCTTATTCTTCTTTCTTCCTAAGAGATCTTTCAGATATCCCTTGCTTAGAAGATAGCTTATTTCTTTCCTTAGAGCAATGCAATCCTCAGTTACATGTCCGAAATCTTCGTGGAAAGCACACCATTTTGACTTATCTTTCCAGTCAGCCTTTTGTTGATTCTTTCGAGGCCACCTAGCCTTGTCCCCTAGACCCTGCATGGCATACATCAATTCAGGAATGTTAACAGAAAAGCAATATTCAGACAACTCAGGATACTCTTCAGGATCCTCATCTTCGACAACATTCACTCTCTTGTTTTCATTTCTACCATATGGCTTAGGCCGATATGACTTAAATGAGGATTCTGACTTCCTGTTAGTTGACTCATAAGTGTTAGATGAGTTCATCCTTTCTTGCATCTTCCTGTCATCTTCCAGACGGATATATCTCAAAGCCCTGTTACGAGCTTCGTCGAGATTCCTGCAGGGATTCATTACAAGATCCTGATAAAACTGAGAATCCTTTTGTAATCCCATCTTAAAAGCTTGCACAGCTGTTGCAACATCAAGATGTGGGATATCCAAGGATTCTCGACTGAATTTGTTTACGTAATCCCTCAAGGATTCCTGAGGCCCTTGAGTTATCCTGTAAAGATCACTGGTTAGTTTCTCAAAACTCCGACTACAAGAAAATTGACTGTTAAATAAATTAACCAAATGAGCAAACGAAGTAATTGAGTGAGGAGGAACGTTTAACAGCCATTTTAAGGCTGATCCTGTTAGAGTGGAACCAAATCCCTTGCACAAACACGCTTCCTTGAGCTCCGGAGGGATAGGGTTAATCTCCATCATTTCCCTATATTGAGCAATATGCTCCTCAGGATCCGTTGTTCCATCGTAAAGCTTCATGTTGGGGGTTTGGAATCTCTTTGGGATCTCAGCATCACAGATAGGATATGCAAAACGAGATATCTTGTGGCTGTCTTGGGACACTTCCGGGATCGGGTGGACCACCCCAGGTACACTGGATATCATGTCCTTCAACTTTTGAAGTTCCCTAGTAAGTGCTGATGTCACACCTGTATCCTGCAAAGATCCACTATTGTTAGTAGCATGAGTATTATTATTATTTGACACGTTACCCGTTGGAGGATTTTGCCCATATCCTGAAGCATATCCTGAGCTTCTCATGGTTGACATTCTGACCGAGGAGGGTATTTCAGGAGTATGATTCTGAGGAAGACTGGGCACAATATTCCCCCTGTTATCCTCAGTATACACAGCTGAACTGAAGTTCAACGCTCTGGGGTGTAAGGGAGTGACATTATCCTCAGCAGATCTGCTCGAGCCAGACTTCAGGAGTTGTATTTCCCTTAAAAGCATTTGGTTTGTTTCCTGTTGCTGCCTCATTTGTTCCTGCACAATTCCAAATAAGGTTAAAATTTCATCATTAGAAGCTAAAACGGAAGCAGATCCCTGGACACTCCGAGTAGGGATAACATCTTGAGATTGTGTAGAGGCTGGCATCCTTGGAGGAGGTGGTGGAAGCACCGAACCGGTAGTAGCAGAAGTCATAGCAGACACAGTAGAGGAACTCATGTTTGATCTTGAGGCCATTATGGACAATGTGGCAAAAAGTTTTGAAAATAGAAAACCGATTAGCGATCTGACAAAATTTTTTAGTAAAGAGAGCACCACTTGCCCCACGGTGGGCGCCAAATTGTTTTGGTCAAAAATCACCGAAGTAACTTAGTGATCAAATTAGTAAAGTGAGGTAGTGTGCTAGAAAGTGTGTTGAAAATATGCTTGTTAAGTTATTTAGAAAATCAGTATTCAGGATACGGCTCAGGATATTGAGCTGTATCTATGATCAAACAATGAGCAAAAGTAAAGTAAACGGCACGAGATGTACGAGGAAAGCCCTTGATCAATCCAGATCGCCGGCATAAAACCTCGGGAGCTGACAATCGCAGCTGCCTTGTTCTTCTATTGCTTCAAAAATCAGGATACAGTGCAGGATGTGGTACGGATCGACTAAGTGTTACAACGAAATTTGAATACAAGTGTGGTGTTTGCAATGAGCTAGAGAGTGAAAGTGTACGAGAGTGTTAGTGAAAATTGTGTGCCTTAAACTGATCCGCCCCCATCTATTTATAGTAAAGATAAAATAACAAACTATCCTAAACTTGATGGATCCACCGAATATTCCTTCTTCGAACGTTGTAGACCTGGTCTTTCGGGCTCAACGTCTCTCCTTCAACAAATTCGTCCGAGTCTTGAGGAGAAGAAGTCCTCTTGACCGTTAGCAAGTCTCAGCCTTTAACCTGCACGTGGTTAATTCAATAAGCCTCAGGATATCGCCCAAGATGTTAGCAATATCCTCTTCCAGCATCCTGGTCACAAATAAACAAACAAAGGCAGGATATTGGTCAGGATACGTATGTTAAGAAAATGAGCCCTAACAAGGAGGATCGAACGTAACAGACTAAAACCATTGTAACTTATGAGACTTGTCTCACATTGATTGTATATGCAAAAAAATAAAAATAAAAAATGTGGGGTTTATAGACCACATGGATTCTTTCTCCCTCCCCCACCAAACTAGTATTTTAAGATGAGTTCTTTTGTTTGGGCTGTAACAGTGGTGTCAACGCCAAAATTCGAAGTGGTGGCGTGGAGAGAACAATTATGACCAACAAGAATGTTGGCCCTTAAGTATGATCTAATGTTACAAACTGAAACCATTGAGGTTTTTTTAGACCAAATTAACCCCTCAGTCCTCACCCACAAAACTAGTCTTTTTAAAATGGAAACTCTTATTCAGGCCGTAACAAAGTATAAATATAAATATAGTTATAAACATTTTCTTAGTTATCTTTTCATCTTCAACTAGAGTATTAGACTCAAGTTGATTCGTCGTACACTTGTCAACATGGTTATTTAATTGAGTGTTAGGTGGTTGGTCATATTCTTTATCTTGGCTACCTTTAGCAACCACGAAGAAAGATATTTAACCTATAAATTAAATGAAAGGAAAATGGTAGATAGAACTATAAATAAAGTTATACGTGTTAAACAGTAAACAGATCGAGACACAAGACAAATCCAATAAAAAGCTAAAGGAAAAGGAAAAATACTTAAAAGAGTCGTGATGACATGATTAAGCAGGCAGATCTAAACTTTGCACTTTAGAATTATGACACAATCCAAGCAAACTCAGAGCATTGATACACATTTTTATTAGGAAAAATCACGAAAATAAACCTTGACTAAACTCTTTTTACCAAAATAAACATGGGATGCGGCTAAGATTAGGGAAAACATGTAAACCATCCGGTTTAGAACTTTACACATGTCGAAATAGTCTAAAAAATAGACTCTTAAATAATGTAATCCCCACCCTGATATTCAATGGAAACAACCACATGTTTAAAGAGTCTAAATAGACTCCATATCTATCAGACCATGGGGTATGGTTCCCCCTCCTCCCATGGCCATCTAGGCTTCACATCACCTTCTAGTCCACATCATCACTACTCCCCCATATGTGGGGTGTGGTTCCCCTTCATTCCCCTTCCATCACAACATCACCTTCATTCTCTTCGGGACGATCGGGAAGGAGTTACCGAGTGCACCAATCACCTCTCGTGGGGGTGGGGGGGGGGTGTTCCCGATCGGGAAAGACCTCCACATCAGCCTCCCGATCCTTTCTCCCGAACCACACCCCCACGTCTCATGTGTCTAAAATTTAGACTCTACGATTTATTTCGGACTAAGAGGCTAAGCTTTTTATTGAAGATGCTATATTCAGATGTAGAGTCTTAGTCTAACCTCTACTAAAGAGGATAAGTTTGATAAGTTTAAGTCTCTTCACTAAAAATTTAGCCTCTTCATTTAAAACAAATTGTAGAGTCTAAATTTTAGACACATAACATATATGGAGTTTATCTAGACTCTATAAACACGTGATTGTTTCCTATTGGATATCAGGATGAGGCCTACATGATTTATGAGTCGATTTTTAGACTCTTTGAACACGTTTAAAGTCCTAAACTGTATGGGTTTTCGTGTGTTCCCTAATCTTAGCCGCATCATATGTTTATTTTGGTAAAGAGGGTTTGGTCAAAGTCCATTCATTAAGGAAATGAGCGTGTTCATGAACACAAACGAACACAAATAAAATTCGATGAACGCAACGAAGGCTAAAGGTGGATGGCGTAGAGAGTAGCGCTGGAAATGAAACCCTAATTTTGGAACATAAGTCGATCATATAATGAGAAAGGAAAGGGGAACATTGCATAAACAAAGTGAAAATATGGTTTCCTAATTTAACTGTTAGAGTAATAAAATAAATAAAAACTAAAGAATATAAAAAGTTTAGATAAAATATATAAAAGGACAAAAATCTTTAATTAAAACAAAAACAAACGAACATAAACCAACGCAAATGGACGAATGTTCACGAACATGTTACCGAATGTTCACGAACGCAAGTGAACGAACGAGACCTATGTTCATGTTAGTTCATTTAACTAATCAGGCGACATTTCTTGTTCATGTCCGTTCGTTTATTAAATGAACAAATGTAAACGGACTTCCCGCCGAACCGTTCACGAACCGTTCGCTGAACGTTCGGTTTGTTTACAACCCTATTTAAAAGTATTTTGCTAGAACATATATATCTGGTTAATACAATGTTAGGGCTTCACAGTTCACGCATCTTTCCTTGCATTTGTTATATGATTTTAGGTTTGGCCATATATCCTCACCAACATTTGGGATTCAACCAATCAACTACTGGGAATACTTTTAGAGACAAATCAACATGTCTTTTTGGCGGGGTCCTAAAAAAAGACGAGTTTTGATAGAGACCTTGTTTCACATATGAACAAGATGAAATAAACTATAAATTGTTGTGAAACAACAACCTACTAGCAACTAACATACAGATAAGAACAAGGATTATATGTATTGTAGAGAGAAATATAGAATATGGAATTCGTATTCATTGAGATGTAATCATGCAATCCAAAGAACCTCTATATATAGTGTTCTTACATTAATACAAAGGAAACGAAGATACGGGAGTTAGAATGTGGATAGTCACCATAATATAGTTTATTTATAACACTCCCCCTTGACTATCCATATGATAAAAGAAAACAATGTATTATACGCTTGGTGGTGATGCCTCGTTAAAAACCTTGCTAGGAAAACCCAGTGGGACAAAAGCTCAGCTAAGGGAAAAAGAGTGCAGTGCACATTTTCTCCCCCTAATACTTTTGGATCAGGTATGTTGTCTCATTAAAAAACTTACTAAGAAAACCCAATGGGACAAAACTTATTCAAGGGAAAAAGAGTGCAACTTGAATAAGTAGCCCCCTCATTTTAACATGTATCCTTTAAGTGACGTGTGTCCATCTTCCTTGAAAGTCGAATAAAGCTTTTGTAGCGAATGATTTGACGTTTGATCTCTTAATGTGCAATTCTTTATGTTGAGCAATGTTGTATAATCTTCTAACGAGACTTTAGGTGCCTCCTTCCAAAAGTTATCATATGTCCACGACTGTGTTTCGTTACATCCCTGCATCTACAAGACTAACCAAACTTGTTTTGACGGGTTAGTAAAATATAATCAAATATCGTTTATATCTGAAATATTTCTTTGAACTCATTCCAATGTCTCTTCGCTTGACAAATGTTATACCATGACAATAAGCTCAAGTGAAAGATATTATAACCATACATAGCTAGCAAAACATATTAATGCACTTATGCATTTATCGATGGTACTTCTAGAATGAGAATCTCTACTTTGGTAGGAGATGATAATAGCCATTTCTTATAACAAATGACTTAACAACTTTTAACATACTTTAAGGTTCAACTATGTCCATACTAAAATATCCAAATATCATCTTCTAGATGTACTTGAGGGATTAGTAAAATAAAATTACATATATACTCGAACTGCAGCTTGAGTAATAATTAGACCGTGTTAAGGTCATTCAAAATTCTCCCTCTAAAAGCTCAACAATTTCTCTCGATGATGCCTAGACATCATTACTGTAAATTACGATTATAGTGAACTTTTAAAAGTAGAATGTTGATAGAACATGGCTAATTTAATCAAACTTATATCCCTCTTTATGCGAATATCTCGAGTTGTACAACACTCGACCCAACTATTTTAGCTTGTACGTATTTTGTCAACTTCATATAGTACGTTCTTGAGGTTTTTATATCAATGCTTCTGGCATTATCAATCCATGAGGGAATTCTGCCGATTTTATCCAAATATACATGTGCGTTCACTCTTCATGAGTTTTGCTACATAAACTTACCCGTATAACACATAGATATCTATATCATATGCAAAAATGTCATGAACACTTGCTTTTATCTTCAAAATCCATATTGTACCATGCGTGTACACTATTTATTGAGATATCAGAATCACTGGGTACAAGTTTCTATGTACGTTTCTTGGTGCATAAGTATTACATCGTTAAGATGTTTCAATTAACATTTTTAGCACCCAATTGCTTTAGAAACTCACCAGGAGTTTCAATTATATCCAACCTGTAAAAAATCATAACCTATTCAAAATCCGAATACGTATACAATGATCACATTGTTCTCGAGAACTTACTTTACATGACCTACATAATTTAATCCTTCGGGACTATCATGTAAACTCTCAGTATCAAGTGATACATATTACATAACATTCATAAGACAAATATCAATTCTCTCTTTATATTACCAGACTAATAAAATATTGGAAAGTCAATGCATCCACCACTGGAGAATACGTTTACTCATAATCAATCATAGGTCTTTGAGAAAATTCTTGTGCCACCAATTTTGACTTATATCACTTAATCTGATTTTCACATGATTTGTGTAAAAGACACATTTGTATCCAACATATTTTACAACTTCAGTTGTATGGACTGCATAACAACCCTCCCACGACACCCCTAATGTTCCTATTATACCCCGATTATATGTTAACGCCCCTAAATAACATTAATATTAACAAAAATAAAATAAAACAAATATTATTAGTCCCTCGTGGGCCGCGACCCGGTCACCCCAGGCCTGTCGCAGGGCGCGACCAGGTGACACCAGGCGACTCCCGTTTGAGCCACGTGACCTCATGCGTGTTAAACCTAGATCAATGACTAGCCAAGGCTAAGCCCTAACCAACCTAGCTCGTGGTCCGTGAAGGAGATCGAGGTGAGCGTCGCGGGGCACGAGCCGCCTTTGATCAGACCTATAAAAGGGGCATCGGGCCTCACTTTTTCATCGTTCATTTTCTTATTCTCTCTCAACTTCTTAAATAGGCAAAACTCTCGGGAATAATACCCCCTAAAAAGCGAAGCTCTGCCTCGTTGTAAGTATTATAACCCCTGGTTACGTATTAGTTACCCTACCCGATTGATCTAGGGTTCCGCAATGCATGTCAAGGCTCTGCCTGACTCAGTTCGTTGTAGTTCTGTCTCGGTGGTATGGCTAATGTAATTTGGGTTATCTTACTAACACGTGTGCATTGTTTAATTTTAGTAGATAATAACCAGGAGAATCATCAGGAAGCTAAAGTATTACCTAAGTAAACAAAGTGAGTCATTCTCTTTTTCTACCAAACTGTTTTACCAAAACCTCAAATGTTTTAATTATACTTAACAGTGATTGAGTCTATGTATTCTACAATTGCTGCCGGTATGTTGAGGTTTTGTACATTACTTGAAATCTGTTACTATTGGACAACGAGTTAGCCAATGAGTAACATGCCCACAAGTCAGGAATTGGCAATATTGAATGAGTATATTGGTAGATATAAACACTGTAATTGCTCTTGATAGTGTGAAGTTATAAAACTGTTTTGATTAAACTAGGATGTACTCGCCAGTATTTCTTGCTGATAAAATCTTTTTAAAACGCGTTTCAGATAACTTAATGTGAAAGCTAATAAAAGCCAGCTGGAGAGCACTGAAGGCTTAAATAAGTGGCTATAAAAGTTACCTAAATAAAAAGAGTTTATGTTTTCAATAAATTAGGGTTTTATCCCTATAAATGTATTATCAGTGAAACTTGGGTTTTATCCCATTTGTTTATTATAAAAGTTTGGTGTTTTGAAACTCTGATAACATTTCCTAACTACGATTCTGATGTCACATTTCCGCTGCCAAATTAATAAACACCGATACCACTTGATCTGAGTTCACGACGCCCGCTCCTGGGGTAGGGGTCGGGGGCGCGACAGACTGTTGGTCCAGAAACTTTCCATTTCATTAGAGAACTAAACTCTGCCTTATTTGCGTCTTTCTATTTTGGCCAATCATTTCTTAATATTCATTCATAGGCAGATCTTAAATCCTGATCCTCATCATTTAATCATTTTAAGCGCTACATTATATACAAAAGTATAATGACGTCGATTTTTATTTCAATTCCATACATATCTTAGACATGATACAACTTATCAGGATCTCTTTAGTTTCAGGTACCTGAGGTTCTTCTTGAACCATCATGTCTATTGTCTTTTCAGGAGATCTTATTACTATAACCTCGACTTGACCATCTTAATTACTTGCTCCAATTTTCGAGTAATTTTATTATTGGAATCAACTAGTCTACCACGCTTCAGGCGTGCAGTAGACTCATTACAAAAATATGTGGTTGTCCTCTTGGGACACAAATATAACTGGAGCATAAGCAGTTGATTATGTGACTTACTTAGTCACCCTATTTAGGTCAGTGAACTTGTCTGGTAATTTGTTCTTTAATATTGGTAAATGAATTATACTTTAAACTTCTAGTTCATAGTTTATAGTCTGAGGATCAAGATGACATGATAATTCATTTCACTTTTCACTTTCCAACTGCTTGTTATCTCCCCCTAATGTTGGGAACAGTCATTCAATAAAGTGAAAACCAATGAGCCATAAACGAATTTCTCACTAATGGCTTTAAGTATTTAATCATAGACGATTATTTATACCCAACATATTCTCAAACTTTTTAGAAGTCCCATCTTTGTTTTGTGTGGTGGATGAGTTTCAATATATGTCGCACAACCAAAATCTTTGATGAGACATATTTGGTTCCTGACCAAAAACCAACTGTATGGGGGAGAACTATAACTTATTGGCTTAATGTGAATTGATAGTACTATATATAAAATTACATGTACGTAAATGAACTTTTGCTCCTCTCATGATTATTGGCTTTGTAACCAATAGTAGACGTTTAGTGATCATCTCAACAATAACACTTATTCCAATGATTGTTAATAACTTGGGAATCAAATTTACTATTATCAAATAAATATACTAATCTGGATTAATATGTTTGCTATCACATTAGCTAAGCCACAATCACATAAGCTTCAGGTTGTGGATTTAATAACCATTTAGACGATGCATCAATTTAAAACACTAAATGGTATCATGTTGGGATAAGCATATCCTTTAATCGCTTCCATAATATTTAGGTATACACACCCTCGTTTATTTTGAAAATATATAATTTCTCTTGAGAGCAAACATTACATGCTAATTATTATCTTGAAGAATCTTCCAGTTCCTTCCAGTTCTTCAATATGTTTCACATCATCAATGACTCAGGATGGTCTGACCGGTCATGCCATTGAATTAAATAATCACGATCCATAAAATTCTGGTTTATGATCGTATATGTTTTAGTTGCAATCGTGTTTGTTCAATACACGATAGGAAGTATGAGAGAATAATGTAATATTATTTCAACATTCATGGTATAACATGTTTCCCATGTTTTATGTTCGTATAATCACTCCCTAAGTGTGCCATTTTTTGTGGTCGATTTCAATATTAAAATGGTTGTCAACATGAGGATTATTACAATTTCCTCAGTTACCATGATCATGACCTTTATAACGATCATTGTATAGTCATTGCACTATTAACATGGTTGATCTTATTACATGATCATCATAACAATTTCCTCAATTACCATCATCACGTACTTTACACCAATTATTATATCATCACATTCTATTCAAGGAATAGATTATACTCATACAACATTCATGGTGGCATCATTACAATTTTCTTAGTTATGTATATGATCATAACCTTTGAATTGGTCATTATATCATCACATTCACATCAGAGAATGGATTAGAACCACAAAAATTTCATGCTTGTTGTTTCAAAATTTATATATATTCTTTAACAATCAATGATATTTGACAATGGAAATTGTTTTGCTCAATGAATTATGATATATATTTTTCTCATCACATGATATAAATCGAGATGTAGTTATATAACCGAGACATTTATACTTATCGGTTTAAAATCTTACAAGCTTCGATAAACTCATAATAAGCTTTGACAAGTTAGACACTCCAGGTGTTTTTTTATATAAATCATGACCACAATTCAATCGTTTTTATAGCTTGTGATCATATACCACAACCCTGGTCACTTTGATGTCCCCTTACAAATTTATAACATATGGAACATAATATATACATTAGATTATACAATGCATGACTATATAACATGTCACCAAATAAATAGGTTATGATACAACCTTATGAAATAAGATTTTTTTCATCACTTGTAAGAAATATATATATATATATATATATTGTTAGATTAGTTTACTCGTATATCATCTTTGCCATACAAGCATTTCAAATATTAAAATATAAACAAGAATATGATAACATTCAAAATATTCATAGAAACTATTATGAAATTTTCAACATTATAGCATGTAATTATGTAAAATTTATTATAACAACTTTAATAAACTACAACGATGACCTTGGAATGTAATATTAAAATCACTACTGCTACCCATAATTTTTTTTTCTTCAACCACAAATAACAACAATAATGTCAAATTAAATATAAGACAAATGAGATAATCTTATATCATTACAATGCTTGTTGAACTTTTAAGTCTAATAAACCTTTTTTTTTTTCTCAATTTAACATATTACGAAATGAGTAAAAAAAATTAAGTAAATATACATCAAAATGAATTAATGATGAGGAAATCGGAATTAATTTTATAATTAATAATATTCAATTCACGCTCATAAGTTATATATTAGAACTTTAATTGAATTTATGCTATATTAATTAAAACTAATATGAAAAAGAAATACAAAATCCATTTAGATTACATTAACCTAATAGTCAAACTAGAGAGCAATGCTTTACTCTTACTATTCAATTGTAAGACCCTTACATTCACTTTTAAAACATGCAAACCATATTTACAAAAGTTTGATAACACAACACTAGAGTGTTGTGTGACAAAAGTAATAGTTTTCATTTACGGAAGCTCCTTTTTGGCGTGTGTTCGATTCTCCAACAAGGCTCGATCATCATCCGCAAGTCCATTCCTTTACCTATAACCAAAATTTATCAAAACATTAGTTATTTGAGCTTACAATGTGGTTTGACAAGTTCATAAAGTCAAAACACAGTAACTAAACATGTTTTGCAGGTCTGAGCTTCTGTCGCGGTGCGCGACGGAGGAATGCCACATCGTTCGCGGGCCGCGAGACCCCCTCGCGTATCGCGAAGGTATACTGGGTTGCTGTCGCGTAGAGCGACAGCATGGTTTTTCTAGCAAGTTTGTTTTGAAATCCTGCATTTTCCAGCTATGATGTCTTTTACGAAAATGGACATAACTTGTCCGACATCGATCCGAATTGGGTCACGTTTCTTTCTACGTGATCGTAATTCGATCCTCTCCAATATTCACATGAACAAATTTCTTTAATTTAAGCCCTCGACTTATAATAAATTCAAGTTATTTTGACCCGTTTAGTAATTTAAACATCAATTTGGTCAAAAGTGACTATCCGTTTTATACTAACAACACAACTTGGATATTTATTAATACTAGGGCTTTAACCATGAGGTCTATATGATCATTATATTTATACGTATGTGATTTATTCAACCCGGTTAACTATAACTAGTTACACGAAATTAACACGAATCCTATATTTGGAGTCATGCATCTTTTGGTCATGCTCACAACTGAGTTTATGACTTATATTCGGCGTTAACCTTTCTTGGCTAACGACTATAATATGTATAAATTCAAATTCTGGTATCATTTCGACGTCTTTATTTATGTAACCTTTTCGGTTAACATCAAGACATCCTATTGACCCGTTTAGCTTTCTTAGCGATACTTTGGTTGTTTTAACCTGTTTGGTTTACTTAACGATATCCGTCGCTTTATATTACCAAACAATCACCATTTGGGTCAAATTGACCCATTTAACTTTCCTAGCGACATCCATTACCTTATTTCACCAAAGTTTATTACCTTGGTTGTTTTGACCCATTTGGTTTCGTCGGCAAATTCTATCGCTTTCACACAACCAAACATGTATGATTTGGATCACTTTGACCCGTTTAAACCTTAAAGTGGAATCCACCACTTCCATGTTTTTAATTAGCACTATACACTAGTTATTTCAACCGGTTAATACATACGGAATCCTCCGTTTCAGTAATAACCAAACTTCATAACGATTTAATCATTATTCAAATAACTAAACATAAGATAATAACGATAATCTACGAAGCGCATAGCAACGTACCTTTAAAGCTTTCCCTTTAAACGGTTATCTGCTTTACCTTGATTACTTGATGATCCAATGGCCTATAGAATACAATTCAACATATCGCTTAGAACTCAGATTTCAAGATTCGACACAAAATGCTTCTAGCTAATCCATTAAGTGACTCTTTTAGATTTCTCACTTATTTTAAATTCATTTAAGCATTTTGTCGAACACCTTGTAGGCGAAATTAGTATACTAACACTATTATGTTCATGATTAATGATTTTAACCATGTTAATTCATCATATTCTAAGTTAGATGTCTCATATACATCAAGAACATCTAGAATTGTACACTAACCATCAATTAACATCAGTTTATCATTATCATCCAAGTGTTCATCCTTTTTCTCCAAAAACCCATATACTACATATATGATAGTTCATCAATTCAATAAGTTATGACACCAAAATCACTAGATTTTTTATCTAGGGTTTGTTCGTAGACTTATAATCACCTCAATTATGCTATAACATCAAACTTTTATTCAAGAATTTAAGTTATGAAAATTCATAACCATTCAAGTTATCATCAAAAATCAGAATTAGACATACCTTGTGATTCTCTATGTGTAGTAATCACTTAATTGACTTGAAATTGATCTTTAATCGACTTCTTTCTTTGATTTTAGAGATGATTTTGTGAGGCTAGGGTTTTTGTAGGAAACTCTGTTTCTTCCTGTGTTTGATCGACCAGAGGAAAAACACACACACAAAGTGTGTTTGAACTTATCCATGTTTTAATAAAACAACTTTCAAAAGTGTCTAAGTTAGTCCCTCTAGTTTGTAAGTTATGTAAAATGGTTAGAATCTCTTGATTTTTTATCCTTTTATAACATCAATCTAACTAGGTTAATTATTCCTAGTTTTATTTTTTCACTATTTTATTACCAATATTATTAATTATACATGTATACATACACATATATAGTTTAATATTTTTGGGGTGTTACATCAATAAACTATACACATAATTTATAAAGGTAAAGAGAAGTCATATCAATCCTTAATTATTTATTTATTTATTTTTACTAGATAAAATAATTGTTTCTATCGTACTTTTTTAAATAAAGGTAAAGAGAAGTCATATCAATCCCTAATTATTTATTTATTTATTTTTACTAGATAAAATAATTGTTTCTATCATACTTTTTTAAAAGAAACATTAAATCATTTTTTAAACATACAGAAAAGCTTGATGTGTGGTAATTAATGCCTTGATATCAAATTGTCAATGATCAAGGTTAATTTCATAATATCTCTAGATATTTCAAAATTTATATACATCTATTTATATATTTATTTCAATAAATATAATATAATAGTGCACTAAATAAAATTTTCTTATTTAATTTCAAAATAATAAAACAATAATTATAATCCAATATCAACTAATGGTGTACTAACTGAGAGGTTTATAAAAAAAAATATTCAAATTAACCATTTCAATTACTTATTCTAAAACTCATGAATTTATACGAAACTCTCAATTCTATTAATATCCAACTTTAAATGTTAACAGGAAGATGGTTTATTGCTTTAAGTTTGGTTTATTGCTTTAAATTCAATTAATATTAAACAACATTTTAAATGAATTAAATCTATAATAAGTAACTTAATTAAATATATTGATGGAGAATACATGAATGAAACGTCGCAACCTACCAAAGTCATCTTCCCAAAGTTAGGATTTTTATTTTTAGCTTTGTCGTAAACCATCCCCGATGCTCAAAATGAATTCGACAGGAATACAAAAGAGATATAGTCGAATATATTGGAAATAGTAACATATGAGTCATAAAGGTTTATAGGAATAGTTTATTTACCTGGTTTGGTAAAGAGACCCATAACTTCTCTTGAGGCCTTCACCATCAATGGTTCATTAACGATGACGTTTTATACGGAGGCTGTCGAACGAGGGTGAGACCAAGGGCTACAACGCCATAGGGGACACGTTGCGTCGTGCTGATAACGTGTTGTGAAACAACGACCTACTAGCAACTAACATACATATAAGAACAATGATTATATGTATTGTAGAGAGATATAGAATATAGAATTCGTATTCATTGAGATGTAATCATGCAATACAAAGAACCTCTATATATAGTGTTCTTACATTAATACAAAGGACACAAAGAGACGGAAGTTAGAATATGAATAGTCACCATAATATAGTTTATTTATAACAATTGGTTTGTATATTGCAAGCCTCCTTTGTTAATAGTTCCATAGTAAATGGAAGAAGTAAAGAACCATACTGCATAAATGTATATAATACTAAGGGGACTCGGGGCGGTAGCGTGATACTCGTTCATCACGCGTTGAAGTGCAACGCTACACCGCCGCCGTTAGTTGTTTCACGCGTTATAAATAAAACGCGTTACACCCACAACGCGTTAAACATTTGAAAAATCCGACCGTTTGAACCATTTTGACCGTTTTAAAACGGTAAACAATCAATAAAAAAAAATTATCCATTTTATCTATATATATATCTACATTTTAACCATTTTTCACACACCAAACTAAACCATTTTAAACCCATTTCACAAATTTTATATCTTTCTCAAATGGAATTCCCTACCGATTCGACGTTTCCGATGTCTAGCGACAGCGATACCAAGTCGTCTTCCGACAACGAGACGCTAAAGTATTTTGTGTCGGTGTATAACGAGCTTGATGCCGAGTCGTCCCGCCCAAAGAAGAAGATGGTCGACCGTGATCGTATACGTGCCAAAGAAGTTTTGATGAACGATTATTTTGTGGAAAACCCGCTATACAACGCCGAAACGTTTAGAGATCGGTTTCGTTTACCTAAAGAATTATTTTTAAAGATTGTTGGAGACATCGAAGCAAGCGAGGAATGGTTTCAAGAAGGTTACGATGCGAGGGGCAAACCAAGTTTCACGACGATACAAAAATGCACGTCCGCCATTCGCCAACTAGCGACAGGTAACCCACCCGATCAATATGATGAATACCTAGCTATGTCTGAAAGAACTTCACGTGAATGTTTGCAATTTTTTTGCAACGTGGTCATTAAGTTGCATACTAACGAGTTTTTACGTAAACCGACGAGCCACGACATCTCACGTATTTACGCCGCACACGAGGCTAGATGGCATTTTCCCGGGATGCTCGGTAGCATCGATTGTACACATATCGAGTGGAAAAATTGTCCAAGAGAGTTGCGAGGGGCGTATGTGAGGGGAGACATCAAAAAACCAACCATCATACTAGAAGCGGTGACGTCGAATGATTTATGGATTTGGCATTCGTATTTCGGTGTTCCAGGTTCAAACAACGACATCAATGTGTTGCACACATCGCCGTTGTTCCAAAGCGTAACGGATGGTACCGCACCTTCCTCTCCTTTCTATGTTAACGGTCGACATTACAGACGAGACTTTTATCTTGTGGATGGTATCTACCCGTCTTGGTCTGTTTTTGTGAAAGCTCCCTCATTTCCTGTCGAGGCTAAAGAAAAGGCGTTCAAAAAATTGCAAGAATCGGCAAGAAAAGATGTTGAGAGGGCATTTGGTGTTTTAAAGGGTAGATGAGGTATACTACACCGACCGGTTCGTTCGATGACCAAGAAATCAATTCATAGCATAGTGTATGCATGCATCATATTGCACAATATGCTGATCAAACACGACGGGCGTGCAATATCCCCGGATTGGGTGCCGTATCCTCCTACGCACGTTCAAGTTCCACAAGATATCCATTTACAATTGCGTAACGAAGAAACTCACTTTCGTTTGAGATTCGATTTAATCGAACTAGTAGGTTCTCTAGGTTTGGAGTTTCCGGATTCGGACGAGGAGTAGGTTTTTTTTTTTAAATTGTATGTTTCTAGTATGTTAAATTGAAGTAGTATGTTTTAAATTTAATGAAATTTTTAATTTTAGTGTTTTATTGTTAATTTCTAATTTTAAAATGAAAATTAAAAATAAATGGGAGTGATAGAATTCCATCACTAGTGATTCCACCCCTCCTACATTTCTATGACTAGTGATGGAAATTTGGTTGATGACATGGCATAATTTTATTGGACATTGAGAGTGATAGATTGTATCACTAGTGAACCACCCCTAGTCCCCTAAGTGGAGAACACAAAACTATAAAATTATGCGCAACCTATTTCTTATGCTTGATGCCAACCCCTTGTATTAGTTAATTTCCATCTTTGTTTTCTCCTAGCGGCGATGTGGGACGAGAAGTAGTTTATTTGCATATATTAATATAAAATGCCAAAATGTCTCTGAGTTTATGTCATTTTTGCCACTTCAATACAAAATAAAACCTTTTGTATCTGAGTCCATGAGGTTACATTTTTGTTGTCATTTCCATCCAAATAACTAACTCAGTTAAAATGTTTCGTTAACTCATGGACGATTTTGGCAATTCCCAAATCTCAAAAACGATTTTGGTAATTTATTTTCATAAATAAAAAACAAAAAAATAGTTACAAATATAATATTATACGTACACACACATTTATATATTATTTATGAAATAAGTTGTTATTACACTTTTGCATATATTAATGTGTTACATAATATTAAAAATACTCTAATCTATAACATTAATACCGATTATTACCAAATATTCAAACAAAACAAAACAATATAATAGAAACAATAAACTCAACCAAAACGATATGACTCAAAAAATAAAAAATAACAAATGTTTAAACAAAAATATCAAAGATTAAAAATGGTGAAAAGTCTAAATCCGACAAAGATTTTACTACATGTTGGTTCGGTTCCGTTATGATGGGTATGGAAACATTAGTAACCATAACCGACCCGCTACTTTAGGTTAAAAAAATAATTAACCGACCCACTGGTTTTTGATTTGGTTCGGTTTTTCAGTTCGATTTTGTCAACTAATTCGAGTATGAGTTGGTTAATTCGGTTTTTTTTCACAACCCTACCTACAATTCATGTTCCAAAAAAAAAGTAAAATAAAATTACACCTACAATTACAAAACGATTGATCAAACCTAGGGTCCCACCTCTTTCCCCCCCTTCACGCCATGGAGAGCCCCACGCCCCACCTCCGGTCATACCGTTTCACGCCCCAATTCCTCGTGTTCCAGGCGCCTTCACGCCGGCAAATCAACTACGTTGGCGGGGTGTGAAACGATAACAAACTGTTTAATATCGTGAAACTAATTGTGAGTCACTATATTCATTTGATTGATCTTGTATTCTCTTTTTTAACAATAAACTAACCTAATTCTAAATATTTTTTATGCATGTACCTTGTAAATTTTACCACCATATCATGTATTTTGATACGTATAACTTTTTAAATGTGCCCTGAGATTTATACCCTTGGAAATTAATGTGGGGGACAAGGGGTAAAAAGGTTTGTGATATTGTTTTTTGAAAAGAACAATTTCATTGGTGTAAATGAATATATTATATAAATCCTAAACCTTAGATAGTAATACATCTTCATGCATTACGTTGTGAAGAAATATCATAAACAATTTTTCTCTATAAAATGAAAAATCGTAGTTGCGGATATTTACAAACCTAAGGCTCTATTAGCTTCGATCAACTCAACTATGGTGTTTAGTAGTGAATGAATCGGAGAGATCATGCGAGATATATTGTAGTTTGATAATCCGTAAACGTTTTTCAGATAAACATTTTCCAGATATTGTAGTTTTGTTTATAAGAAAAGATTACTGCTTTTTAAACATATGTTTTTTTTAAATATAAGTTTTGTATACTAATCACTTTTCATAATTATTTACTAACTGTTAATGTTTTTATAATTTTGATCTAATAATTATAAAAATGTAGACACGAAAGATTTGAGAGTTGGGGACCAGTGTGATTACAACTTGCAACAATCTTGTGTAAACAAGTTTAGAGGCTCGAGAGCTACTCGTTATCGGCTTGGTTAAAAACTCGAACGAGCTGATCTTTGACGAGCCCGAGCCCGAGGTCGAGCATGAATTAGAGCTCGTATAGTTATCGAGCCCGAGCTCAAGCCTGAAATACAAAGCTCGTTTAGGCTCGCGAGCCTAAACGAGCCCAACAAAAATTTATTTATTTTTTATATAATATAATAATAATGATGATAAAATTGGCGAGCTGAGCTCAAGCCGAGCTTTGGCTCTAGGGCTGTAAACGAGCCGAGCCGAGTCGAGCCAGGGTGGGGTCGAGCTAAAGCTCGAAATTAATTCAGGAGGCTAAACTTGGTTTGAGCTTTACGTCGGAGTTAAACGAGCCTAAGAACGAGCCAACGAGCCGAGCCATGGGCCGAGCCTAGCTTAGCTCGAGCTGGGCTTGGTTACAAAATGAGCCAGCTTGGTTCACGTCATCTCAAAGTGAGTTTTTTTAGCTAGTTTTTCTCGAGCTTCTTTCGAGCGAGCTACGAGTCGCGAGCTTTATGAACAGCCCTATTTGGCTCGTTGAAGCGATACTGAAGCGAGCTCGAGCCGAGCTTTTTGTTCGTTTGAGGTTGTTCTCAAAATAGCTCGAGCCGAGTCGAACCGAGCTCGAGCTTTGGGTTTTACTCACGAGCCAAGCCCGAGCTCAAATAAATAGGCTCGAACCGAGCCGAGCTCGAGCTTGAGCTTCATAAAGATATGACGAGCCGAGCTCGAGCCCAGTCGAGCTCGGGCTCGGCCCGACTCGTTTACACCCCTATACCTCACCAATTGTTGCTGACGTAAAAAATGGATAACCCGAATATGAATATGGATCACTTTTTTAAAGGCCAAGTCAACAATGCGCAGGTTTTAATCCGCATTTATGGGAAGTGTTAGATTGGAATGCATTTAATAAATACCAAGCTAAACTTTGAAATCAACATGGACCCTGTTAATACAACATAGTTTGGCCAAAGTGGATCAATACAAAGCTCTTCGATTTGGAGAGTGTTGGTAACCTTATACATAAAATTAAAAAAAAATCCTATAATTTCCAAAATTAGTTTTGACTATGTTTAGTTTTCAATATTTACTCGTAATAACACATATAAAAAAAAGATTACAGCATACATTATTAAGATTTATTATTTTGAAAACTATGTTGGACGATGCAAAAAAAAAAAAAAATGTGTAAGACCCGATTGTCTCGAGCTCGAAAGGATCAGACAGGGAGATCCCTTATCTCCTTTTCTGTTTCTTTTGGTTATGGAGGCCCTGTCTAGCATTTTTTTTGCAAAGCAGGACTTGAAGGGTATTTCAAAGGTATTCAAACTCCCAATAACGGTCCGATTGTCTCGCATCTTTTTTATGCTGACGACGCTTTAATATTGGGGGGGATTGGGATAGAGGTAATTTGTCAAATGTGGCTAGATGCCTCAGAATTTTTTACCTATGTTCGGGTCTTAAGATTAACCTCCATAAATCGAACTTATATGGGTTGGGGGTGGAGAATGATGACATTAAGGAGATGTCTAATGTAATTGGGTGCAATTCTGATAACATCCTGATATCGTACTTGGGTATCATTGTAGGGGCCAATATGAATAGAATCAACAATTGGGCTCCAATTGTTGAGATTTTCGATAAAAATGTTATCGATCTGGAAAGCTAAAACTATGTCTATAGGGGGAGACTTGCTTTGATTAACTCAGTCATAGAGAGCCTCCCTATATATTATTTTTCTTTATATAAAGCTCCGATTGGTATAATTAAGATGCTTGAAGCTAATATGAGAAAATTTCTTTGGGCGAGCTCTAATGATAATAACAAAATGAACTGGGTGGCGTGGGACCAGGTCACTTGGCCCAAGAAAAAAATGAGGGATGGGTATTAACAGACTCAAAGATGTCAATGAGGCACTCCTCTATAAGTGGGGCTGGAGATACAGAGTCGAAAATCAAAATCTGTGGAGGAGAGTGGTGGAAGCATGTCACAATAAAAACAATCAAAGAAGCTTCCTTCCTTTAAACGGTAATTACGTGGGATGATGGACTAACATTGTTAAATTGATATCCAAAATGAAATTAAACGGGAAAGGTATAAACCGGGTGATTTTGGGAAAAGTGGGAAATGGGGCAGATATCCATTCTTGGTTAGATACCTGGATAGGTGATCTTCCTTTTGTAGAAAGATGACCACACCTATTTGTTTTGGAATCAAATAAATCTTGCAGGGTTTCGGAGAGAATTGGACCGGGACAAGGAATTGGAGGATACTCTTGGAACTAGGTTAGACTTCCTAAGTCGGAGACAAAAATTAAGGAGTGGCAGAAACGCCAAGAAGTCATCAACATGGTTAGATTGTCAAATGATAGGGACTCTTGGATTTGGAACGTGGACAGACAGGAAGGATTTTCGATGAATTCTATTAAGAAGACATTAATTTCTGATAGGGGAAGCAACCACCCCCCAAATTTCGAGTGGTGCAAATGGGTTCCAATCAAATGTAATATTATGGCTTAGAGAGCTAACTTGGATAGACTTGCAACCAGAGTCAATTTGAGAAGAAGGAATGTGGAGATATCTTCGGTTATGTGCCCTTTCTGCGACGAGTATGAGGAAACGACAAATCATCTGTTTACAGCATGTTCGGCGGCTATTCGAGTGTGGGCGGCGATCAGTGCTTGGTGTAACATTCCCCCGATATACGCTTTCGAATTCAAAGATTTAATGGATACACAAAATTCTTTTCAAGTTGGGAAAAAGATGAAGAAGATTGTCAGGGGGTTGGTTATTATCTCATGTTGGTGTATTTGGAAAAACAGGAACAAATTGGTTTTCAATCAGAACAAAATAAGCCCTAAAGATATATTGATAGAGATTAAGTCGAGAGGTTTTGGGTGGTTAAAGAATAGATCATCATGTAAATATATTAGTTGGAAGGAGTGGTGTAATTATCCTATCTATATGTTGTAATTTGCCCCTTTGCCCATTTGGGTCGGGGGTGTTGTTTTTGTATTGGCCTTTTGCCCGCTTGGTCGGAGGTTTGTTTAAATGAAGTTTAATTTCAAAAAAAAAAAAAGATATAACATACGCTGACATCGAGGGAAAACTGGTTGAAAATAAAACTGAATCTTTTGTGTTATTTTGTGTACTGAGCAAGAGTGTTGCAAGTGTTTTATGTTTTTTTTCGGGTATTGTTAAATCCACCTATAAGTCAACCTTTTTATTATTTATTTAATAGTGGAAGGGCATTGTGGGTTTGGATGTAGCCACCCTATTTCTGATCCCTGACAACTATATCCCACATGCACCCTTAAATTCTACACCCCCATCTTTCACATTATTACAGTTCATACCCTCATCCTATTATTACATTTGGATTAGGTTCAAACGTGAACAAAATCCCATGCGTGAACTGCGTGAACTGATCTTGACCATTGATTATTAGGATCTTGATATTTTGAATGGGTGGCATGATTGTAATTATTAGGTTATTTGATACTATTTAATTAAGCTAATAAGGGTAAATATGTAATCTCCATATCATATTGATTGCATAAATCTCATTTATATCTACGTTTAGGTTTCAAAATCCCACAAATATCTCTCTCTCACATATCAAAGTCAACATTAAAGAAAATCCCACACCACACAGATCCATCGCCAACTGCATCGCCGACATCAACTGATCGTGATTTTCCCTTTTTTTAGGTTCTAATCTCCTCTTATTATTATCAATTGCATTCAACATATTTTAGATCTTGAAGCAGATAGATAGGGAGAGATCGGTCAGAGAAAGAAAGTGGAGGAGAAAGAGATGACAGCGGTGGGCTCACATCGGAACAATAGTAGTGTCCGGCGGCTACCGACGACACATAGCACCGGCCCGAGATGGTGGCGCCGGTGACAAGAACAACAGTGGCAAGGGTGCAAGCAGCAGGTGTGTATTCGATCGTGATTTTCCCTTTTTTTTAGGTTCTTTTGATGTGGAGATCGGTGATGATAACGCCGGAGATGACAACGAAGGTGACAGTTCTGAACCACGACAGCGGTGGTTCGGAGTTCTTTCCCGGTAATCGTCTCTGTCCTTCCTTCTTCTTCATCTTTCAGATTTGTTTAGATCCACATATTATTAGTTGTTCGACTATTCTATTCCTAGGGATATTGACCACAAATTCTTCAAAAGTCAACTGTCTGTGTATTTTAAATATTTTCATGCTAATGTTATCTTAAACGGGATAACGAGTCATATTATATCATAATTGTGTAATCAACTAAAGATGATATGTGTCTCTTTTGGGTAGTGATAAAAAATAACTCAATTAGCCAGGTTATATTTTCTATAATGATTAAAAAATAATTCAATTAGCCAGGTTATATTTTCTGTAATGATTCAAATAAGACAAGACTAAATATAATAACCCAAATGAGACAAATAAGTTGTTCTTTTATTACATTACATTAATAATAATTTCTGTAACAGTTCATTATTGATTTCATTTATGCTTTAGTTTATCAAACATTATAAAGAACGGATCATATATGATAAACTTTGATACTTATGAGTAAATTCAGTTCTGTCACATATTATAATCTGTGTTTTGGCTTTAATGATTTGTTTGACAATTATAATCTGGCTTTAATGATTTTACTCTGTTTTTAATTCGATGTACACATGTGTATTCTGATTTTGCTCTGGTTTTAACGCGATGTACACATGTGTATTCTAATTTTAACGCGATGTACACATGTGTATAGTGTCTGTTTTTGTGATATATCATAATTTTTTGTGTATTGAATGTGTAAGGTTGTTGATGTACACTTGTGAATTATGCAAAGTATTAGTTGCTAAGTTTTTTTTTGTGCTATTATAGGGGATATCGTTAATGAGAAAAGATGAGATGGAAGGTCGATAAGGATGATTCAGCATACAACGTGGCGAATAGTTGTAAAAGATTATGTTTTTTTTGTTTTTTCGATTATGTTGGGTTTATTGTTTTTACGAAACTGGAACTTGTAATTATATGTTTTTTTGTTTGGTTTGGAAAACATTATAGAACTTGTAATTTGTTAAATATAAAATAGTTTTACAGGTATTGTTTCTATGTATGTATTATGTAGCTAATTACACATATGTACGATGCTGAGTACACATGTGTACTGTTCTATTTATATCCAAGTACACATGTGTATACCGTTGAAATATGAAGGTTTCGTGGATCTTAAAAATCAAAATTTGAATTCTGGTGATGAAATCTGAAATAAAAATTAAAATTGAAATATGTTGATTTGTTGTTTGTTTTGATAATTATCTTATTAATAAATAAAACATAATGTGGATAATGAATTTAAAATAGGAAAGATGTAACTTAATTTAATTATTAAAATAATGATTTAAATCTAATTTTTTATATAATTACAATCCTACCCTTAACAACTAAAAAGGAAATCAAGGGTCCAGATCTGTTCACGCAGTTCACTCTTGGGAGGTTGTTCACGCTGGAACCCTACCCTATTACATTTATAATTATGTGTTATTAAATTAAAAAACAAACCGAAAAGTACTTTTAACATTTTAATAATATATATATTTTTTCTAATACTTTTATTATTTTAATTTTAATTTTATTTTATTATTATCATAATAATAATAAGTGAATAGTACTTTTCATTATTATTTTACTTAACTTTAATGAATTTCTTTTTGTCATGAGCTGGGATAAGCTTAATATCTAATAATATCTTTTTCTCATAGAGTATGTTATGGTTAAGTAATAATATCTTTACTTTATGCAACTTGGAATTATGAATGGTCCATTTCACGTATAGCGTATCAATTTTGGAATTAATTAGCTTAGCTTAAGGCTTTTTCATTTAATTCCATTAATACTTTTTATCATTCAACATTAATACTTTGATAATTTAGTTTATGTTTCACCAACGACAATTCAAGTTTCTTTTCTATTCTTTTCTTTTTTTGTTTAAATCAAGAATAACGATACATGAGATTTGCTCATATATTAATCATTTTAGCTCGTTTTCATATTAAAACCTTAAAAATCCAAATGCGAACTAATTAGGAGTAATACTCAATAAAAACCACCCCCATGTATAGGTGGCGTCTAGAATTATATACCCAACTTTATCGTCGTGAAAGTGGTTTTGTCGATCTAGGTGATTAATTGTTTTAATGTTTGCACGTTTACTGTCTTATTGGAATTTTCGCAACATTAGCATGTTTGCTGCTGGATGGGAGACCATGTATAGGTGGCGTCTAGAATTATACACCAAACTTTATGGTCGTGAAAGTGGTTTTGTCGATCTAGGTGATTAATTGTTTTAATGTTTGCACGTTTATTGTTTTATTAGAGACTTGTTATTTATTTATTTATTTATTTATGAACTTTTTCACTTTTGTGTTTATAATAAAGTGTCTTGGTTATTTATTTATTAATATTGATATTAATACTAATAATAGTAGAGTTAATTGCCATTTTAGTTCCTGAGATTTGTCCAAATTTGCCATTTTAGTCCAAATAGTTTTTTTTTCGCCTCTAGGTCCCTGACTTTGCCCTTTTGTTGCCATTTTAATCACATACCCTAACTCCATACAAAAACCTCATTTTTAACTAGGGGTATTTTGGGGATTTTTTATTTTAAATATTTTCAATTGCCATTTTGATCCGATTCTAAAAAATAAAAAAAAATCTAAAAAATAAAAAAAATCATAAAAATAAAAAAAATTCAAAAAAATCATAAAAATTCTAAAAAATAAAAAAAAAATTAAAAAATTCTAAAAAGTAAAAAAAATCATAAAAATTCTAAAAAAAATCAAAAAAATTCTAAAAATCAAAAAAATTCCAAAAAAATAAAAAAGACCTAAAAAATAAAAATAAATCTAAACACTCAAACAAACATGTTATAAATTCAAAAAATGACTATATATTCCTCGTTCAGACGAATATATTTTCAAGTTTTATTTATTTTGTTGAGTGAATGAGTAGTTATAATGGGATGGAACCATTTATCCATTTAAAAAAACAAATTTAATTTTAAGTTGACATTTTTCACAAACATTCTTACATTTCCACATTAATTATCACCCTTTGGCCTTTTTATATATGTTTTCATAGCAAAACTGTTTATTACAATAATATTTTCATCTTTAGTTTTGTATCAATTAATATAATTTAGTAAATATAAATTTTATAAACTAAAACATAACATGCATGTTCGTTAGTTAGTGGTTCTATCTCATCATGACCACTCATTCACACAACAAAATAGAAAAAAACTTGAAAATATATTCGTCTGGACGAGGAATATATCGTCATTTTTTTAAATTTGAAACTTTAAAATATGTTTGTTTGAGTTTTTAGATTTTTTTTTACTTTTTATATATTTTTTTTGGTTTATTAGAACTTTTTTGATTTGTTAGAAATTTTTTGATTTTTTTTATGATTTTTTTGACTTTTTAGAATTTTTTTGATTTTTTAGAATGTTTTTGATTTTTTAGAATTTTTTTGATTTTTAGAATTTTTTTATGTTTTTTATGATTTTTTTATTTTTTAGAATTTTTTTGATTTTTTTTTATTTTTTAGAATTTTTTTGATTTTCTAGAATTGAATCAAAATGGCAATTGAAAAAATTTAAAATGAAAATCCCCAAAATACCCCGGGTTAAAAAAGGGGTTTTTGGATGGAGTTAGGGCATGTGATCAAAATAGCAACAAAAGGAAAAAGTCAGGGACGCAGAGACGAAAAAAAACTATTTAGACTAAAATGACAAATTTAGACAAACCTCAGGGACTAAAATGGCAATTAACTCAATAATAGTATAACAAAATATAAAAAAGTAACAAAAGTATTATAAAATAAAATAACATAAAAAACATAATTATTACTTTTGACTTTATAATAAAACATATTTTTTACTTTTGATTTTATAATAAAATAATATAACAAAGTAGTTTAATAATTACTAAATCATTACTAAATTTGACTTTTGGGTATATTAATCTTTATCTTGAGTATATTTATCACACCCCTTTTTTTCCTTGGACCCATCGGTAGTTTTAACATTTAAAGCATTTATGATGAACTAAAATGTATAAACAATTTTAGTTGGGATATATAGGGTGTTTGGGATTCCTTTTTAAAAATCCTTTTTGACTTCTCTAAAAAGTTAATAAGTTAGAAATTGTGACTTATTAACTTCTTCTCTCACAACACAAGCAATCTCAAACAGATTACAAGTCCTTTTAATTTTTCGAAAAGTTAATAAGTTATAATTGATGAAAATAAAATCCCAAACACCCACATAATCGGTATGTGAAACTAAACAAACTAGAGGTATCTTTTTAGATTATGTGTTATAGGTTAACTAATTTTTCTATTAGCTAATAAAGAGTACTCTTACATCAGTGTCAACTCAGCATACCTTCATTAACTAAATTTGTCGTTAACTTGGTGTTGTAGGTTAACTAAACCCCAATCATGTAACAATCATTATTCAATGACTTTTTTAATTAAACATTAAAATAAAATACATTTAAAATTACATAAAAAGTATGAAACTAATAAATTACTCTTCGTCCTCGTCTTCATTCGAACGATTAATCCATAAATGGTTAAGCAGATTTGCACGTAGAGCGTCATGTGTTTCACGGTGGTGTAACTTCATAAAAATGGCTAATCGTTGTTCCAGGTTCAAAGTGGACTCCGGTAGCTCCATGTTGTTCAAATCATAATCTTGACAAATTGTCTTGCCCGAATCTTCTAAAATCATGTTATGCAGAATAATGCAAATGTACATAACATTCTTTAACTTTTCTTTGTCCCATATTCTAGCAAGTTAAGCAATTATACCCATTTTTTCTTCAAAACCCCGAATGTACGCTCAGTGTCTTTCCTTACAAATTCCTATCTTTATGTGAAGTATACTCGTTTTTTGTTTCGTTAACAAGAGTATGCCTTCACAAACACGGGCCACTCGAGGTAAATACCATATATAAGATAATACCCATACTCATACTCCACATCACCCGCATAGAATGAGTTCCAGGGAGCAACGCCGTTTATAACGTCATCAAATAGAGGTGATTGTTCAATCACATTGATATCATTAAGTGCCCCGACCATACCAAAATCAATCATTCAATCAATCAATCGTACCCAGTATAACCCCACCCATACGCCAACTATTGGTAGGGTTTGGGGAGGGTGGATGTAGGCAAGTCTTACTCTATCCCGGAGGATAGAAAGACTGCTTCGAGTGAGACCCCCAGCTCCAAAATCATATCCATACCAAAGAGTCAAATAAAACATGTATAGGCATATAACTATATAAGAGTAATGAGGATATTCTAACTAAGATACCAAACATTGGATGCCAAATCCATAGATCGTATGACGCCACCGCCTCCAAGATCAAAGTCGCCTCATCATGATCACCATGATGGTGTTTTCCACGCCAACAAGTTAGGCATGCGACCCAACCCCAGTTTGTACAATCAAGGCTACCAAGCATCCCAGGAAAACCATGAACTTCGTCATGCACTTGGAATATCCTTTGTATGTTACTTAAGGTTGGCCGTCTCAAGTAACGCTTGTCATATAATGTGACATTTGCACATTTTCAATCGTTGTACAATTTCGATCATTTTCGTATTCAATAAAATGTTATATTTTATTTACGAAATACGTGATTGCACGATCAAACGAAACGATATCCACGACATTTCCGGAACAAAATCCAGGTTACACATGCCTTAATACCTTTATATAACCTAAACTTTAGGTTAAAAGGGGTTAAAAATGACAAAACGCGATAATACAAGTCCAGGGGTCAAATCTGCCAAAAACCAAAAAATTTGGTCTTCATGAGGCTTATGGACCGTAAGCACTCTTGCCATACGGTCCGTATGGACTTGACAGTAACAGAAAACTTGCAGCTAGCCTTCCAGCTGCATTTCTTGGCCTCTAAGTCATGATTTTTCCACCAATTCACCTCATTTGGACATGTGTGATGACACTAAGCATGTCTTAACACCTGGAGGGACACTTGACTTGATCTTGTGAGCTCAAATTCACTATAAATAGCCTTGAGTTTGAGTCATTTCAACTTACTCATTTCCATATTCTTTCTCTAATCTCTTTGGAGCTTGTTTCTAGCTTTTGGAAGCCTCCTACTGAGCTCTTAAAGTGTTCTTCAACACAAGTACGTGCTCTCTCCTAGTCTATTTCATTATTTTGGCTATTTAAGAGCCAAAAGTCAAGTAGTTTAAAACTTTCTGTTTGACTTTCGGTTCTGACCATTTTGGTCAAGTCAAAGTTCAAATTGAACTTTACAACGTGATCGTAATCATGAAGGTATTAATCCCTTGCGATTGCACCTTCTAATTACCACGTTTAGTGGACGAAATGACGAGTCAAAGTTTTACGAATTAAAAGTAAAAAATGCACAAAGGTGCATTTTACGACAAAAACGTTTTTAGGTATTAAAACTTAAATTTTTTACACCAAATCAGTTTTATAACATTATTAGACATGTTCAAACATGTCTAACTCGTCATTTCTATTTTAGTGCTTATTTCTTAGTCGTAAGTCGAGCGGTTTGACTACCACTTTGACTTTCGAATCTGACCCGTTTGGTCAATCTTAGGATTTGACCAAATGTATTTTTCTTACCAAAGTAATATAGGGAATAACCCTTTGAGGTTATACCTTATGGTCATGTCGTTTGGTTAGTCATTTGACGAGTCGTTTCTAGGTACTTTTAAATTTCCGAAAATGCCCTTTTGGCGCATAAAATGGTTTTGAACACATAAGAACATTGTTATGTCATCTAAACTGATGTTGCAACATAATTGAACTTGTTTTGACATATTAGACTTGTTATAGGACTTATTTAACCACCCGAACTCTTAGTTACGCTTACGACCCGTTAAAGTGGCGTAAACCACTTTAACAAGTCGTAACGGGTCAAAGCACTTAGGAATCCTATCTAATCTGAATGTAAGGCTTATCAAACCATGTTATACGAGACTCAACACTCGTTTGGTTTATAAACCCCATTCTATCCAATCCCCCGATTAAAGTCTCATTATACACTAACACATAGACATCCGACATATTAGGAAACTTTTGAACCTTTGAGCTTTGCTTAAACATTTGACAAGACATATATGCAATCTCAAGTGAGTACATAGTCCCTTCTTTTACGTTTTCTAAATGTTTCGGGGTGATTCATATGTGCCTATCACTACTTTCATGCTTTCAAGACATTATACCTGGTTTAATTACCTAGTATACATAGTACATGTTTTCAAGACATTATACATGGTTTAATTACCTAGTATACATAGTACATGGTTTCAAAACACTACACATGGTTTAAATACCTAGTATACATGATTTCAAAACATTTCACGACATGCTTACATTGTACTAGACATATTGGTGCGTTGAACTCGACAATGATACACATTAACACTGATCATGCCGACCGGTAGTATGTTATGGTACCATAGGATTGACAACCCCATACCCGCTTCCTAGGTTTGTTTGGAAGTTACCTCTGGGAATGACAAAAACTAAATGACAGTCGACAAGGCTTGAATGTATTTGCCAACAATCCATACTTGTTTTATACAATAAAAGAAATTGTTTTATACACGACAAATCTTTTTGATTAAACAAGACACTTTGTTTATTAAAAACACTTGGTTTATACAAGGCATTTTGATTATACAAGACAAGACAAGACATTTGGTTGTTTATACAAGACATTACCTTTTGGTTTAAACAAGACATTTTGTTTACCAAAGAAATTTGTTGGTTTATACAAGACAAGACATTCATTGGTTTATGTTAAGTGATTTAGATAACGAGATAAGTGTAATACGATAAAAGCATGGTGGATACGCCACTGGTACTTCCTATATATAAATGCTTTTATTGTATTACATATTGTAGCATTATCCAAAGCACTTCAAGCAAGGACAAAAGACAAGACATTACATTTGGTTATTCCAAAGACATACTTGGTTATTAAGTTAACCTTGCATTACTTCTTTTAAATAAAATGATTTTTCATATGATTTCATAAAGAAACATTTTTGTTAAAGGTTCATGGCTACTTTTGAAATAGTTTGAACATTTTCTTTTAACATTCAGAGCCATGAGTCTTAATCACAAAACCTATGTTACTCACAGTGGTTATTGGTGACATTTGTGTTGTCACTGGATTAACTTCTGGGATCTCATCTTCCAGAAGGTCCTTTTTGGAGGGTTTGGGGGGCTTTTTGGATATTTTCTTTTTGGGCTTTTTGGGAATTGTTGGTGGGGGTTGCACAGCAGTGGTTGTAGTGATGTGGTCACCAAGAGCAGTGGGCTCAATAGCAGAAACCTAAGGAGCAGATGTGGACTCATCCAAAGTTTGCTCAGGTTCCTTTGCTTGTGTTTTCAAAGGTTTTGACTCTGACAACCATGTAAAAGTTTCAGAAGAAAGGCTGTTTATTTGAAAAGGAGCACCCTGGACAAGTACTTGTGCACTGTCTTTTGGTACTTTCTTCTGTAAATAGTAGCTCAAAAACCTTGGAAATAACAGAAATGGTTTTTTCTTTTCTTTGTTATTATTAACATTTGTAACCATATCATCAAAAATCTTTTGAGAATAATTAAAATCAGCTTCAGCCATAATGGCATATCCCAAGTATTGAATTTTTAATGGAATTTCATTGAAAGCTTTTGTTTTATTTGAAACACAGACGAGCAGGGTATGAAACAGGAACTTCATGGGAGGTGGAAATGCTCCCTTTTGCATTGTATCTTTGCTAAGTTGTCCTGTATACCCTCTTTCATTTAAATCAGTTTGGTACTCGTCTTTTGAGAAAGAAGTTTTACCTGTATGATCATTCATTGCAAAGACTTCTGAAATTGTTTGGGGTGTGATGGAAACCAAAACTTCACCTACTTTGGATGTGATAGCCCAAGCCTTTTTGCCTTGAACTTCCAATTTTGCATTCTTCCATAAATCTCGTAGGGTTTCTTGGTAAATTGGGGCGTTGCAAGTCAACAAAGTTTTGTACTTTGAAGATGAGAGAATATCGATAATGGAATGGAAATAAGTGTTTTTACTTGTTTTCTCAAGTGTACATAGATAATTATGTGGGTTTTTGAGTGTGAGAGCCATGGTCATTAGGAGAAATTGGCGAGTTGAAGAAGAAGAAGATGATTGGCAGATGGAAACCACTTTTGAAAGAATTTTGAAATCGATACGGCAGTGAAAACTCTGATTGGGGTGTTGATCAGGGTTTTATTGAGATGAACAAGTGTATGCTGACATGGCAGCGGTTACAAAGATCGGACGGCTAAAAACTGTCCACGTGATAACCTCTGATGGGAAGTGGATAACAGTTGTTTGGGAAACCACTGATGGAGAATATCAGTGGTTGACAACAATGAGAATATGAGCAGTGGCTATTTTTTTCACTTATCAGTGGATAGCCATCAATGATTGAAACACTAATGTTTAGTCAACAAGAAGAATGAGGAAACAGAGGTTGACTTTCAGCAGTGGATAATTTTTGACAATCAGATGTTTTAACCCAAACAGTGGTTGTGACAGACTTTTTAGGATTAATGAAAATTTTCATTTTTAACTATTTTTAAGGATGGATTTTGATTTTCTAAAAACATTTTAATGCTTTTTATTCGTAGAAAAACAGGATTTTGCTTGTTATTCCATGTTAAGCATGCCAATTCTAGAGATCAGGCTTTCAAAGGTGGATGTGTCTAATGCTTTTGTTAGCACATCTGCCAACTGATCCTTAGTTGGAACATGATGCAGAGAAATCAAACCTTTTTCATAGCAATCCCTCACAAAGTGATGTCTGATGTCAATGTGCTTGGTGGTTGAATGTGAAACTAGATTTTTGATGATATTTTCAGCTGCTTGACTCTCCTTCGAGAAATCCTTGATAAACCTTCGGTAGTAACCCGCCAAACCCAGGAATTGATGGATTTCAGTTGGAGTTCGAGGTGTAGGCTAGTAGCTCCTGTAATGGTGTGGACAACTCTTCCACTTCAGCTGGGGCTAAACGATGAGGTACACGAGCTATAGGTACCACTCCAGGAGTTAGCTCGATTTGAAACTCGACTTGGGGATGAGGCGGTAGACCAGGTAATTCCTCAGGAAAGTCGGGTACTATCGGGATGTCCTCAATCTTTTTCTTTTTCGTTGAAGTATCGGTGACAAGGGCTAGAATGGCAGTGTGGCCCTTTCGCAGACACTTCTGGGCCTTAAGGAACGAGATGAGCCCACGTCAGCACCACTCTTGTCGCCATGTATAGTAAAAGGTTCATTGCTAGGACGGGGGATGCGGGCAATATCGAATCTACCAAGAACGATGGGAATGAGATCGATAGAGAAAGTCTGACCAGCTAGAGTGAGATTACAACCCTTGACAATGTGTGTGGCCTCAAGGTTCTTACCGTTAGCTAGTTCTACAACATGCTTGGTGTTCAGAGGGGTCGGGGTACGCTTAAGCATCTGACTAACCCTTAAGGACATATAACTAGTATCGGCTCCCAAATCAAATAAGACTGAAACAAAGTAGTCGTCCAATAGGAACTTACTCGTAGTCGTTGCATTATCGTTATGGTTTCGATTCAGTTGGGGACAATCCTTTCTCATATGCCCTAATGCTCCGCACTGATAGCATCCTCAATTTTTCCTTTGTTGTTGCTGCTGCTGCTCAGTTGGGGGTGGCCTTCTGCAGTCCTTAGTTGCATGACCCCATTTGTTGCATTATCGACAACGGTTATTCGCACACTTCCTGAGATGATGATGATTACATTTGTGGCACATAGATCCCTTTGCCAGGTAACCACCCTGTTTTTGGCTGGCAAGGACAAGTTGAATGGGGTTCTTGTCATCCTCGGACCTTATCTGCTGCACTCTAGGTTGCATAGAGCCGGATTCCTCATTCCACTTGTGCTTGTTATTACCAAAAACATTAGCAGCAATACAGTTACGCTTGGGTAGCTTGCCCTCTTCCACTGCCTGATTGGTGAGCTGGTGCGCCAGACGGACGACTTGCTGGATCGTGGGGAGAATGGCCGCAATTACCGAACCTTGGATTTCTGGAAATAAACCTTTAAGGTAGAGCTCGATTCGTTTGTAGGCAGGCTGTGACATGTTAGGACATAAGGCAGCCAAATCGTTGGACCTTTTTACATACGCCTCGATCTCCGATCCTTCCATCTTCAAACCGTAGTATTCTACTTTAAGCTTCAGGATGTCATCCCTGTGACAGAATTCCTCCTTGATCAATTCCTTGAAGTCGCTCCAGGGAGTGGCATTTGCATCCGCCAATCCGAGGATCTGAACTTGCGTGTTCCACCAGGAAAACGCTTTCCCTTGTAATGTGCCAGCAACGTACTCTACTCGTCTGCTGGCAGGGCTTTCACATTCTTCGAATGCAGATTCAATCCTTCTGATCCAGTGTAGAAGACCTATTGCTCCTTCGGTGCCGTCGAATGAGTGAGGTTTTCATTCCAAAATGCCCTGAAGGTACCAACCCGGGCTTGGGTGAGTGTAGGCTGACCTCCTGGTTGAGCTGCTAAAGCCTCAGCAACCCGTTTATTGATTAGGGCCGTCAGATGAGCCTGATTCAAGTTGAGACGTCCACTCATGATCTTCACATACAGGAAACACAAGTGAGGACGGTGACGTAGAGGTGTGAAAAGTATGGGATGGCAGAAAAGAGTGAGCACATAAGGTTTCTGGAAAACAGTTAAGTGTCAAAGAGAGCACATTAGGGCTAATACGCAACATACCCCTACGCTTACTAGGCATACCATGAGTAACACACCATGCAAATGTAATCTAGCAAGTAGGCAATATAAACATTAATCATACCACCTAAAGTGTTGAGCCTTGCACGTGGAGCGAAGTGTCGTTGTGGATCGTTGAGCACTGAATAGGTTATAGTCTGGTTTTTGTCAACAAGATTTTTCCCTTTTTTTAAAACCAAGTTCACTATAACCAATGGCTCTGATACCAATCTGTCACACCCTCAAAATCCACAATCAGAGTTATACCGCGAAGCGTGTGACTGACCAGGATCATACCACCAATCATACTGAACATTAAGTAAAGTAAAGTAAACCATCGCAAACAAAACATTTAGTGTTCACAAAACCAAAGTCCAAAACCAAGTTTTAAAGTTAGCGGAAGCATAAAGTTTAAAACTCATTAAGTAAAGTAAAAGTCATAATGTTTAATAATAGGAATCCAACAGTTGATGCCCAACCACAACGTCCACTCCTTGTGCAAGCTCCATCCTCGTACCTAACGACCTGCAAAGCATGCAGTAGTGTGCCAACAAAAAGTTGGCGAGTTCACAATTGGTTGTTCATTTTAGTGTTGATCCAAAAACCATAAGTTGTTAAGTTTCTTGTTCTTTATAAAATGACATGCCATGGGGAGCTACCCCATTGTTTTAAACCACTAGACCCGTTACCATATCGACTACTGACTGTAGTTATGTTTAGTGTCCTGAGTCAATATCTATCGTCTTTGACTAAGTGCCCAAGTATATTAGTCCACGCCCGTCCTCTGTGGCACGGTGTGAGGCTTGTCAAACCTAATAGCGCTATTTAACTAATAACCCGTTCGCCATTGGCCCGACGATTAAGTCGATATAAAAAATGAGGGACTTAAGATAGAGTTGTTGTCTAGCAAGCTTAAGACATGTATTATAATGGTTGTCGCCCTTCCCAAGGAGAATACGCAGGTTGTATCCCACCTATGGGGGATAGTTGTTGTTGTTTAACCCATTCCCAAACCACCGGGAATCCCATGCTTTTAAGAAAAGTGTGAACTCACCTTAGTTTAGCTCGGCAGATAAAAGTCACTTGAGCTAATGTGGTCAACCACGTCCAATGATGGTTACCATACAAGTCAGGTTCGCATTCAGGTAATACACGTATTGTTCTACACGTATTCTATCATCATGTTTTACTTCTATCCACAACATGATGTACAATATTTACACAATTATCAGGTATGCATGGGTACTCAAAATAGCATCTGACCCATTAATTTCAATGAGTCGATATTAGTTATTGCAAAACAAACTTCTAAATTTTAATCCTTTAGTTCATGTTTCCAAATCATACATTAAATTTAAAAAGGAATACGTATGGACCAGTTTCATGAAACATCAACTACTTTTTATTTAATAATCAATTTAGTCATAGTATCATGCTTGGAAACCCCCATATAGCAATACTGGTGCTGGGTATCAACTTCACCCATACATACGCATGCATCGAACACCCTTACATACACTTACTTTTATTCACCCGTCTGCACATAACTCAGTTTCATGTATAAATACAGTTACACTTACATCTATGGTTCTACATATGAGCATACATATATAAATTGTGCATACAATTCACCGATTTCGCATACATACACTCGGTCTTAGTGAAACCATTCATACCCGATTTACGTATAATATTATACTCGATTCGCATATAACCGTTTTCACACGTTTAAAGCCACACCTATGGTTCATCTACGCGACCTATACATGGCTCGTCTATCTTACACATATAATGCTCACATACTACACCACATGTAAGGTTTGTATACTACATTTACGCATACATTCGAATCGCATGTTCATACACTCATACATTCATACACTCGGCCTCGTTCATGTAACGACATATGCATTCAATTTTCATGTAACATTCATGTCTATTGTTTCACAACACACATAACTTACGGTGTTCAAGTTCTTACATACTTGCAGATCTACATATGCCATCATACTTATAAAAATCATTAACAAAGCCAAGATAAACATGTATACGACTCATGGATGCACAAAAGAAAAAAAACTCCACAAAGCTTAGGATAATAATACCTGATAGCAAGTGGGTTGGATCGAAGCAGGTAGAGAGTTCTCGGGTGGGCTCGATTTCGCGTCGGCAGGGGATGAGGAGCAAGGGATGGGTGGTTAGGGTTTTGTGATCTAATAGTGTTGAATAAAAAAAATCATGCAACTTACGTACAAAAGGAGGGGTGTGACGATTTGGAAAGGGGTGGGCTGCAAGTGGAGGTTGGGCTGGGGTTGAGGATTTGTTTTGTTTGGACCGAGCCCAAAGAAACGAGAGTGTGGGTGTGGGTTGCCGGACGATGGAGAGTAGCAACATCATGAAGTTATATATATATTTTTTTAACAACAAGGAGTGATATAATATGGTTACGCATCACTCACTTGTTTAATATATACATATATTAAATCAATACATCAGGTTACGCTTCGGGTCCAACGAGTATCGGGTTACGCGAGTTGTGCCATGATTTAAACGGTTCAGGTCGGTTCAATCAAATGAACTAAGTTATAACACATAACGTAAAAACATAACAAGAACTAAATCAGGAAAGATACCTGATTTTTCCGGGATGTCACATTATCCCCATGTTGAAGGAATTTTCGTCCCGAAACTCAGTACATAGTCACTGAGGAAACTAGTTGTGTTGTGCGTTTTCCTGGGGTATCACACTAACAAATTTAGGGCTATGATCTTTCCTTGGGCAACACATAAACACTTGTAATGATCTAATGGTTCAAGAATAACTATAAATAGCAAGCACCCACTTCATTCTTCCTTGCTCATTTCCTTCTTCTTTCACCTTAGCTCTGAATTGAGGCTACAACACTTTGTTAGAGGCCTCATACTTGAGCTTTCCTAGTCATTTTTCCAAGCTTAGGACACTTGTACGTGTTTTTTCATGCTTTGTTATTTATTTCAAGCAAGAAAGTCAAACAGTGTTTAACTTTTAGCTTTGATCGTGATTTGGTTAAGACAAAGTTTGTTAGAACTTTGCAACGTGAGTGTAATCACGACAGTTATCATCCCTTGCGACTACACCTACTGATTACCACGTTGACTAGTCGTAGTGACAAGTCAAAGTTTCGGTCAAAATGCACGATTATGTGCATTTTGCGACGAAACTATTTTCGGGTATCAAAACACTTTGTTTTGATATCAAATCAGTTTTCTAACTTAGTTAAACATGTTTAACTCGTCACTTTTAGTTTAGTGCTTATTTAGGGTCGTAAGTCAAGCTATCTTAACAACCGCTTAGACTTTCGAACCCGACCCGTTTGGTCGATCATTAGGATCCGACCAAACATATTTTGTGACCATAGTTGTATAGGGAATAACCTTTCGAGGTTATACCGTATGGTCACTTAGTTTACTTAGTTGTATGATAGGTAGTTTATATGCCTTACGGAAATGACCAAAATGCCATTTTCGCTATGTATATTGACATAGCATGCTAGCACATAGATTTCAAGGATCCATTTTGCTTTATATGTTGGCTTAGCATATCTAGCACCTTGATTTCATGAACACTTCTACTTTGTATGTTTACTTAGCATACTTAGTACATGGTTGTTACATGACATGCTTACAATGATTATGACGTTTTGGTATGTTAAACGAGATAAAATACATTCATTAACATTATCCTGCCGACCGGTAGTATGTATGGTTTACCATAGGTTTGATAACCTCATTCCCGCTTCCTAGTTTGTTTGGAAGTATCCATTGGGAAATGACAGAACCCGATAAACAATTGATAAACCTTTGTCCTTATAAGGGTTAATCCGACAGTCTCAAGGCTTGAATGTATTCGAATAACAAACCACATAAATGTTCATATCAACAAAAGCAATGGTTTTCAAAACATAACTTTTGATTTAAACGTTTGTTTATTCAAAGATATTGTTTTGTACATGACATTCGGTTACACAAGACATTTGATTATTCATGACACTATTACATATGGTTTGAGTAAAGTCTTTTTACTTGCCATACAAGACATTGGTTATTGCTAGACATTTGATATACAAGACGTAGTTTCTACTTGAGATTGTTATACATGACATTGGTTTATACATGACACTTGGTTTACACATGACATTGGTTCATACATGATACATGGTTTACACTTGACATTGTTATACATGACACTTGGTTTACACTTGACTTTGTTATACGTGACATTGGTTTATACCTAACACTTGGTTCACACTTGACATTATTATACATGACACTTGGTTTATACAAAGACTTGACATATTTTTCACAAGGCATTGTTTTACATATACCACATTTTATACAAGGACATGATACTTTTTATACGAAAACATGACACATTTTATACAAAGACATGACATCTTTTTACAAAAGACATCATTTGGTTATTAATTTAACCATGCATTATTTCTTTTAAATCATTTGATTTTCACATTGATTTTCATATGATTTTACAAAAGAAAACATTTTTACAAAGGTTCATGGCTACTTTTTAGTTAAACAATTCTTTTAACAAAATCAAATCCATGAATCTTCATTAACAAAACCTATGTTACTCACAGACATTTTTATGCTGACGTACCTATTTTCACATGTGTTTCAGGTGCTTATGTTTGACTTTTAGCATGCTTCACATAGGGCGGACTTGGGCCTTAGTGACTTTAAAATCTAGAAGACAATTGTTGTGTATTGATTGTATTCTCTAAAACAATGTAAACTATTAACGCAATAAAACAAAACTTTATTAGCCATGTGTTATGAAACAATTTGTAACGTGACTCCCCAACGTTTTCCGCCGCATGTTGTTGTATTACGCGATTGGGGAGAAATAACCACTGAGAAATGAACAACTTATGCATTCTTTCATTTCCATTTCTGACGAAGAATCCATTGAGGAAAATGAATTATCCATTCATTTTCGCTTCTGAAGAATATCCACTGGGGAAATGAAACACAAATCCTTATAGAATCTTTCTATCTTAATAGTTAGAATCTTAAAGGATACTCTCATAACTATTGATTGATTGGTTTTACCATTAATCAAATCCCTCATCTCCACTTCCTGCATTAATCAAGGAAGTATCCATTAGGGGATGAGCATCATAGGTATAATAGCCCATTCCCACTTCCTGCATTATCTAAGGAAGCATCCACAAGGGAATGATAAAGTTATGCCTTATGTGGAGATCCTAGATGGGTTATTCTATGCAAATAGATAAAACTCTAGATTCCATGCAAGACAATTTCTTAACACAACTTATACAAACAGGCTCCTACGAAAAATTTTCGGGACGAAATTTCCTAAAGTAGGGGAGACTGTGACAATTATGCCTACAACTATCACTAACCAATCCCGAATAATTTTGTAAGAAATAAAACCTTGTGTTTTATTTATTGGATTGTGTACTTATCTATGATATTTGCATAATATCTATCCTTGTTCAAATTCAAACCCTTAAACACTTTCTGGAAAGTTATACGCAAACTGTTACGTAAACGTAATCAGTTTAACGCGACATACACTCCAAAACAGTGAAATAAGCTTAACATACATTAAATAACCTTTACATAAATTAGAAATAAGTTTTGAAGGGTTTGGTATGGCAAAAACAAGTTTATTCGATCACAGGGACTATTTGCGTCAAACTGCAAAAGTCTGCCGATTCGCATAGCAACACACACTCCGGAACAAGATCATAAACTAAACATACCCTAAATACCCTTAACATAGCTTAGAAATAAGTTTTGAAGGGTTCGGTATGCGAAAATACGCTTATTTGATCACAGGGACTAAAAGCGTCAAAAACTGCAAAAGTTTGCACATACGCGCATATCTTACGTTCTGACCATATCCGAACATCCAAAAATCTTTTGTAATCACTAAAATATTATATTTTAGTGACAGGAATGCAAGAAATACCATTCGTCGCGCAATTCGGATCGTTTTCGCGTCCGTTCAAGTTTCGTCGTAAATAACCGAAAAATGAGATCGTACGACCAAAGGAACTGACATCTGTGATATTTCCAAGCATATTTCAAGTCCCCTATAATTTAACATCCTTGTAGAGCCTTGAAAATGTCTTAACGAGGGTTAAACGCGTCAAAAACATGTTATAGTGTGTGCAGGGACTAAACCTGCCAATTCTGAAACCTTAATACATGTCCTCGCGTCGCGCGACCCCTAGGGGGTGCCTCTATCGCACCGTTCGACCACCCTATTTCGACAGCAAGCTGGTTACCAGCTTCCAGCTTGTTTCCATGTTGTTTTTTTGATGGTTTTCATTGTTTGGAGGCCAAGTTTATGTATTCTCCAAGGCTTTAACTCACATCCACACACTTGTATGGTCAAGATTATTCCTTGATGGCTACAAAAACACTTGTCATGATCTTGTTAATCCAAGATTACTATAAATACCAAGCTCATTCATTCCTCCAAACTTGCTCATTCCTCATTTCTTCTCCCTTGAACTCTAATTGAAGGCTACCATCTTTTGGATGCCTTTTACCTGAGTTTTCTTGTTCATTTTCCAGCCTTAGAGCATTTTGTAAGTGTTCTTTCATGGCTAGTTTATTCATTTCAGCAATTATAAGCTGAAAGTCAAACAGTTTGACTACCGGTTTTGACCATGAATTGGTAAAGTCAAAGTTCAATCGAACTTTGCAACGTGATCATAATCACGATGGTTATAATCCCTTGCGATTATACCTACTAATTACCACATTAACTAGTCGTAGTGACGAGTCAAAGTTTCGGTCAAAATGCTTGTTTATGTGCATTTTACGATGGAACTATTTTCAGGTATCAAAACACTTTGTTTTGATGCCAAATAAGTTTTCTAACTTAGTTAAACATGTTTTAACATGTTTAACTCGTTACTACTAGTTTAGTGCTTATTTAGGGTCATAAGTCAAGCGGTCTAGACAACCGCTTAGACGTTCGAACTCGACCCGTTTGGTCGATCGTTAGGATCCGACCAAACACATATTGTGACCATAGTTATATAGGGAATAACCTCCAGAGGTTATACCTTATGGTCACTTTGTTTGGTTAGTTATTTGATAGGTTGTTTATATGCCCTTTAAAAATGACCAAAATGCCCTTTTTGCGCATAAATTCATTTTTAACATATGTAATCAAACTTTTAACATCTAAACTGATATAATAACATTTTTAAACATGTTTAGGCATATAGGACTTATCATGTGACATATATAACCATCCGACCTTATAATTACCCAAACGACATGTTAAAGTAGCGTAAACTACCTTAACGAGTCGTAACGGGCCACAAGCACTTAGGATTTCATTCTAATCAGAATGTTAAATCTATTAAATCATGCCATATGAGTTCCAATATTCATTTGATTTATAGAACTTCATTCTATCCTATCCCCCGGTTTAGGATTCGTTTATTAACATAGTGATCCAATACTAGGTGCCACTTGATTCCTTGACTTCCCGAGCTTTGTTAGTTCACTAAATCAAGGATACTTTCAATCTCAAGTGAGTACATAGTCCCCTCTTTTACCGCTTTCAAATGTTTTGGGGTGAAACACATGTGCCTACTTGTTACTTTCATATTTTCATGTTTTCATGACATATACATGCTATGTTCGACTAGTACACATATAGTACATGATTTTAATTTCCTTTTTTGCTATGTATGCTGACTTAGCATGCTAGCACATTGATTTCAATGATCCATTTTGCTTTATATGTTGACTTATCATATCTAGCACCTTGATCTCATGAACATTTCTACTTTGTATGTGTACTTAGCATACTTAGTACATGGTTTTTTTACATGACATGCTTACATTGATTATTAAAATTTTGGTATGTTAAACGAAATAAGATACATTCATTAACATTATCCCACCGACTGGTAGTATGTATGGTTTACCATAGGTTTGATAACCTCATTCCCGCTTCTTAGTTTGTTTGGAAGTATCCATTGGGGAATGACAGAACCTGATAAACAACTGACAAACCTTTGTCCTTATAAGGGTTTATCCGAAAGTCTCAAGACTTAAATGTATTCGAATAACAAACCACATAAATGTTCATATCAATAAAAGTAATGGTTTTCAAAACATAACTTTTGATTTAAACGTTTGTTTATTCAAAGATATTGTTTTGTACACGACATTCGGTTACACAAGACATTTGATTATTCATGACACTATTACATGTGGTTTGAGTAAAGACTTTTTACTTGCCATACAAGACATTGGTTATTTCTAAGACATTTGATATACAAGACATAGTTTATACTTGACAGTGTTACACATGACATCGGTTTAGACATGACATATTTTCACAAAGCATTGTTTTACATATAACATATTTTATACAAGGACATGATACTTTTTATACAAAGACATGACACATTTTATACAAAGACATGACATCTTTTTACAAAAGACATCATTTGGTTATTTATTTAACCATGCATTATTTCTTTTAAATCATTTGATTTTCACATTGATTTTCATATGATTTTACAAAAGAAAACATTTTTTACAAAGGTTCATGGCTAGTTTTTAGTTAAACAATTCTTCTAACAAATCAAAGCCATGAATCCTCATCACAAAACCTATGTTACTCACAGGCATTTTTATGCTGACGTACCTATTTTCACATGTGTTTCAGGTGCTTATGTTTGACTTTGAGCATGATTCACTTAGGGCGGACTTGGGCCTTAGTTACTCTAAAATCTACAAGACAATTGTTATGTATTAATTGTATTCTCCAAACAATGTAAACTATTAATTCAATAAAACAAAACTTTATGAGCCATGTGTTATGAAACAATTTGTAATGTGACTTCCCAATGTTTTCCGCCGCGTGCTGTTGTATTACGTGATTGGGGTGTTAAAGAACAACTTTATGCCAAATTCTCCAAGTGTGAATTCTCGCTGAAGGAAGTTCAATTCTTGGGCCACATTCTCAACGAACAAGGTATACATGTAGATCTCGCCAAAATCAGTGCGATTAGGGATTGGAGTACACCTACTACTTCTACCGAAGTTTGTTCATTTCTCGGTCTAGCTAGCTATTACCGCCGCTTCATCGCAAAATTCTCCAAGATTGTCGTTCCCCTCACTGCTTTAACTCAAAAGAATAAACCTTTTGAGTGGGGACCCAATCAAGAAGAAGCATTCCAAACCTTAAAATAGAAGCTTTGTGATGTTACTATTTTTTCCTTACCCGATGGCTGTGTTCTCATGCAAAGAGACAAAGTCATAGCCTATGCATCAAGACAATTGAAAATCCACGAGAAGAACTACACAACTCATGATCTTGAGTTAGGCGCTGTAGTTTTTGCTCTCAAAATTTGGAGACACTACCTTTATGGTACAAAATGTGTGGTTTTCACTTACCACAAAAGTCTCCAACACATTTTCAATCAGAAAGAACTAAATATGGGACAACGACTTTGGGTCGAACTTCTAAACGACTACGACTGCGAGATTCGCTACCATCCTGGTAAGGCGAATGTCGCAACTGATGTTCTTAGTCATAAGGAACGTGTCAAACTCCATTGTGTTTAAGTTCGATCAGATATCCAAACACACATTTTCAAATCCCAACGTACTTGCGTAATCCAAGGTTTGTTGAAAAACGAACTACCCCATCATCTTAAGCTCCAGCTTAAAACAAAAGACAATGGGTTACTCTATTTCATGAACCAATTGCGGGTTCCAAACTAAGACAATCTCTGCATCTTTTTTATGAACAAGGCTCATAAGACTTGTTATTCTATCCATCCTGGTGCAGACAAAATGTACAAGGATCTTTGTACCCAGTATTGGTGGCTGGGTATGAATAAGGACATAGCTTTGTACGTGTCCAAATGCCTTACTTGTCTTAAGGTAAAGGCAGAACATCAACGTCCTTCTGGTTTGCTTGAGCAACCAGAAATTCCGATATGGAAATGGGAGAACATTGCTATGAATCTCATCACCAAACTACCACGCACTTCTAGAGGTCATGATGCCATTTGGGTAGTTATTGATCATATAACAAAGTCAGCACATTTTTTGCCGATTCGTGAGGATTTATCTACTGAAAAACTCGCTAAGATCTATGTTGATAAGGTTTTATCTCGTCATGGTGTTCCTTTGAACATCATATCAGATTGTGATGCTCGATTCTCATCTCATTTTTGGAAGACCATGCAATCTGCCATGGGAACCAAACTTAATTTGAGTGCTGCATATCATCCTCAAACGGATGGACAGACCGAAAGGACAATCCAAACACTTGAGGATATGCTTAGAGCTTGTGTGATCGACTTTGGTGGTAGTTGGGATTCGCATCTACCTTTGATCGAATTCTCCTACAACAACAATTATCACTCCAGCATTAACATGGCTCCTTTCGAAGCTCTATACGGTCAAAAATGTCGTTCACTTGTCTGCTAGAATGAGGTTGGTGAGGTTCAACTCACCAGACCTGAACTCATTCTCGAAACAACAAACAAAGTCAAGAAAATTCGTGATAACCTTTTGACAGCTAGAAGTCGTCAAAAGAGTTATGCGGACAAACGACGTAAGCCCTTGGAATTCCAAGTTGGTGATCACGTCCTTCTCAAGGTATCCCCTTGGAAAGGTGTGGTTAGATTTGGAAAGAAAGGAAAACTTGCACCTCGATACGTGGGACCATTTAAGATCGTTGAGAGAATCGGAAAGGTGGCCTACAAACTTGAACTACCTTCTGAACTTGGGAACGTTCACCCAACTTTCCACATGTCCAACTTGAAAAAGTGTTTAGCTGATGAAAACCTTCACATCTTCCATTTGTTAAGGTAAGTTCATTTTTTTTTATTTCCTACATTTTTAGTTATAGATTGTTTGAGATCTTATTTGTTATGATTTGTTATTCTTCAATGGTTTGTTAATTGTAATATGTTATAGCTTTGTTGGAAGATTGAATCAAATCTTTAGGTATGTACATTAATTGATTTCTAATAGAAGCTCGGAACAATTCAAACTAGATTTTTGTCTCAAGTTTCAGGTTTGTTTGTTGGCTTTGTATTTTTACTCAGTGCCATTGTTTTTCCTAATATGCCTACTATATTTTATTGCTTATCTGAATATGCCTAGTGTCTGTTATTGCTTATCTGAATTTTTATTTGATTATTGTTATTAATCGGCATAAATAATTGTTCATTTCTTTCCCAAATCTACTTTTCTTTCAATTTTCTCTAAGGTGTTGTTTTTATATATTCTAAATTTGCAATCAAGTAAAAAGTAAAACATAATATTATAAGAATACAACTTCTTTTCGCCTACTGTCTTTAAATATTTAGATAAATTCAATTTCAAATGGAAGTTGAGCACACTAATATATATTGTTATTAAAAGAAACAGAACGGTTTATTTGAATGACAAAAATGATTCCTACTAAAATTTGTAACTAGCACAAATTCGATAAACTAATGACAAACACGAACCTACAGATCATGAACCGCTAAGTAATGATCTACCTACAAATAATGAACCTACAAACACTAAACCGGCAAATAACAAGTTAAGAGCCACCCAAAAAAATTTCGCTTAGGGCCACCAAAATGGTTGGACCGGCCCTACAAGATTTCTTTTGAGCAAATCCATTTTCTTATGAAGTGCTGACTGAAACTACTGGATACCATGTTTTTGATATTAATGTTAACTGCTGAATTTCTTTATAAGTAGTTTTAAGTTTAATGATTAATCCTAGCCCCTTGGTCAGATTAACGTGAAGCTTTTTGGATGGAAGAATCAACATTTTAAACTCTTATTGTCCTACCATCTTGACACTTCTTTGCTAACCCAGTGATTGGTGAAACCTTTTAGAAGGTATCAACTAAAATTTCTTGGGTAGGAAGAATACTGGATTTTCTTGAAAGTTTACCAGATTCTTTCTCTTGTTTTTGAAGGATGGATTTGAGAGATAGTTTGTACAATGTGCTCATTCTCCCCCTTTTTTTGTATCAATAGAGTTTGGAATTTTAAATTGTGTGTAGCACCACTATTGGTTAAATGTAGAGGTGGTTTTATCCTCACATGTAGTTTAGCTTTTTTTGGCTGGTGGCTTGTTGTTTAGTGACTAGTAGTTTAGTATACACAAGTTCCTTTTTGTCAAAAGGCCAACTGTTGGGCATATTTTGGCTCAGTTGGACTTAGTTTAAGGCATGTGGGTATCCATCTGCTTGAGATTGGAGACTTTAGTTCTCAGCTTGTTGCATCAAATCCACAAGTTTCAGATTTTGGGCATCATTAAAATTAATGAAATCATTTGCTCCCCCAGTAGAGGTGGTTAGATCATCAGTCGTATGAAGTAGAAACTACTGTAAGGACAATCTATGATGCCCCTTTTTCTTGGTACTGGGGACTTCCAGCTTTTATGTCTTTCATGGAAAACATAGTGTGTTGCATGCAAGGTGGTCTTACTTATGTTTCTGCTATCAGTCTATGATCCAATGGGATCGAGAAGAAGAGTATAAGCCACACACGCAATCTCATCAACATAATATACATGTGATGGATGTCATATATTCTTCATGTGGGTTATGATATGAACTTTGTAATATCTGAGCATTGATTTGGAGTATGATCTCTTTGATGTGTAAGTGAGATTTTCTCTTTTGATGATGTCCAGATGTTCATCCTTCATAAAACATGTGATGTCTTTGCAAAAATAGATGGAAGTTTGGAATATTAAACCAATAGTTTTAGGTCTTTTCTGCAGACATTTAGAAAAAATCTGAGAGGTTTCCGGTTTGGGGTTGGCATTAAGGTCAGATGTGAAGAAGTAACACCTGTCTTTTGAAGGTAGTAGGCTATTGAAGTAGATTTAACTTGTCAAAATATTTTTGAAATGTTTATGCCTTGGGATACCATAGGAGAGAGGTGTTCCTTAGGTAGGCAGGGGCAGTGGGCTCATTAGAGAAATTAAAAGAAATTAAGAATCATACATGTGTCCTTTTTGTGGAAGTAGTGGATGGAGAATCAATTGTTTTGAAAACTACTGGATGGAACCAGGCTTTTGTCAAACTACTGGTGTGTCACCAGAAGTTTTATTTTGAAGAAAAAGCGAAGGGAAATTGTTTTGAGTTTTATAATATAATAATATTTTTATAAGGTTTGTTAATCCAAATTTAACATTCCCAGCCTAGAAATTAGGCTTTGAAATATTAGTGTGTCCAGTGGGCATAGCATATATCTTATTGAAATGTAAGACCCAAGCTTACGTAACTGGGAATTTATAAAAAAAACTTTTACGTTTTATACAAATAATGCAAATAGACGTTCAAACAATGTTTCGGGTTTAATAAAAGTTCGTAACTGTTTAAAACACTTAAACACTTTAGAACTTAATACGTTCATAAAATATAAAACTCTTACAAAGTTCATAATTGATTCAGTTCGTAAAATAACAAAACAAAGCGGAATCTTGAACTTCAGTTGTGTTCGATTCGTCCATTATGCTTGATCATCACATGTAAGGCCCGAGCTATCACCTATACACCAATAACAACTCACATGTTAGTTATATGGTACTTAGACTTAGATTTATAACCCCAAAAACAATAAATAAATAATCAAAATTAATTTGAAGCCCACCGTAGGCTACGGTTGGTGTACCGTAGCTTACGACACACATAAAACAAACTGGACAGCAGGTCTCAACCGTAACCTACGGCGCCAACCGTAGGTTATGGTTGAGCTAGTCTGCAGCTTTTCCAAACTTGCCCCTTTTTATGAAAAATTGCGTAACTTTTCGAATATTTATCCGTTTCGCACGAAACTTTTTCCTACGTATTCGTAAAACATTTGCCCACATTTCTAACTTTTGAACCCATGATCCGGATTAACAAAATTTGTTTGTTTTACACTATTGATTCCAATATATATATATATATATATATATTAAATAATTGACCCGTTTGCATGTTTAAGCAAACGATCTCACAGATGTTACATCATTTTGCAAGAACATTATTTTTACGACTATACCCCATAACCCGGGGTATTATTCTTGCATTTTATGCAACCATTATCCGGTTCGCGATTGTGACAATTGACCCGTTCGACCTTTCAAAGGCCGAACTTTGATTAATCCAAATTCTTTTTAAGAAGTCTAAACCTTTCAATCATGACTCTTTAACCGAGTCAGTTTATTTATAGTTCGCGTCCCAACTTATGATTTTCATTTATATATCATCACAACTTCAAATGTGATGGATCGTGAATGGGAAAATCGTTATATTCCCATTCTACCCCCAAGTTAGATATTTTTATGAAAATGACCCATCATGTAACTTTAAGCCAAAATGGTTTAAGCCTTCCATTTTATACTATCATAAGTATTGACCGAATTATATAATTCATATTTAAACTACCCTTATGGGTTGTTTGCCCGATTATTCATTCGAGGGCGTTTTGGTCAACTTTAGTCTTTTTAGTCACGAATGGCATTTTGAAAGTTTGTTTGACCAAATATACTCTTTAAACCCGTATTCCATTTTAAATTCATTATATCCGTAAGAACATAATATCTAAATTTGATTTCGGTTGATATACCTCACTTTAGGCGAATTTAACGTTCACCCACGACTCAAAATAGCTTTCCTCGGCTATATGACCTCATTGAGAGTTTGACCAAATTTCACATACCTGGCTTGGTCAAAGCATTGACCCGTTTTAATAACTCACCATTTTAGTTACCATAACTCAAATCTCATAGGCTATTCGCCCCTGTGAGCATAAGACTCGACAAGCAATCATTAGCCGTTATTGTCAAATGGTGATAACATCACCATTTGACCCATTTAGCCTAAATGACCATGTTACTCAACTCTTGACCTTTCCCTTTTTGAGTTAGGACATTCAAACATTATAATATTGTGAGAAGGTATTTATTGACCTTCTCACTCATTTGACCCATCACGATTTACACCTAATGGCCATATTTCCGTAAGTCGTTTCCTTACACCTTTGACCCATCATGGCTTACACCATAGGGTGACTTTTCAAAAATCATTATTATTCGTCAACACATGACGGAATTACCATTTCACCCTTTTTACTACAAAACCTTACCATTTTTACTTGTTCCGACCCGTATCAGTTCGTGTCGGAACGTCATATTTCAAGGACTTATTTCAAATACTAAGTCACCTCGTTCTTAACCAAATACCTGAATAAATATACCATTTTAAAGATGTAAGCTTTAATTACCTTGCATCCAATTATGTTTTTCCCTCGTACTTGATCCGTTTGACCCGCTTCTTTCCCAGGCTTCCACCTAGCTTGTCAAGCGTTAAACTATTATTTATAATTCGCAAGATGGTTAGATTAGTCATTATTTATCACGACTATTCCACCTTACGGATTTTAGATCGAAATTATCATTCGATCTTATTATAGGTCAATTTGACTTTTAAAAAGTCAACTGCCTATTAACACATACAAACCCACAATTAAGTTCAACAACTCATTTAGGCATTTCATTAATTACCCGGTGGGCACTATTCTTAGGCCACCATTATAACTACGTTCCCCAACCAAGTTCATCTCATTTCTTTCGCTTTAACAAGTTCGAGCAATTATTAATATTAAGTTAACTTAGCTTTCGATTATCAATGCTAATTTATCCATTCATTATGCTAGAACTAAGGGTTTCACCTATATGTAAAACCCGTTTCATCATATTACTAGGCATTCATCCGAATACCTAATATAATCAAGTTCTACATACAAACTAGTAGACAACATGATTTCAAGTACCTATTAACATTAACACAACATCAATTTCATCATATAGTATAAACCCATTTCAAGTCATGTATGAACACCTACTTGAATCTCTAATTTGTTCAAGTATCTTATGCATGCATACAAGTATAATGATCATGTACACTTATATATTATCAATTTCATCATATAATCAAAACCCATTTCGTAATCTACTTATTAATCACTTATAAGTAACTTTACATCAAATATTTCATAATTTACTTATGTCTAACGAAATTAAGCATACATCTATGCCCAATTTCATCTTTGGATCATCATCCAACAATCTAATTGCAAGTATTATGTGACAACTGTGTTCTGTAGGCATCGTATAATGTAAAACAATGTGGATTATCAATAAAACAATGTACTTTGGTGTTATTATATGTGTTATTGTGTTTGATGACTTTACAATTTGATTCGATTCCGATTTCAAGCTTTAAATCACTTTCTGGAGGGTTATACGCAAAACTGGTGCATAAACGCAATCGGTTTAACGCGACGTACACTCCGGAACTGTGACGTAAGCCAAACATACCCTAAATATCCTTTACATAACTTAGAAATAAGTTTCGAAGGATTCGGTATGGCAAAAACATGTTTATTTGAACTAAAGAACTATTTACGACAAAACTGCGAAACTAACGTTGGTGACCGCCCGGATAATATCTGAATGCTGAAAATATTCTGTTATGATTAAAATTTATTTTTAATCAGGTCCATGTTGAAAAATAAATTAAAATGCCTAAAAACGTTATTTTTCAAGTTTAAGCGCGTACCGCGTGTTTCTGCGCGACACAGTGCTTCTACTGCAAAACACGGACAACGCAGCCAGTCCTGGCAACTGAAATTTATTTCAGTAATATTTTGGCAAGATTATTTTTATAGAATAATAAAAATAATTTAGAACACCATAAATCAGGATTTAAACGCTAGATAAAATACCCGGTATCCAGTTAAACACCCGTTTTTAGCCTACATATAACACATTTTATAAAAATATGCATATATATACACACATTTCGTGTATATGTGTAAGTAATACAAGTGTCCTTCCTTTCTTGCCACTTCTCTTCTCATTCTTGCCACTTATCTCTACTCCTTGACACTTGTATGTGCATGACACCTTCATATCTTCTATAAATACTTCTATATCTTCACTTAATTTTACAAGATCATTACAACACTCCATCACTTCTCTCTCTCCCTCTCCCAAACCGTCCCCCACCTCTCTCTCTCTTCACATCTTCATATTCTTCAATTACAAGTCCATTCAAAGCTTTGAAGTTCATCCATGGAAGTTGCAAGTTGAAGGGCTTTCAAAGGAGCTTCATTCTAGTCTTCTTCATCATCTTTTCTTCATCTTTGCACTAGAGAATCATCCCTCGCTATAAGCTAGTAGTAAGTCTTACACCTTGCTTCATTTTGTTCTTAGTCAATATATGTAGTATGATGAAATTTACAAGAACACTAAAAAGTTTAAACAAGAAATATGAACAAGAAACATGCTGATTTACATTTTTCAGCCGACTTCAACAGGCTGTAACTAGACCATTATAAATCGAAAAACAAATTTTCTGAAGCCTAAATTATGTATTTTTGAACAACCGATCAAATGGCATTGGAATCGTAATTTTTTGAGGTCATTTACTATTTTTAAAGGACTGTTTTTGGACAGCAGCTCAAGCTGTGTTTTTATTGCAGAAAAAGTGTGTTGTATTCGGAGTCATAACTTGAAACCTGAGTAAAATCAGCTCATGGGATTTTTACTGTAGGTGGTCACTGTTGTCACCGTGATCCTCCAACTGAAATTTCGTCAATCGGACTTACGATTAATTTTTAGTGAATTATTCCGTAGACTGCAATCAGAAAGTAACAAATCTGATTGCAGTCGGGTAAATAAATTTCTATAAAATATTGGTGATGAACTGGAACCCGATATTTTTACATAATAAAATTTGGATCGTGTGAAACATTCTATAAAAATTTGGGAATTTTTGGGAAGGTTAACTATTTTATAAAAATCCTCGAAAACATTCCAGTTTTGATTAATAAAGCTGAAACAACATAAGTAATGCTTTGCATGTCTAAATGTCAGGTTGCTTAATTGAGAACGATCTACGGGATATATGTAAAAAGAAAATGATATGCTATTAAGCATGAGCATCTCTATTTACAAAGGAGACTATGGCAAAATTTTCCGAAAATACAACACTTAGTAAATATTTTCTAAATAAGAGTTTACTAGAACATGGAACGAACAAATATCCCAACATGACATATGATTAAGTTAAAACATTAGCTATTTTGACAAATAATTATCACACGAAACAATATAAGAAACGTAACCCAAAATACTAAACTCTAAGCCAAGGCACGGCCCGCTCGTCTAATAGACATTAGTACGTTGTAGGTTGTCGTGTAGCGGACAGAGTTTGAGATTCGATTCAAGACGCACTACTGTGAGTACATAGACCCCTCTTTTACCGTTTTTCAAACATTTTGGGGTGAAACACATGTGCCTACTTGTTATTTTCATGCTTTCCATGTTTTCATAATATATACTTGTTATGTTCATTAGTACACTATTAATACATAATTTCATCTTCTTTTGCTATGTATGTTTACTTGACATGCTAGCGCATTGATTTACATGACTTTTCTGCTTTGTATGTTAACTTAGCATACTTAGTACATTGCTTTTTCATAACATGTTACATTTGATATGACATTTGGTTTGTACAACGGGACCAAAACACATTCATTAACATTAGCTACGCCGCTCGGTAGTAAGTAATGGTACCATAGGACTTGACAAATCCCGTTCCTAAAATCCTAGGTTTGTTTGGATGGATGGAATGACCGAATCCGAAAACATTTCTTTTGATAACCTTGACTTAGGGTTATCCGTCTGTCTCAAGGCTTGGATGTATGCGTTAACTTACCGCATAAGTGTTTGTATCAGTAAAACATGCATTTACTTTGCAAAACATAACTTTTTGATATATTCGAAATACTTTGTTTTGTACATTTTTACATTTGGTTTATGTGACACCACTTTACTTACCATACATAACATTTGTTACACATTACTTAACTACATTTGGACTTTTAACATTTGACATGGTTTATACATGGACTTTTTGGACAATTGGTTTAAACATGGACTTTATACATTGGTGGTTTGTTTAAGTGACTTAAGTAACGAGATGTGTGTAGTATGATACAAGCATGTTGGATACGCCGCTGGTACTTCCTATATATAAGTGCTTGTATTGTACTACATGTCGTAGCGTTATTTAGATCATTCAATTTGGACTTATACATTTTACATAAACAATATATTTTTATCACAAAACTTTGGTTAACAAAACAATTTACAAGGTTCATGACTAACTTTTATTAAAAGATTCTTTAAACTCAAGTCATGAATCCTATTTTCATAAAACCTAGGTATCTCACAGGCATTTTTATGCTGACGTACCTATTTTCACATGTGTTTTCAGGAGCTGTTGCTTAGGATGTTCGTGACACTCTAGGGCGGACCTGTGCCTTAGAGACTTAAAATAAATATGGAACTAGTTTAATTATGTGATGAACTCTTCGTTTCTGTTATTTTAAGACAATGTAACTCTTGGTTTGTTGAATAAAATGTAACTTTTAATTACCATGGTTGTGGAACAATAATTCTGTTACAACACTCCCTGACGTTTCCGCCACGATTTGATGTTTTACGTGGTCGTGGTGTGACAGAAGAGTTGGTATCAGAGCCAATGGTTATAGGGAATTAGGTTATTAGTAAAATTTTGACCTAGACTATAACTTTGTAGGACCCTAACACAAGTTACCTTGTGTTTAGATCTTAAAACAATACTATCACCTATCGTTAGGTGATTACCAAAACAAGTACACAAATCTCAATTCCATTTGAAAATCAATCATCTATCCTTAGATGATTTATTTTTAGGCTTTACGCCTTTAAAGTTTTCAAAATCTCGTCAAAGTTTTGGGTTCTAAATAGTGTGAACACGTGCAAACTGGAAGGGTGAATGCCTGTACCTTGGGTTTTCTGTCTAAGGCTAGAGTGTTCGTACAAATCCACATAATTGGACCAGTCACTCTTACCTGGGAACTCTTGGGGTGAGTGTTCACTTATAGGCGAGCATGTCTTCGCGAAGCATTATTTTTAACCCATTTATTTTGATTAGTCACTGTGTGTCGTTTGTTTGCTTTGTGATGCGGACAAATGACCACCATCTTTGCTTTTGTTGATTTTTCTTTCATCTCATTCTTTTCATCTAATCATCTCACTCGTTCCTTTCGTGTTTCCTCTTTTAGAATGCCTCCTCGACGCGAAAATCCGCTACCAAATGCTGAACTGGCAGAAATCATCGCACAACAAATGGCTGCTGCGTTCCCAAATCTTATTGCTCAATGGAACCAAGCCAACAACAACAATAATGCTCCATGCAATTTCAAGAGTTTTAACTCGGCTAAACCACTCAAGTTTAGTGGTTCTAAGGGAGCAACTGGGCTTCTTCAATGGTTCGAGAGCATTGAGAATACTTTCCGTCACGTTCAGTGTCCTGATAATCGCAAAGTCGAGTTTGCTTCCAGTGTGTTTCAGAAAAGAGCACTTACATGGTGGAACGGGGTTATGAGAGACCGTGGTGCAGAAGTTGCTCTAGCACAAACATGGGCTGAACTTAGGACTCTAATGATGATGGAGTTTTGTCCTCGTCATGAACTACGAGCTTTGGAAAGGGAGTTTGATGACTTGAAACAGGATAGTGGCGAGCACCGGGCGTATACTGATAGATATGAGGAGCTGAGTTTGTTATGCCCAACAATGGTTACCCCACTCGATAAGGCTATCGAAAGGTACATCGATGGTCTACCTGACTAAGTGCAAGACATCGTTACTGGTAGTAACCCTACCACAGTCCGTCAGGCGATCGAGTTAGCAGCGACATTGACTGAGTCGCAGATTCGGAAGGGTAAGTTGCACAGAAAGGGCGAGAAAGGTAAGAAGCAGGCGTCTGAAAAAGAGGATAGCAAGAAAGGTAACAACAAGAAGGATTCTGTTTCCTTGAAGGGTTCTAGGAAGCGAAAGGCTTCCCAAAACTACGCCGTTACTGCACAGGCTCAAGCTGCACCAAATCAGCCTGCGCAACCACTTGCCAAGAAACCTTATCAAGGCAATGCACCTTTGTGCAACAGGTGTAACAGTCGTCATCAGCCACACCTCCAGTGTCGTCAATGTACCAACTGTGAAAGACCTGGTCATCTTGCTGCTACATGCCGCATTCCTGCTAATCAGAATTGGGCATCTCAGAACCCGGCTCAACAAGTTGCTCAGCCTCTTGCTCAACAACAAGGTCAAGCTGCACGACCTCACTACCCACCAGGTTCTTGTTATAACTGTGGGGATCTGACCCACTACCGTAATCAATGTCCAAGATTGGTGAATGCGAATCCAGCTCAGGCTCAGGCTCGAGGTCGAGTCTTCAACATGAATGCACAAGAGGCACAAGCAGACAATGAAGTGGTTAACGGTATGTTCTTTGTTAATAATCAACCCGCATCTGTTCTTTTTGATTCTGGTGCCGATAAGAGTTTTGTGTCGTTATATTTTGAGCCATTGCTTCGCGTGTCTAGAACGAAACTAAGTAAGCCTTTGACAGTAGAAGTTGCGAGTGGTAATCCCGTTGTCCTTGATTCTGTTCTTCGCAATTGCCAATTGAACCTTAACGACCATCTTTTTCCCATTGACCTCACGCCCATGCAACTTGGAAGCTTCGACATTATTGTGGGTATGGATTGGTTAGCCAAGCATCATGCGGAGGTAGTTTGTTTTGAGAAGATTGTTCGGGTGCCGCTTTCGTCAGGTGAGATCCTACAGGTTCGTGGCGAGAAACCTGCTAGTAGTCTCAAGCTCATGTCTTATACTCAAGCTCGGAAGTATCTGCGAAAGAATTATATGGCCTTCTTGGCACATGTTACAACAGATAAAGGCAAAGGCAAGTCTATTCAAGATATTCCTGTTGTTCGGGATTTTCCGGAGTTGTTTCCTGAAGAGTTACCTGGTCTACCCCCAGCACGCCAAGTCGAGTTCCGTATTGATCTCGTACCTGGCGCAAATCCCATTGCCAGAGCTCCATATCGTCTTGCACCGTCTGAAATGCAAGAGTTGTCTAAGCAGCTTCAGGAGCTATCTGACAAAGGTTTTATTCGTCCTAGTTTTTCACCTTGGGGTGCTCCCATTCTTTTTGTCAAGAAGAAGGATGGATCCTTCAGGATGTGCATCGATTATCGTGAGCTGAACAAGCTTACCATCAAGAATCGATATCCCCTACCTCGCATCGATGATCTCTTTGACCAGCTACAGGGTGCTTCTTATTTTTCAAAGATTGATCTTCGTTCTGGGTATCATCAACTTCGTGTGCATGAAGAAGATATTCCCAAGATAGCATTCCGAACTCGTTATGGGCATTATGAGTTCACAGTCATGCCGTTCTGTTTGACTAATGCTCCTGCTGTTTTCATGGACTTGATGAATAGGGTTTGTAAACCTTATTTAGATAAGTTCATCATCGTTTTTATTGATGACATCTTGATATACTCTAAGACGCAAGCTTATCATGAGCAACATCTTCGTCTTACTCTGGAACTCCTGAAGAAAGAGCAATTTTTTGCCAAATTCTCCAAGTGCGAATTTTGGCTTAAGGAGGTTCAAGTTTTTGGGCATATTGTCAACGAACAAGGTATTCATGTAGATCCCTCCAAGATCAGTGCGATTAAGGATTGGGATACGCCTACTACTCCTACTGAGGTTCGTTCTTTTCTTGGTCTCGCGGGTTATTACCGCCGCTTCATAGAGAATTTCTCAAAGATTGCAGTTCCTTTAACTGCTCTAACTCAGAAGAATAAGCCCTTTGAATGGGGTTCTAAGCAAGAGGAAGCGTTTCAGACCTTAAAGCAGAAGCTTTGTGACGCGCCTATTCTGACTTTACCAGAGGGCAATGATGATTTCGTCGTTTATTGCGATGCATCTAAATTGGGAATTGGCTGTGTTCTGATGCAAAGGAACAAAGTTATAGCCTACGCATCAAGACAATTGAAGGTGCATGAGAAGAACTACACCACTCATGATCTTGAGTTGGGTGCAGTTGTCTTCGCTTTTAAAATTTGGAGACACTATTTGTATGGTACAAAGTGTGTGGTTTTCACAAACCACAAAAGTCTTCAGCATATCTTCAATCAGAAAGAACTCAACATGAGGCAAAGACATTGGGTTGAGCTTCTAAACGACTATGACTGCGAAATTCGCTACCATCCTGGTAAGGCGAATGTCGTAGTCGATGCTTTGAGTCTTAAGGAACGTATTAAGCTTCATTGTGTTCGCGTTCAATCTGATATTCAAGCACGATCTGATATTCAAGCCCGCATCTCTCAGGCTCAACATGCTTATGTTTCACAAGACTTGGAATTACCCTATCACATTAAACCTGATCTTGAACTGAAGGACGATGGATCATATTATTTCATGGATCGTTTGTGGGTCCCAAGGCTAGATGATCTCTGCACTTTGCTTATGGATGAAGCTCATAAGTCTCGTTATTTTATTCATCCTGACTCAGATAAGATGTATAAGGATCTTCGTACTCGGCATTGGTGGCCCGGTATGAAGAAAGACATTGCCTTGTATGTTTCAAAATGCCTTACTTGTCTTAAGGTCAAGGCTGAACACCAACATCCTTCTGGTCTTTTGGAGCAACCAGAGATTCCAGTTTGGAAATGGGAAAACATTGCTATGGATCTTATTACCAAACTTCCGCGCATTAAAAAGGGTCATGATGCCATCTGGGTAGTTGTTGATCGTCTTACTAAGTCAGAACATTTCTTGCCAATACGTGAGGATTTTTCTGCTGAAAGGCTGGCTAAAATCTATGTGGATGAAATCGTATCTCGACATGGTGTTCCTTTGAACATTATTTCTGACAGAGATGCTCGCTTCTCTTCTCGTTTTTGGAGAACCATGCAATCTGCTATGGGGACCCAACTTAATCTAAGCACAGCTTATCATCCACAAACAGATGGCCAAACTGAAAGAACAATCCAGACTTTGGAGGATATGCTTAGAGCTTGTGTGATCGATTTTGGTGGTAGTTGGGATTCACATCTTCCATTGATTGAATTCTCCTACAACAACAGTTATCACTCCAGCATCAACATGGCTCCTTTCGAGGCTCTCTATGGTCAAAAATGTCGTTCACCAGTTTGCTGGAATGAGATAGGTGAGGCTCAACTTACTGGACCTGACCTCATTCTAGAGACAACTGATAAGGTCAAGAAAGTTCGTGATAACCTTCAGACAGCTCGAAGCCGTCAAAAGAGTTACGCGGACCAAGGACGCAAGCCCATGGAATTTCAAGTCGGGGATCGTGTATTACTTAAGGTCTCACCTTGGAAAGGTGTGATCAGATTTGGAAAGAAAGGAAAACTTGCACCTAGATATGTTGGACCATTCAAGATCGTCGAAAGAATCGGTAAGGTAGCCTACAGACTCGAGTTACCTCCTGAACTTGGGAATGTTCATCCAACTTTCCACGTGTCCAATCTCAAGAAGTGCTTAGCTGACGAGAACCTCCACATACCGCTTGACGAAATTCGTGTTGATAAAACACTGCACTTTATCGAGAAACCTGTGGAGATAGTGGACCGTATATTCAGACAGTTGAAGAACAAACGGATTCATTTGGTCAAAGTTCGCTGGGAATCCAAATGTGGCCCCGAGTTTACTTGGGAACATAAGGACCAGATGAAGGCGAAATATCCGCATTTGTTTTCACAAGTTTCCTCTCTCTCCCTCACCCAAACCATCCCCCACCTCTCTCTCTCTTCACATCTTCATCTTCTTCAATTACAAGTCCATTCAAAGCTTTGAAGTTCATCCATGGAAGTTGCAAGTTGAAGGGCTTTCAAAGGAGCTTCATTCTAGTCTTCTTCATCATCTTTTCTTCATCTTTGCACTAGAGAATCATCCCTAGCTATAATCTAGTAGTAAGTCTTACACCTTGCTTCATTTTGTTCTTAGTCAAGATATGTAGTATGATGAAATTTACAAGAACACAAAAAAGTTAAAACAAGAAATATGAACAAGAAACATGTTGATTTACATTTTTCAGCCGACTTCAACAGGCTGTAACTGGACCATTATAAATCGAAAAACAGATTTTCTAAAGCCTAAATTATGTATTTTTGAACAACCGATCAAATGGCATTGGAATCGTAATTTTTTGAGGTCATTTACTATTTTTAAAGGATTGTTTTTGGACAGCAGCTCAAGCTGTGTTTTTACTGCAGAAAAAGTGTCTTGTATTCGGAGTCATAACTTGAAACCTGAGTTGAATCAGCTCATGGGATTTTTACTGTAGGTGGTCACTGTTGTCATCGTGATCCTCCAACTGAAATTTCGTCAATCGGACTTACGATTAATTTTTAGTGAATTATTCCATAGACTGCAATCAGAAAGTTACAAATCTGATTGCAGTCGGGTAAATAAATTTCTATAAAATATTGGTGATGAACTGGACCCCGATATTTTTACATAATATAATTTGGATCGTTTGAAACATTCTATAAAAATTTGGGAATTTTTGGAGAAGGTTAACTATTTTATAAAAATCCTCAAAAACATTCCAGTTTTGATTAATAAAGCTGAAACAACATAAGTAATGCTTTGCATGTCTAAATGTCGGGTTGCTTAATTGAGAACGATGTAACACCCCGAAAACGGGTTTGGTAATTAACCCATGTGAATACTAAAAGACGGGTAAAGTACCGCTAGTAGTAAAATAACCCGGTAAATATTCGGGATTTAATAAGAAATCCTAATATTAAATACAAGCGAAACAAAGTTTTAATGAATTGAGTTTATAAGAGCCCGAGTTAACGGAACTTAAAATAAACCGGGTTATGACTTCCCGAACCCATTAAGTTAACTAGGAATGCTTAACCTAGTAAGTAAGTGGGGAATAATGTTAGAAATAAGTAGGTTATGCCTTACTTAATTAACTAACCAAACATGAGGGACCAAAATGGGATAACCTGGAAATGGTTTTAATTAAACCAAATAAAATAACACAACACACACACAAGTGTGTGTGGTGCGTGTTCTGGTCGACCAAGAAAAGGCTCCCAGGAGCCAAAAACCCTAACTCAATAAGATCCAGCAAATTGAAGGTCAAATTTAACCCAAATCGGATGCATGAACACATATTAATGATCACCTAGTCGAAGGGATCACAAGGTATGTTAAATTTTATGATTTGGTGATACTTTGAGATTATGATGAACAATCATAATCAAAATTCTGGAATTAATGTTAAATCTATCAGTGTTATTTTGATTATATCTTGGTTTAGAAGCAAACCCTAGTAGAAATCTCGATGAATTGTTGTCAAACAAGGGATTTAATAATTACCCTATTATGAGCTAAGTGGGTTTTGGTTGAATGGATGAAATTGATGTTCTAATGGTGTTTATAAACATCATACTAACTCATAAGAATGAACTACTTGAGCAAATTAGAGATTTTGTTAAGAGTTCATAAGTAACTAGAAGTGGGTCTAGACATAAGAGTTAAACCATGATTTTGATGATCAAAGTGGGTATATGCTTATAATGACTGAAATTACATGTTGATTTATCATTACTTGAGGTAGGAATTTGATGACATGTTAGTTAATTTGTCACCTCAAAAGATGATGTTCACTAAGTGGTGATTTTGATGTTAATCTTAGAATATCCTTTTTGTCGTGTTACGAAAAGATAATTATGACGTAAGCCATAGTAGGCCAAAAAGTGTTAAGAAATGGAATTATAAGTAAAGTGACCGCACGGTGTAAATCGGAGCGAGTCATATATACGAGGTGGTAAATAAATGTCATCTCGCTAATATAATCGGTCAATTTGACTAAACGGGTCAAAAGGTGTAGACATCACCTTTTGACAATATCGACTAATGATTTCTGTCGAGTTATATGCATACATGAATAGATATCCTATGGGTACTCGCATCTTTCTTAGTTAGCGATTTCAAAGCAAGGTATTAAAATCGGGTTAATAAGTTGATCCGAGTCAGGTATGTATAATATAGATCAACTCATCATTTAGAACTTGAAGTTCTATGAGAGTTAGGTAAAGTAAAAAGGGAAATTCGGTTACCTTTAAAGGCAATCCGAAGGATTTAAATTATAGACAGAGTGTTTTGAAAATAAGAGTTGATTAAAATGAGATTTTGGGCGTACATAGCTTAAGCAATGCCCTTCATTGTAAAAGAAGGGTTAAAAATGACCAAAACGCCCTTGTAAGCAAAAATTAAGCAAACAACCTTTAGAAGTCGCGTGAAAACGAGTTTTATAATCATGTTAATACTTAGAATAAGTCTAATAGCGTAAGATGTAAATCCTTGGTCAAAAGACTCTATATGAGTCTTTGCCGTAGATTGATAATCCGAAGGGTAAAACTAGGATTAGATAGATTGTCACATTTAAAACCATCACAAATATAGATGTGATGGAAGGTCATTTAATAACTAATGTAGAAATAAAATGCTAGGAAGAAATGGGTGTGAGTTATGTGTAAAAGTTGCTTAATTGTCCTTAACGGGTCAAAATAAGCACTTGGGTATAAGCGGGTTTAAAAATCCGTAGGAAACCCATGATTTGAGCCAAATATGTTAGACGATATAGAAATTAGAAGATTCACGAGAATTTGGGATCAAACAAATAAGTTTGTTTGATAAATACATGAACGGGTCAAAATTGGTGAAAAGGGTAATAAGCCGAAGACTTAAATATCTTAAATCTTATCAAGCCGGATGTCGGATTTTAACTCCATATGATGGAGAATCAAATTACAAACATGTAGGAAGAAACGGTAGGTCAAACGGATAAGCGGTTTGAAAGATACGAAAGATTTCGTATCAATAAACGGCAAAATAGAAGGGTTGAAATGCAGGTGCCACCGTAAATTACGGTGCCACCGTAATTTACGGTGGAGCTTAAAATGTTACGGTGGTTATATACTGATTTACGGTGGAAGGCTAAACTCCCAGGGGTTACCGTAAATTACGGTCCCACCGTAATTTACGGTGGACCCAGAAACAAAAATATATTTTATTTTAGTTTAAGTTCTCAGATTCGTTTAGATGCGTTTTAAATCCTATATGACTAAAGCATTTCATGTTTTTATGAAATGTAGGTACTTGACGGATGCCGGAAGAAGATCAAGCTCAACGAAGAACCGAACACGATAATGATACACGTTTCCGCACTTTGTAACGTTGTAAATTTTAAACAACGAATTCGATCACGTTTTGTAGATTAACTTATGAATTGTAAAAGTTTTAATAAACCCGTATTTTTATAGCATGTGTAGTCTTAACTACACATCTAATCGTTGGTAATTACATACAAAATCGTTAATTAGTAACTAGGGTGTTACAAGTTGGTATCAGAGCACTGGTTTAAGAGATTCAAGTATGGTGGGGAGAACCATGCTTGGATTTAAACCTTACGCTCTTGATAAAGAATAGTGTTCGGTTCGAAGCTTGATCGCAAATCCGGTAAGTACAAGTATGTTAATAGTTTAGCATGCTAAAGTGTTGTAAACAACACATAGGGCTATCGTGTGATACACGTTACCCCAATTAAAATGAATGATATAGTTGACGAAAATACGCGCGTTGACGCGTATAGTAGAAAAAGCCTTGTATTATAATACGGGCGATTATTGAAGTTGATGTTACTAACTTTTGTGAATGCTTTAATTGAAGGACACTCGCGTTTGAAGACGACGAGAGTCAAACGAATTGTGGATATGATGATGGAATGGTCCGAGATATGACAAGAAGAGCATGCTCATTAAGGACCTAAATCGCGTAATGGTCACTAACAAGGCTAATGGCAAGAAAAGCCCGTTAGGGCAAGCATTTACCAGGTTCACGTTTAAATTATTGCATGAATATAAATATGCAACAAATACGTAGAAACTGATAGTTGCATATGTAGATTGAAAACTTGGAAAAACCCGGATAGAAAATGTATTCGGGATATTGTTTCCAAGAGAAACAAATAGAGGCGTTACTCACATAGGGCGTGATGTGAAAACTATAAAAAGGTCATGTGTGTCATGTGTTAATCGCTTACTCTGGCCAAGTAAGTAGTGGCATATGATACCATGAACTTCTTATGGCGGACACGTTTACATCCGATGTAGTAAGGACGGTGTGAATGGGGCTAACTTAAAAGTACCCAAAAGAATCAGATAAGCAAAATGTTTGATAATAATGTAAACGCACAACCGAGCGACGGAAGCGTATTACATCAGGATAATGAGCCCGAATGAAGGGACAAAGAAGCATGTAAAATGATTTAAACAAGTATTGGGAGGGAGTGTACTTACACTCGAACCCAGAAAACGCAAGCATGTAAAATGATTTAGACAAGTAATGGGAGGGAGTGTACCTACACTCGAACCCAGAAAACGCAAGCATGTAAAATGATTAGACAAGCATTGTGAGGTAGTGTACTTACACTCGAACCCGGAAAATGCGAATATGTCCCTTAACGGGTCGTTTTTGTAAAACGTCCAACGTAAGGACAAAGTCAGAAAATTTCGCCCGGAAATAAACAAATGAAACCTTAGACTACGATCAAGGTCAACTAAAGCTCATAAGCGAAAATATACGATTTTAAACATAGCAAGACATGCTTAGAAGCTATATAGGAATATATATATATACATTTGAATGTAGATACAAATAAAAGATGATTTACGGGATCATCATAACTTACGGGATTAAACACAGTGTTAAGGTCTACGGGACCAGAATGACCCTTGGGTCACGAAAAGAAAAGGAAATAAACCTTAGTGTTTTCAGTAAAAAGGGGGTGAAGACCTAAGGAAATAGCCTACGAGGCTATGTGAAAGAACCTACGGGCTACTTAACAAAGCGAGAGAACCAGTTGAAAATCCCCGCATAAAAACTAAGACTGTAAAAGAATAAATTATGGACTGTCAATATCCTGGTAAGGATAATTGACAAAAGTTAAAGAAAAGACCCTAAAACTAAAACTTCGGTTTTAGTAAGAAATAACGTTTTTACAAATATAAATTCTGATAAGAATTTGAATAGTGAGCATGAAAGGTCCAAGTCTTGACACCATAGGCGCAAGACGTTATATTCAAAAAGTGATATTTCGGAAAGGAAATTTTGATATAAATTAAACATGATGTAACAAGATCACGGTCAAGAAATGTAATGTGAAGTAGAATCACATTATAACCAAGCAAGCGGTAAAAAAAAGGTAACTGGACTAATGAGTCTAATTAGTGAGACCGGTCAAAGTCATTTAAATAAATTTGGTTTGCTTGAAGCGGTAGGTTCGGTATGACTGGACCGAATAAATAAATTTGAGGATAAAAGAAATTGCTGCTAAAGGTGAAAAGATTTCACTAAAGGCCTTTAAACGGGTCAGAGTAACGGATTCATAAGGAATTTGATGGTATATGAAAGCGATGGATATCGCTAAGTTAACTAAACTAGTGGAAATAACGAGACTACGTTATTTCGAAGTTACATTATGTCATATGAGATACGTAGAGGTTCTGTAACAAAAAAGACATTACCATAATTTTCTGGTAATGCTAACAATTGGTTAAAGTAGGAGTAATGCTTGAGAGATTACTCAAGTCAAACGCATTGGGTTTAGAAACTCAATGAACTAGATAAGCAAGGTTTCGAGGACGAAACCTCTTTAAGGGGGGTAGACTTGTAACACCCCGAAAACGGGTTTGGTAATTAACCCATGTTAATACTAAAAGACGGGTAAAGTACCGCTAGTAGTAAAATAACCCGGTAAATATTCGGGATTTAATAAGAAATCCTAATATTAAATACAAGCGAAACAAAGTTTTAATGAATTGAGTTTATAAGAGCCCGAGTTAACGGGACTTAAAATAAACCGGGTTATGACTTCCCGAACCCATTAAGTTAACTAGGAATGCTTAACCTAGTTAGTAAGTGGGGAATAATGTTAGAAATAAGTAGGTTATGCCCTACTTAATTAACTAACCAAACATGAGGGACCAAAATGGGATAACCTGGAAATGGTTTTAATTAAACCAAATAAAATAACACAACACACACACAAGTGTGTGTGGTGCGTGTTCTGGTCGACCAAGAAAAGGCTCCCAGGAGCCAAATACCCTAACTCAACAAGATCCAGCAAATTGAAGGTCAAATTTAACCCAAATCGGATGCATGAACACATATTAATGATCACCTAGTCGAAGGGATCACAAGGTATGTCAAATTTTATGATTTGGTGATACTTTGAGATTATGATGAACAATCATAATCGAAATTCTGGAATGAATGTTAAATCTATGAGTGTTATTTTGATTATATCTTGGTTTAGAAGCAAACCCTAGTAGAAATCTCGATGAATTGTTGTCAAACAAGGGATTTAATAATTACCCTATTATGAGCTAAGTGGGTTTTGGTTGAATGGATGAAATTGATGTTCTAATGGTGTTTATAAACATCATACTAACTCATAAGAATGAACTACTTGAGCAAATTAGAGATTTTGTTAAGAGTTCATAAGTAACTAGAAGTGGGTCTAGACATAAGAGTTAAACCATGATTTTGATGATCAAAGTGGGTATATGCTTATAATGACTGAAATTACATGTTGATTTATCATTACTTTAGGTAGGAATTTGATGACATGTTAGTTAATTTGTCACCTCAAAAGATGATGTTCACTAAGTGGTGATTTTGATGTTAATCTTGGTAAAAATAACTAGTTAGGAACTAGTTAGTAAATATGTAAAATTATGCACATTAGGTGTTTGTTAAAATGCCTAAATGAGAACTAAGTGTTGATAATGTGCCTAATTGAGTCTTGTGAACTTGATAGTGTAATCATATGTGTTAATTGGTGATTTGACTTTTAAATAGTCAAACCAACCATTAATAAGATCGAATGGTAATTGTGATAGAAAATATGTAAGATGGAATAGTCATAATTAATGATGACTAATATAACCGTCTTACGAATTATGATGATAGTTTGACGCTTGACAAGCTAGGTGGAGGCTTGGATAGGAAGCGGGTCAAACGAAGCAAGTATGAAGGAAAAGCGTAATTCGGATGCAAGGTAAGTATATCTTACACTAGTCATATATCTTAGAATATCCTTTTTGTCGTGTTACGAAAAGATAATTATGACGTAAGCCATAGTAGGCCAAAAAGTGTTAAGAAATGGAATTATAAGTAAAGTGACCGCACGGTGTAAATCGGAGCGAGTCATATATACGAGGTGGTAAATAAATGTCATCTCGCTAATATAATCGGTCAATTTGACTAAACGGGTCAAAAGGTGTAGACATCACCTTTTGACAATATCGACTAATGATTTCTGTCGAGTTATATGCATACAGGAATAGATATCCTATGGGTACTCGCATCTTTCTTAGTTAGCGATTTCAAAGCAAGGTATTAAAATCGGGTTAATAAGTTGATCCGAGTCAGGTATGTATAATATAGATCAACTCATCATTTAGAACTTGAAGTTCTATGAGAGTTAGGTAAAGTAAAAAGGGAAATTCGGTTACCTTTAAAGGCAATCCGAAGGATTTAAATTATAGACAGAGTGTTTTGAAAATAAGAGTTGATTAAAATGAGATTTTGGGCGTACATAGCTTAAGCAATGCCCTTCATTGTAAAAGAAGGGTTAAAATGACCAAAACGCCCTTGTAAGCAAAAATTAAGCAAACAACCTTTAGAAGTCGCGTGAAAACGAGTTTTATAATCAAGTTAATACTTAGAATAAGTCTAATAGCGTAAGATGTAAATCCTTGGTCAAAAGACTCTATATGAGTCTTTGCCGTAGATTGATAATCCGAAGGGTAAAACTCGGATTAGATAGATTGTCACATTTAAAACCATCACAAATATAGATGTGATGGAAGGTCATTTAATAACTAATGTAGAAATAAAATGCTAGGAAGAAATGGGTGTGAGTTATGCGTAAAAGTTGCTTAATTGTCCTTAACGGGTCAAAATAAGCACTTGGGTATAAGCGGGTTTAAAAATCCGTAGGAAACCCATGATTTGAGCCAAATATGTTAGACGATATAGAAATTAGAAGATTCACGAGAATTTGGGATCAAACAAATAAGTTTGTTTGATAAATACATGAACGGGTCAAAATTGGTGAAAAGGGTAATAAGCCGAAGACTTAAATATCTTAAATTTTATCAAGCCGGATGTCGGATTTTAACTCCATATGATGGAGAATTAAATTACAAAGATGTAGGAAGAAACGGTAGGTCAAACGGATAAGCGGTTTGAAAGATACGAAAGATTTCGTATCAATAAACGGCAAAATAGAAGGGTTGAAATGCAGGTGCCACCGTAAATTACGGTGCCACCGTAATTTACGGTGGAGCTTAAAATGTTACGGTGGTTATATACTGATTTACGGTGGAAGGCTAAACTCCCAGGGGTTACCGTAAATTACGGTCCCACCGTAATTTACGGTGGACCCAGAAACAAAAATATATTTTATTTTAGTTTAAGTTCTCGGATTCGTTTAGATGCGTTTTAAATCCTATATGACTAAAGCATTTCATGTTTTTATGAAATGTAGGTACTTGACGGATGCCGGAAGAAGATCAAGCTCAACGAAGAACCGAACACGATAATGATACACGTTTCCGCACTTTGTAACGTTGTAAATTTTAAACAACGAATTCGATCACGTTTTGTAGATTAACTTATGAATTGTAAAAGTTTTAATAAATCCGTATTTTTATAGCATGTGTAGTCTTAACTACACATCTAATCGTTGGTAATTACATACAAAATCGTTAATTAGTAACTAGGGTGTTACAAACGATCTACGGGATATATGTAAAAAGAAAATGATATGCTATTAAGCATGAGCATCTCCATTTACAAAGGAGACTATGGCAAAATTTTTGAAAATACAACACTTAGTAAATATTTTCTAGACAAGAGTTTACTAGAACATGGAACGAACAAATATCCCAACATGACATATGATTAAGTTAAAACTTTAGCTATTTTGACAAATAATTATCACACGAAACAATATAAGAAACGTAACCCAAAATACTAAACTCTAAGCCAAGGCACGGCCCGCTCGTCTAATAGACATTAGTACGTTGTAGGTGGTCGTGTAGCGGACAGAGTTTGAGATTCGATTCAAGACGAACTACTGTGAGTACATAGACCCCTCTTTTACCGTTTTTCAAACATTTTGGGGTGAAACACATGTGCCTACTTGTTATTTTCATGCTTTCCATGTTTTCATAATATATACTTGTTATGTTCATTAGTACACTATTAATACATAATTTCATCTTCTTTTGCTATGTATGTTTACTTGACATGCTAGCGCATTGATTTACATGACTTTTTTGCTTTGTATGTTAACTTAGCATACTTAGTACATTGCTTTTTCATAACATGTTACATTTGATATGACATTTGGTTTGTACAACGGGACTAAAACACATTCATTAACATTAGCTACGCCGCTCGGTAGTAAGTAATGGTACCATAGGACTTGACAAATCCCGTTCCTAAAATCCTAGGTTTGTTTGGATGGATGGAATGACCGAATCCGAAAACATTTCTTTTGATAACCTTGACTTAGGGTTATCCGTCTGTCTCAAGGCTTGGATGCATACGTTAACTTACAACATAAGTGTTTGTATCAGTAAAACATGCATTTACTTTGCAAATCATAACTGTTTGATATATTCGAAATACTTTGTTTTGTACATTTTTACATTTGGTTTATGTGACACCACTTTACTTACCATACATAACATTTGTTACACATTACTTAACTAGATTTGGACTTTTAACATTTGACATAGTTTATACAAGGACTTTTTGGACAATTGGTTTAAACATGGACTTTACTAGAGTGGTGGAAACTCTTACTGTGGAGGGGAGGAGAGGAAGAGGCAGACCCAAACTGACATGGGAAGAGCAGATTAGGCATGATTTACTAGAGTTGCATCTTTCCGAGGACATGGTCCAAGATAGGACTTCGTGGAGGCGTAGGATTAGATTTAAGGACTTCTAGAGGATATTGCAGTAAGGTCTTAGGGGTATTTTTGGGACGTAGGTTTTTCTTATTCTTTAAGTGACTTTACCAGCGATTGACTTCTTATGTTTATGCGGGAATGAGGTTGTATGATATTATACATGATTTACATTATACTGTGTCACTCTGATCACTTTCTTGGTATAGGTGACTGCTTTTTTTCTATATTCTATTTGTCTATATTCTTTGACTTGATGTGCTGGTATGTTGTTCGTCTTGGAGCCGAGGGTCTCTTCTGGAAGCAGCCTCTCTATCCCTAGGGATAGAGGCAAGGTCTGTCTACATCCCACCCTCCCCAGACCCTATAAGTAGCTTTGCTATTTGTGGGATTTACTGGGTATGGTTGTTGTTGTTGTTGTTGGTTTATACATGGACTTTATACATTGGTGGTTTGTTTAAGTGACTTAAGTAACGAGATGTGTGTAGTATGATACAAGCATGTTGGATACGCCGCTGGTACTTCCTATATATAAGTGCTTGTATTGTACTACATGTCGTAGCGTTATTTAGATCATACAATTTGGACTTATACATTTTACACAAACAATATATTTTTATCCCAAAACTTTGGTTAACAAAACAATTTACAAGGTTCATGACTAACTTTTATTAAACGATTCTTTAAACTCAAGTCATGAATCCTATTTTCATAAAACCTATGTATCTCACAGGCATTTTTATGCTGACGTACCTATTTTCACATGTGTTTTCAAGAGCTGTTGCTTAGGATGTTCATGACACACTAGGGCGGACTTGTGCCTTAGAGACTTAAAATAAAGATGGAACTAGTTTAATTATGTGATGAACTCTTCGTTTATGTTATTTTAAGACAATGTAACTCTTGGTTTGTTGAATAAAATGTAACTTTTAATTACCATGGTTGTGGAACAATAATTCTGTTACAACTCTCCTCGACGTTTCCGCCACGATTTGATGTTTTACGTGGTCGGGGTGTGACATATTCTACTTGTCTCAAATCACAACTTTCACCAATCTAGGTTTTAAGACATACCTTATGATCTCCTTGTGTAGGTGATCGTTAATTCATGTTCATTCATGAGTTTGAGCTCCAATTCCACCTTCGATTTTGATGATATTGGATGAACAAGGGTTTCCCCTTGTCTTCACCTACTGATGATCGCATACACACACACACTATGTGTGTGTTATGTCTAAATTTTAGTTTTTAAAACTCTAGTTTCCTTTTTGATAACTTTAGTCCCTCAAGTTTGAGATTTCAATTATAAATGAATATAATCCAATATTTATCACTTAACAATACGAATAATCAACTAGGTTAATTATCCTAGTTGCATACTTCCCGTCAATTATCAATAAACATGATAAATTTAATTTACTAGGTTTTGGGGATTCTACAACCCGACTTAGATCATGTACCGATAGTCTCGGGTCTTTTATAAACTTTATTCTAAAAGGCATTCATCTATCTTTTATTTAACATTAGGTTTATTTAATTAAATCTTAATGTTTACTGGGTTAGTTTTTACCACTAATGGTATTTTACCCGCTTTTTAATATTAACATGGTTTGATTACCAAACCCGTTTTTAGGGTGTTACATGAAATAACATAGACCTTATTGAAATCATATAACCTGACTGACAAACTGAAGCACTGGTCATTGTAGCATCACTTACTCGTTAGAATAGTATGTATACCAAATTCATTCAAAAATCAAGCACAAATATGAAAACCTAGATAATAATAGAGCGAGATCAAACTCATGCCTTAACCAACACTTGAGAGTCGATAAAGATATTTCAAACGTTTAGAAGGACACCAAAGGATGATCACTGGAGACGGAGGTAACCGAAGATCATCACTGTCGAATTCAAACATCAAATTCGTTGTCGTAGGGCCTTTATTTTTGCCAAAGAAAAAAAAAGAAATAGGGGAAATTTTATATGCTCATGCGACTACGGTCTAGAATCCGTGAAGGGGTGGAGGCTATTTAGAGTAAATTGTCGGTGATGGCTTCGGCGGGAGAGAAAATTAGGTTAAAGAAGGTGGTGGCATCCAAGCAACGTTCAACATTAAAGATGGCCATAAGAGAAGAATTTCAAGGTGACACGTGTTGTGACTGATAAGCTACACATTTACATGTGTAGTCATACATGGAGAAAAAGGAATGGAGTTATTTTTTGGATTTCGTACATATGTTTTAAAATTTTGGGACAAATGCATATTTCCCCTAAAAAACTGCTTAATTGCGTATTTACCCAACTTAAAATTAAAATTGCATATATCCCCTTCGTACATATGTATTTTTTTTAGTTTTAGTAAAAATAAGGGTAAAAAAGTCATTACATAACTTGTTTTTAATGAAATAAATCAAAATGAGTAAATTTGTAATTGAGAAAAATGCCCGGATAGTCCCTGTGGTTTCGCCTTTTTTCACTTATAGTCCCCAACTTTCTAAAACTACCTGAATAGTCCCCAAGTTTTCAATTTTTGTTCCCGGATAGTCCCTGGGTCTAACTTCAGTTTGTTTTCTCTGTTAAGTGGGTGTGAAATGACCAATTTACCCTTTCCTTAAAAAGGGCAAACCATAGGGACTAGATCAGAAATATTATCATCTTTCACCATTAAAACCCTTCTTCATCTTCTCTGTGTTTTCTCCGGCGAACAAGACCCACTTCACCTCACCCTATCTCACCTCCGATTACCCCATCATTAATCACCGCCGGAGACCACCTCTCCACTGTCAAACCTCCGATCGATCATGATGGGGTAATTGATTGTTGTTGATTGTTATTGTTGATTGTTATTGTTTGACGGGCAGCTAAATAAGCTCAAGGCTATGATTCTCCACTGTCACCCTATTGTTATTGTTGATTGTTATTGATTGTTGTTGATAAAAACGTATATTGAAGGATCGTAGGTCTGTTGGTTGTTGTCATCAAAGAAGAATATCAACTAACTGTTTTCATGCATCTGTAATGAGTTCAGAGCGATAAGAATACAGATCTGAATCAGACATGTTATTTGAGATAAAGGTTTTTGCGATATTTTGTCTTTAGAGAATCCGGTGTGTCGCTAGAGTATTTGAATTGATTCAGTTCTGTTCGGTAGTTCATAGGTGTATCTCGGATTGATTTGATGTGTGAGGATTGATAGTTGATTAGTTCCGATGATTTTTGGTTGAACTTTCATACGTTTCGGACTGATTTGATTTATTTCGGATTGAAATCTGTTCGTTTTGATCAGTATTGGTGTAATTATCGAACTGTTTGAACAGGCTTATGCATCGATTTCAGACTGTTTCAGTCGAAGGTCTGTGTTTTTCGAACTTAGTTGGTTTGTTTCGGATCAAATATTGTTCTTTTCGGATTGATTTGATCATCAGGTTCAGATTTGAATAGTTGCTTTCGATTGAATTCTTGGACGGAATTAGATCTAAACTGGTGAAAGAAGGTTGTTAGGGTGAGGTGAAGTGGGTCTTACGCGTTCGTCGGAGAAAACACAGAGAAGAGGAAGAAGGGTTTTAATGGTGAAAGATGATAATGTTTCTGATCTAGTCCCTGTGGTTTGCCCTTTTTAAGGAAAGGGTAAATTGGTCATTTCACACCCACTTAACAGGGAAAACAAACTGAAGTTAGACCCAGGGACTATCCGGGAACAAAAATTGAAAACTTGGGGACTATTCAGGTAGTTTTAGAAAGTTGGGGACTACAGGTGAAAAAAGGCGAAACCACAGGGACTATCCGGACATTTTTCTCTTTGTAATTATATTAGTTAAGTAAGGGATATATGCAATTTTAATTTTATGTTGGGTAAATACGCAATTAAACAGTTTTTTAAGGGGAAATATGCAATTGTCCTTAAAATTTTAATCAATATAGCGAAACGTGTATACGAACCAATCCAAACCAAACTTTGGATTGTTAACCAAGATTTCAGATGCAAACCAAATAGAAACAAAACAACTATAGGGTGTTATATGAAACATACCTTTTCACAGAATATGACTAACCAATTTGTAACCACCTTGGTTCAACGAACCGGTTGCTAGATCCGACAACATGGATCATCTTGGAATTGAACACATTTGAAATCACTTCGCGAGAACACCCCAATACCAGTCTCCACTGAAATCATAACAGGTGGCGGGTGGCGAGGACGGCGACGGTGGAAATGGTGAACCGACGACAAGGGGGTGGTTGGCGGTGGGTGGTGTGGCACTGAGGATGGAAAGAGCAAAGATTTTTATTAGGTTTCTTAGTTAATACTAAGCCTTTATTTATATCTCTCAAAACCCCCGGGATCAATTTTGTGTTTGAATTCAAATGACAGTTATCTCTAAGAATAATCCTTTATTTGAATCCATGATTATCTTTTATTTATTTACTAGTTTATAGTCCCGTGTGTTACACGGGTTAAATGATAAGATTGGTTGTATTCGAAGAACAAAATAATTATAAACTTTGAATTATTCTTGATATTGCACATGTTAAATATAAATTTTGATATAAACACATATTACCCTAACATGAACTATCCATACCAAGTTAAAGAGAATATAAGATTACTCGCTATAAATGACACATTGAAGCAAATACTTTATATTTATTTGTTACTTTAGTAATGATAATTATATATATATATATATATATATATTGTTATGATACGTAAAGAAAACTAATTCTTAAATCTCATCCTTATCTTGAGGAATGAGACGAAGTAGAAAAAACTGATGAACACATAAATGTTTCTTTAAAATTTTGAGATGGCAATGAGAATGCTCTTAAATCTTAATTGAGATGGATTTGGTGCCGATGAAGATGGATTGTGGTGGGTGCATCTGATTTTAATAAAAGATTTCAGTTAATGTCGTATAATATTCTCTCTTTCAATTCATTAATAATATTATTATCTATTAATTAAAATTTATTTGAATTAATAGATTTAATAGATAAATTTATCCATTTAGTTGAAATAATCACTTCACTTCACTATTTTTAATATATAAACTCAAATCCAAGTATTACTATTTTACATATTTTTGGTGGTGTTGATATGAAATATTAAAGTATATAATTAAAAAAATAACATTTTTAATAACGTCATATCATGTTTCTTAGATAATAACAATTATTTTTTTTAAAGGTAAACATATCATTTAATTATGCTTATCAATTTTAAGAAATAATAAAATCATAGATAATTTATATATTATTTTATTATAAATTAGATATTAATGAATTAATAATATCATTAATGAATTGAAGGAGGGAATGTCATGTGGTATTATTTGAAGTCCTTTTTTTAAAATTAGATATTTATATTTATTTTTTATTATATGTTTAGAAATATTAGATTATTAGATATTTATTTATATTATTACTAAATTGATGGAGAAAATGCCACGTGGCATTAGATTTATATATTATTTAATCATAAATCATAAATTAGAATTAGATATTAATGAATTAATAATATCATTAATGAATTGAAGGAGAGAATATCATGTGGTATTATTTGAAGTCCTTTATTAAAATTAGATATTTATATTTATTATATGTTTAGAAATATTAGATTATTAGATATTTATTAATCTAATTATAATAAAAGAGTCTTTCTAATGCCACATGTCATCTAATTATGATAAATGAGTTCATCTAATGCCAAGTAAATCAAACCATATGCTTATCAGTTTTAAGAAATAATAAAATCATAGATAACGTATATATTATGTAATCATAAATTAGAATTAGATATTAATAAACTAATAATATCATTAATGAATTAAATGAGACAATGTCATGTGATATTATTTGAAGTCCTTTATTAAAATTAGATATTTTTATTTATTTGTTATTATATGTTTAGAAATATTAGATTATTAGATATTTATTAATATTATTACTAAATTGATGGAGAAAATGCCATGTGACATTAGATAAACTCATTTATCATAATTAGATAACGTGTGGCATTAGAAAGACTATTTTATTATAATTAGATGATTATTTAGAAACTAACTTAATAAAATAAATAAATAATAATAACTATTTTTATTAATAACCTTCAAGTGTGTTTATTTAGAAACAAACCCTTAAATTTGGATAGATTATTCAACCAATAATTTATTCTTAAACCACATCACACCTTAAATCTTCCTTCTTAAATATTATAAAAGTGTAACTTTTTGGCTTATTAGTAATGTTGATTATCGATACTTGTAGATACTAATATCATTATGTTATACAATTGGCTTTTAAATAAATAAAATTCTATAATAAAAAGAAATATCCTATCCCACATCGGTGAAAAATAAATGTTAGGAACATGACTTTAAAAAAAGCACATGTATGTTTTGATAAAAGAAAGTGATATCAGAGAAAGTATGTTTTTTTAAAGGTCCCACTCCATTTTTAACTCTTATCTATTTGAGGGATATTTCAAATTTAATAGACTTAAAACCCTTGAATTTTTACATGGTGAGTCGTCCCTATTTTTACGAACGTTAATTTAAATAAGGAAAAAGAAACAAGCTTAAGCAAGTACCTCAAACACAATTATAGTGTAAGAAGTGCTGGATCTAGCCCAAACATTTAGAGGCATCCCAACATATTTTTTCTTAGAATTAGCGGTATTCTTTGTATAAAACTAAAAAAAATTTACACTATAAAAATGGTACGAAGATAGGATTGAGGGGTAGCCCGTGCTACCTCTCCTAATACACTAACTCCGCCCCTGTAAGAAAAGAAACCGGAATCTGAAATTAAGACATGCATCCACCATTATAATGGAAAGTTAATGAAACTAAATCTACACCACCTCTTCCAATCATGTAGAGAATCTTGTATATCAATTTTAATTTACAAAAATCTAATATTATATTTAAAAATAATAAAATGACTCTTTATTATTAATTAGATGCAGAAGTGTGATAAAACACAAAATAAATAAAACTATTCACACCAGCGATCCAGTTACAGTCTATTCAGATAATTATATAAATACACAAATATAGCGGGTTTAGGGTTATACCTTGACGAAAACTAAAGACTCGCTCGATGGATGCAACGAACGACTCTACTAATAAACCGAATCACAAATCTCCAAGAACACCATGAGATTCCACATGTGAAGCGAATATGTAACAACCCGCACTTTCGCGCTCGTTACTCTCGTTACGCCTAGCACCGAGATTCTGATCATAATGTAAACTATATCGCTTACTACGCTACATCGCTTATTTTAACACGCTATATCACAACGCTTACGCCTAAAACGCTTTCACATGCACTATTACACTATTACTATGATACTCGCTATCGCGCAACGCAACGCAATGCTAACTCAAAACGCGGTTACTTATGTGTATATATTATATTATATTATATTATACTATATTACTAGCTATGTATATTACCATGTGTTAAAACTCGCGCAAACGCTCGCACACGCAACTCAATTTATTGCACGGAAGCACAACATAACACGATACTTAATACCTTACTAAAATACTTAAAGTACCCGACCTAACTAACGCAAGAAAACGCATTAAACAAGCAACCTACTCGCGAAAAAGTGAATTAGTTACACGAAACAGGCCTTTCGTACGAAGCCATCCAGCTTCGTACGAAGCCAGGCAGCTTCGTACGAAGCCACCAGCTTCGCACAGAACTGCCAGTGCGCCTATAAATACCTTTCACCCTCCTCATTCATTCTAACTTGCTGAAATCACTCCGAAACGCTGCTGAATTGCTGTCCGACCGTTTTCAAGTAAGATTTATCATTTTTACGCGATAACACAACGTTTTCCACTTCGATTTTCCACGAGATTCACTTCGATTTCATCAAAACTCTTGGGTTTTTTATTTAACTCCATCATTTCCTCTACACTTCATATTTTTCATAGAAAACCTTCATTCTTTTTACAAAATCTTCATCTTTTCAGCTAATCTTCTTATTTTATCACGGATCTACACTTAACCGAGTGTGTTGGGCCTAGCTTCGGCTTCCCAAGTTAGAAATCGGCTGATTTCACACTCACCAAGTGTTGGATCTAAGTAAAAACACTAAAAACCCTTTTAAAACTTGATATTTACACAAAACGGACCAAAACCGACGCATATCTCGTTCACTGGATAGTGGGACGAGGTGGTGCCGAAACCGTCATGAAAAGGACTTGAAAACACATCCGATTCAGACGAAAACCGTCATGTTCCAATTTTTACCCATAAGTGAAAACCCGGACCCCTGAAACCATAATCCATATTAAAAATCAAGAAATTCAGAATCTTGGTCCTCTCGCGGGCCGCGTAAGCCTTAAGGGGAAGCTTACGCGGGCTGCGTCAATGTTGAGTTGACCGGATAAGTGTTCCGGATCCACGTATTGACCAGCTGTTGAACCTACTCGTGACCAATCAGACCTACTCGTAGACTAGGCGGCCACGCGGGCCGCGTAAATGTTAAGCCAAGGTTCTCGCGGGTCGCGTGAACCCTATTTTTCACCTATAAATAGGTTGGATCAGGGGCTTTCATTTTGTGTCGACGAAAACTTTCAAAAACGAAATATTACTGCTCTGAAGTAGAAATTACAATTATAATAGCGAGGCGCTGCTATGATACAGGGTATTAACTCGATCGCTGCTACGATTTAATGTCCGATCGATTAAAACTATCCAATGGATGTTTAAGTGCTGCCCACATTAGGGTTATGCTTTGTCATTCGTCATGAATTCGATGGATGTTTAAGTATCGCACTTTGTTATTCGTTGTGAGGGTTTAATCTCGTGAGTCATCGTAAATGTTGTATTAGTTACTGACCTAGTTCGTGTGCATGTTATTAATTTAGGTTACAAGGCTAAACAGTAGGCTTAAACTTTGCCATTAAATCTGCAATGTGAGTCATTCTCTTTTTATCAAAGTGCTTTATAAATTCTTAAATGTTATCAAAGTTATAATTACAGGGATTAAGTCTTTGTAGTCACCAAATTACAGCCGGTATGTGGGGTTTTGTATACTTTACTTGATAACCGTCACCATTGGACAACGAGGTAGCCAATAGGTGGTCGAGTGATAAATACCGTGGGTAGATGGTTGATATGTATAAACATTGTAATCGCTCTTAATACTGTAAATTATAACGAACACGTCATTTTTAGTAAAAAGAATGATTCACCAGTATTTCCCTGCTGACAAAACCTTTTTCAAACATGTTTCAGGTGATCTGTTGTGATCCAGGAAAAGTGCCGCAAAGCACTACAAGCTTAAGGAAGTGGCTCAATATAAATAAAGAAATATGTTTTGTAAAAGAAAGATTTCCTAGTGAAATCACCTTATTGTAAATTACGCGGTTATTCCGAATTATGAAATAAAATAATCAGGCATTTTTAGTTTTAAAAGATCCTGCTAAAATCTTCCGCTGTCAACTCAATTAAATAATACCCCAGGATTTTCTGTTCCGCGGCCTCTGAAACGGGTCAAACCGGTTCGGGGGCCGTGACAGAAAAATGTGGTATCCGAGCCACTGAGTTAAGCTAATTAAGTATTTGAAAAATACTTAATTTTCCTGATTGCCATTTTGTGATTATGTGTTATTAACTGACTATTTGTTAGTTACAGTATGGGTAAGCAAAAGCTTTCGAACATCTATCTTAAATTAGATAGTTCGTCAAAAGAGAAGGGAAGTTCATCCCAATCAAAATCCTCAAAATACTCAGTAGATACTGAGGAGGGAATATTTGTTCGTAAATGCCATTATGAGGAACCACTTTCTCCTAATAAAAGAAGTTTGATTATAAGGAAAAGTCAGGAGAAAATAAAGAAATCTCAATCAAAAGAGATGAGAGTTAATCAGGAAATCCAGAAAATAGGCAGTAAACCACCATGGGAAGACAAGTTAGATGAAAAATGGGCAGATCTCTATATGCTAGCCACTGTAGCAGTAAATGCAAATCTTTAAAATACCATGACCCAGTATTAGCAACCTTATCACCTACAAGCCAGAAACTTTACCCAGTAAATAAATAAGTTTATAATAAACCCTAGTATGTTTAATTTTCAGTCATCCTTTGTATTAAATTAATCACATGGTATGCAATAATACTTGAAGTTTATCTGTGAAATTTTGTTATAAAATTTTAACTTAGTATTTTTTGCATATATGCTAAACAGCATAAATGAGTTATTTGAAGCTCTTCAGAATCTCAATCTTTATCCGGTGAAAATAGAAGTTTCCAAAGACTTTACTGGTTACATACCCGATATGCAAGAACCTATGGAATTCCATGCTCCACCTCTGGAGAAACCAAAGCCTAAGAAAAGAAGAAGATTTATAGGCTGGAGGCGTGTACGCAGGAGGAAACCAGCAACTAGGAGAGTTCCAAAAATAGAAAATCCTAATGATAAAGGAAAAGGGATCGAGATTGAGGAAAATACAAGGCAAGTAGAAATGGAAATTGGGGAAAGTTCTTGGCAAGTCGAGGAGTTGCCATTGCAGGAAGAATTGGATTGCATATTGGCAAGCTGTGATATCATTAGGCCTATCAATAATAACTTTTACCCTCATCCTGCCGAAACTCAACTTCCAATAAATTTGGAACCAGCCATCCCAGAACCTTTAATCCATACTCAACCTCTAGGAGAAATGGACGAGTGGTGGACCAATGATTGGCAGTTTCAAAACCTTCTTAATAACCCTTATACCTTTTTCCCTCTGTTCGATCCAGAACCTATGCCAAATCCACCAATGAGCAATGAAAATTTAGCTGAACTCCGCCATTTTGGCGAGGAGCTGATGGATGCTGGGAATAGGATCCGGGAAATAGGAGGACAAATCTCCTGGAAATACGACGAGAGGGAACATCGCTTTTGAAATACCAGAGGATTATGGATAATGTGGTTGTGAAGTTATGATTGTATAATAATATAATAATCAAAATAAAACATGTAAAATAAACAATAAAACTTGTGTAAAATAATCAATGTGTACGAAAGCATATTATAATATATAAAAATGAAAGTTGAGAAATTGACAATTTTGGTTATATATTTGTTTACGTGATTATATGCGATTATTTGTTATATTTGGTTGTCTCTTATTTTATACTAATCACTTATATATAAATTAATTATCAGATGGAAAACGCTAATAATGAACCAGTTAACGAGGTTAACCAATCTGAGCTTCACCAGCAGGATCAATTTATGACTAAGCAAGATATAGAAAATATCGTTACTCAAGGAATAGCCAATGCTATTCCAGCAATCCTTGCTGCTGCCCAGAAACCTATTGAACCTCAACAAATTATTCCTAGTAAACGCACACAAGGCGACAATTTTAGTAATAGTGTAAATGGAGGCGGCAACCATACTGATAACAACAATGATGGGATGCAAGCTCCACTCCTTAAGAAAATGAAAGCTGCAACACCTGGTTGCACTTACAAGGAGTTTCTTGCCTGTAAACCGGCTGAGTTTGCAGGTAACGAAGGGGCGACTGCTGCACTGCGTTGGTTAGAGAAAACCGAGACAGTAATTGTAATAAGTAAATGTGCCGAGGAAGACAAAGTGATGTATACATCGCATCTGTTTAAAGAAGGGGCGCTAGAATGGTGGAATACGGTACTTCAAGCCAAAGGAAGAAATGTGGCTTATGCCATGAATTGGGAAGAATTTAAAAGTCTGATGGAAAGAAAATTATGTCCTGAATATGAAAAAGAACAAATGGTGAATAAGTTCCTAAACCACCGGATGATGGGTGTAGACTGTCGGGGATATACTTCGACATTCTTTGAATATGCTAGAGTAGTACCAACACTGGCTTCGCCAGAACCGGTGCTCATTTCTCGCTATATCTGGGGATTAATTGGCGAGATCCGTAATATCGTTAAAGCTGCGAGACCTCGCACCATTGACGATGCGGTAGAATTTGCTAACACCCTAACTGACGAACTGGTACGTACAAGAGATGAAAATAGGAAAAAGGAACTGGCTCAGAAAATTACCCAAGGATTTCGTATGGATAATAATAGCAACTTCAAGAAGAAAGGAACAGGGCAATCTTCAACTCCGCCGTTCTGCAGGAATTGCAGAAAGAAACATTATGGAAGATGTAATGTAACCTGCAACTTTTGCAAAGTTGTAGGTCATCGTGAAGAAGACTGCAGAAAGAAAACCAGGATCTGCTATAACTGTGGAGAAGCGGGGCATTTCAAAACAGAATGTCCTAAATTGGTCAAACCAATAGACAACAAAGCCAAGACTGCTGACGGAGCTACTAAGAAGAATGCCAGAGCATTCCAACTGACCACTCAAGAAGCAGAACTCATTCCAGATGTGATAGCTGGTACGTTCTTAGTTCACAACGTGTATGCAAAAGTATTATTTGACTCTGGTGCAAACCAAAGTTTTATCAATACTTCATTCTGCCAAGCTCTTAATTTACCTTTGACCCACCTTAGGCAAATTTTTACAGTCGAAACGGCAGATGGGAATTCTGTTAACATAGATAAGGTTTTGCAAAAAGGAAATATAGAACTTTCAGGTCATAAATTTCATGCAAACCTATTACCAATGAATTTAGCTGGGTTTGATGTTGTGTTAGGAATGGATTGGTTGGTAGCCAACCATGCTCGAATCCTTTCTGATAAGAACTCTATAGAAATTTGTGCACCCACCGGAGAAGTACTTATGATTACAGGAGATAAGCCACGTAAACCCATGAAGTTCATTTCAGTAATGAAAGTTGCTAGTTATGAACGAAAGCAAGGAATAGTGTATATGATTTCAGTAATCATTAGTACTAAGAATAAAGAACTTAAGGAGATTCCTGTAGTCTCAGAATACCCAGATGTATTTCCATAAGAACTCCCGGGATTACCACCCGACAGGGAAGTAGAATTTAGAATTCATCTAATTCCCGGAACTACACCGATAGCCAAGGCACCTTATCGGTTAGCACCTACAGAAATGTTAGAACTGAAAAAGCAATTAGATGAATTACTAAGCAAAGGTTTTATACAACCTAGTTCATCCCCTTGGGGAGCACTAGTGTTGTTCGTAAAGAAAAAGGACGGTTCGAGGCGAATGTGTATCGATTATAGGGAATTAAATAAGGTTACAATTAAGAATCGATACCCATTACCTAGGATTGATAATCTATTCGATCAACTTCAAGGAGCTAGATACTTTTCTAAAATAGACTTACACTCCAGATATCATCAATTAAAGGTACAAGAAGAAGACATACCTAAAACTGCTTTCAGAACTAGGTATGGTCATTACGAGTTTACAGTCATGCCATTCGGACTAACGAATGCACCTGCAGCATTCATGGACATGATGAATAGAATTTGTAAACCGTACTTGGATAAATTCGTAATTGTCTTTATCGACGATATACTTATTTATTCCAAAAGTCAGGACGAACATTGTCAGCACTTGCATGCACTCTTAACTTTGTTAAGAAAAGAAAAGCTTTACGCCAAATTCTCGAAGTGTGAATTTTGGCTACAAGAAGTACAATTCTTAGGACATATGGTGAATCACGAGGGTATTCACGTAGATCCTACTAAGATAGAAGCAATTACCAAATGGAAGGTCCCACAATCAGCAATGGAAATTAGAAGTTTTATAGGTTTAGCCGGATATTATAGACGCTTTATTAAGGATTTTTCCAAGATAGCGGTACCATTAACTAAGCTAACCTGTAAATCAGTTAAGTTTGAATGGGGACCTAGGCAAGAAGAGGCCTTTAGGATTTTGAAACAAAAGTTAACAAATGCTCCAATACTAGCCTTACCAGAAGGAACTGAAGATTTTGAAGTATATTGTGACGCTTCTAAGCTAGGATTAGGATGTGTGCTAATGCAACGCAAGAAGGTAATTGCGTATGCTTCAAGACAATTGAAAAAGCACGAGGAAAACTATATGACTCATGACTTAGAATTAGGTGCCATAATTTTTGCCCTTAAAATTTGGAGACATTATCTGTATGGAAGTAAGTTTACTGTCTATACAGATCATAAAAGTTTAAGGTACATATTTGGGCAAAAAGAGTTAAACATGAGGCAAAGGAGATGGATGGAAATCCTAAGTGACTACGACTGTAATATTCAATATCACGAAGGAAAGGAAAATGTAGTTGCAGATGCCTTAAGTCGTAAGTACCATGAGAAACAACAACGGGTTCGTGCTCTTAGATTAAATCTACAGTTAGATTTAATGGAACAACTGAAGAATATTCAGGAAACAGCAATCAAGGATGACGCTGAAGGAATGAAGGGACGAATAAAAGAATTAAAGCAAGGAGGTGATGGAATTTGGAGATTCCATGAAAGAAGGATTTGGGTACCTAAACAAGGAGAATTAAGAAAATAAAATTTTAGAAGAAGCTCATAAACTAGGTATACCATGTATCCAGGAAACAATAAAATGTACAAAGATTTAAGGAATAATTTCTGGTGGATAGGAATGAAAAAGGACATAGCTAGATATGTTTCTAAATGTCTTACTTGTTCACAAGTTAAGGCAGAACACCAGAAACCTTCAGGTCTACTACAACAATTAGAAATGCCTGTTTGGAAATGGGAACTCATAACAATGGATTTTGATACTAAGTTACCCAAAACCAGAAAAGGTAATGATGCGATTTGGGTAATTGTGGATTGATTGACCAAATCAGCTCATTTTCTATCCATGAAGGAAACCTTTAGCATGGAAAGGTTAGCCAAATTGTATGTAGATGAAGTTGTATCCTTACATGGAGTTCCACTCTCCATTGTATCAGATAGGGATAGTCGTTTCACTTCCCATTTCTGGACTAGTTTCCAGGAAGCAATATGAACCCGACTAAATTTAAGTACTGCATATCATCCACAAACAGACGGGCAAAGTGAAAGGACGATACAAGCCTTAGAAGACATGCTTCGAGCATGTGTGATAGATTTTGGTGGAAATTGGGATAACCACCTACCCTTAATTGAATTCTCCTATAACAATAGTTATCATGCAAGCATCGAAGCTGCCCCATTTGAAGAACTATATGGAAGAAAGTGCAGAACACCAGTATGTTGGGCAGAAATAGGAGAAAGTCAACTATCAGGTCCTGAAATAGTGCAAGAAATCACTGACAAGATCACTCAAATCAAGGAAAGACTAAAGACTGCTCGTGACCGTCAGAAAATTTATGCAGATAATCGACGCAAACCGTTAGAATTCCAAGTTGGAGATAGAGTATTGTTAAAAGTTTCTCCTTGGAAAGGAGTAGTACGGTTCGGTAAGAAAGGAAAACTAAGTCCACGATACGTAGGACCATTTCCAGTAATCCAACGTATAGGACCAGTTGCCTATCGCTTACAACTACCAGAAGAGTTAGCCGGAGTACATGACGTATTTCATGTCTCCAATCTCAAGAAATGTCTATCTGACGAATCTCTGGTAGTACCTCTTCAAGATATAGAGGTAAACGAAAAGTTAAAGTTTGTTGAGAAGCCATTACAGATAGAAGACATAAAGATTAAATTTCTCAAACACAAGCGACAAGTTCTAGTAAAAATGAAGTGGGATTCAAAGAGATGATCCGAGTACACTTGGGAGCTGGAATCAGAGATGAAGCGAAAGTACCCTCACTTATTTCAGTGAATCTCGAGGACGAGATTTTAAATAAGGTGGGGAGGATGTAAGGACTCTAAAAAATGTTCCCATTTTTACCCGTAAGTGAAAACCCGGACCCCTGAAACCCTAATCTATATTAAAAATCAAGAAATTCAGAATCTTGGTCCTCTCGCGGGCCACGTAAGCCTTAAGGGGTAGCTTACGCGGGCCGCGTCAATGTTGAGTTGACCGGATAAGTGTTCCGGATCCACGTATTGACCAGCTGTTGAACCTACTCATGACCAATCAGACCTACTCATAGACTAGGCGGCCACGCGGGCCGCGTAAATGTTAAGCCAAGGTTCACGCGGGCCGCTGGAACCCTATTTTTCACCTATAAATAGGTTGGATCAGGGGCTTTCATTCTGTGTCGACGAAAACTTTCAAAAACGAAAATTACTGCTCTGAAGTAGAAATTACAATTATAATAGCGAGGCGCTGCTACGATACAGGGTATTAACTCGATCGCTGCTACGATTTAATGTCCGATCGATTAAAACTATCCAATGGATGTTTAAGTGCTGCCCACATTAGGGTTATGCTTTGTCATTCGTCATGAATTCGATGGATGTTTAAGTATCGCACTTTGTCATTCGTTGTGAGGGTTTAATCTCGTGAGTTATCGTAAATGCTGTATTAGTTACTGACCTAGTTCATGTGCATGTTATTAATTTAGGTTACAAGGCTAAACAGTAGGCTTAAACTCTGCCATTAAATCTGCAATGTGAGTCATTCTCTTTTTATCAAAGTGCTTTATAAATTCTTAAATGTTATCAAAGTTATAATTACAGGGATTAAGTCTTTATAGTCATCAAATTACAGCCGGTATGTGGGGTTTTGTATACATTACTTGATAACCGTCACCATTGGACAACGGGTTAGCCAAGGGGTGATATGACCATAATCACAGACACCATTGGACAACGAGGTAGCCAATAGGTGGTCGAGTGATAAATACCGTGGGTAGATGGTTGATATGTATAAACATTGTAATCGCTCTTAATACTGTAAATTATAACGAACACGTCATTTTTAGTAAAAAGAATGATTCACCAGTATTTCCCTGCTGACAAATCCTTTTTCAAACATGTTTCAGGTGATCTGTTGTGATCCAGGAAAAGTGCCGCAAAGCACTACAAGCTTAAGGAAGTGGCTCAATATAAATAAAGAAATATGTTTTGTAAAAGAAAGATTTCCTAGTGAAATCACCTTATTGTAAAATACGCGGTTATTCCAAATTATGAAATAAAATAATCAGGCATTTTCAGTTTTAAAAGATCCTGCTAAAATCTTCCGCTGTCAACTCAATTAAATAATACCACGGGATTTTCTGTTCCGCGGCCTCTGAAACGGGTCAAACCGGGTTGGCGGCCGTGACAAAAGCACAGCTTCGGATGCTCAAACATGCTGAACAAAAGCTTGTGCGACGCCTTCGTACGAAGGCACCCTTCGTACATACCAGTCCAGTTTTTCTCACACGCGACCTGAACAAAGGCCTCTCCGGCCCAAGTTTAATTAGTTGCTTAAGGTTGGAGGTATGAACACTCGATTTCTCGAACAAGACGCGAAGAACACTCGACTTTGGACACGAAACAAGCAACTTGTATGAAGACAACAACTTCATACGAAGGCACGCCTTCTACGAAGGCACCCCTTCGTACAAGGAATCTGTTTTCACACTTCACACTCCGATTTGATCGTTTCAGCACTTTGGAAGACTTACGCATTCTGTCCCCGTATGCAGGCTGATCCGGCGCTCTCTCCACTCCATTCCAGACCGTGTTTACTGTTAAATGCGCACTGTGAGTATACTTAACACCTTTTCGCTTTAAACGCACCTTTTTGGGGTGTAACATACGTTCATATCAAAACACACTTATCAAAATGCACTACATGTTTAAACTAATTATCACATACTGACGCACATATTTACACGTGATGCTTGATACATATGTGCTGGGACTCTTACTCGTGACGTTCCACCTTAGCTTGTATAGTACTATAGTTCGACTCACACCCGACGGGGTCTAGTTAAGAATAACTCGCACCGCTCCTTCGCAGTCATCTCGGGACTTAGCTGGAAGTATTTGTCTAGTTAGTATATATGTTGTGTGTATCTCGTTTATGTATGTGGAAATTCGCTTATCTATTTTATTTACTATATCAAACCTCTATACTCGCCAATACATTTTTGTATTGACATTATTTTAACATATGTTGAAGGTTAATCATAGGTTATCTCGAATCAAGATTAGGTTACTCTAGAAACCCAGCTAAAATCTAAGTTGTCGGATTTGTATTGTTTGAGAGACATGGAATTTGTATGACTTTTCGTGAAATATTTGTTTATTAGTATGGGATAATGAACTTGTTAAATATTTTCGTTAAATTAGTCGTTATGGATTCTCTTGAGAAATCTGATTCGCTTAGTGTCGCGCCCCGATATGGCTTCGTACGAAGGCAGCCTTTCCTAAGGTTGAAAATTTATTTTTCCTTTCCTAAGGCTGATACAATGTACACGATTGAAGACACTCGCATTACACAAATGAGCGATTGTGTCGAGATTAGGTGTGAAAACCAAGAACTCTCGACGAGATAACTCACTCAGCGCATAACTCTTAGCACGAGAATCTTTCGTTGAGTCAAGAGTGAAATCCGTATCTCAACGGAAATCTCCCTTTCTATGTCATGGTATTCTTACCACAACTTTGAGCAAAGTTGTTAAGTCAGGAGTGAAACCCGCATCTTAATAACCCGTTCCACTCCTTAGTTTGATTTTCAAAAGATCTCACCGAAGTCTCAACTGTTCCAATGACTCGAGTCACGTAGTAACTAGAAGGATGCATGCCGTTCACCGTATTACGGTGAGAGAGCATAGTCTATTACACCAAAGCGTGTACCCGAACTTATTGGGAATAGTTGAATCACTTTGGCTAGTCGATGCCTCGAAACCCAGGGAGTTCTATTTATTTTTAACCTGTAATTGCCGATTTTACGTCTCATCGAGTTTTATCATGTTTATGTGTTTTACGATTTGAAGATTTTACGCTTTATCAATTTCTCACTTTAACGCTTTTCGCTCCACCGAATGTATGCACAACTCGCACAACCATCCCAATCTAAAAAAAGAGCTAATGCTCGCAACAAAACTAAATTCTAACAACTCTCTCTCTTAAACGCGTCCTCGCGCTATTTATACAAGTATATATGTAATATGCATATAATATATGATTACATGCACTTATGTGAATAAGTGAGAACCTAGGAATTTCGTGTCTCCTATGTGAATACGTATTAATGTATCAACTATAACAAGTTTTAGCGCGCTAACTCGTAACGCAATTTCAAAAATCATTATGATCGAATCTCATTCCAAGTCTCCTTGTCTAGATGCCTTCGAACGCTTCCACCTCACGACGTACAGCCAGGAGGAAAGCCAGAAGAAACGCCGATAAGAGGATCGCCTCGCTCTTGGCCAAGGAAGTGGCCAAGGTTATTCCTCAAGTCGTCGCGCATGTTCAATCTCTCAGCAACTCTCAAACTTCGGAAGACTCTAAGACCGATGCACCAAACTCAACTTTCTCCTACAAACAGTTCAAGGCTTGTGACCCAATGGTCTTCACAAGTGACAAAGGTGTATCTCAATTGCTTCAGTGGTTCGATGCTATCGAGGTTACCCTTCGGCGGAGTGGGTGCCTCGAGCACTTTCGCACCACATGCGCTATAGGAGTATTTCAATCAAGAGCTATCGACTGGTGGACAGCCGAGTGTAACAAACGTGGGAACGATGCAGCTTACTCGCCTCCTGGAATGACCTGAAGGAGCTCATGAAGGAAGAGTACTGCCCTCCCCACGAAGTCCAGAAGCTAGAAAACAAATTTTGGGATATCAAGCAAGTTGAAGTTGACAACGCCGGCCTCACAGCAAGGTTCAAACAACTTAGCATTATTTTCCCAAGCCAAGTCGACACTCCTGAAAAGGCCATCAAGAAGTGCATACCTGCTTTGCCGGAGTGTGTGGGCAATTATGTCGAAGCTGCAAAACCGGCTACCCTCGAAGAAGCTTATCAATTGGCCGCAGGGATCAATGACAAACGAATCTTGGCTGGATTCTTCTCCAAGGATTCCACCAAGAAGGCTAACCAAGCTACCACCAAATCATCCGATGATACCACCAAATCATCCGATGATACCGACGAATCATCCGATGACGACGCACTACCGCAAGACACCGCCTAGCCTAGCCATAAGAGAAAGAGTCCGAGCCTAAATTGTTTGGCAACCGCACCGCTTAAACCCGAACCTCTCCGAGCAGTTCCGCTTTACCCAAGGCATAACTACACCGGAACTCTCCCTCTATGTCAGAAATGTACTTTTCACCACCAGGCTGGAGCCAACTGTCGCTATTGCACAAATTGCAACTGTTTTGGTCACTTCACCACCCACTGCCGCACAGGGCCACGACAACAAGGCATGCTAGCACTTCCAGCGCCGCCGACGCATCCCGCAGCACCAACAACTGCAGCACCAGCAACCGCAGCACGAGCAGCTGCCGCACCAGCAGTAGAAACTCCAACAGCAGCCGCAACCCAAGCAGGAGACTTCAACATCGAAACCAACCAGGCCAGAACGACGTAGTTAATGGTACGATTCTCGACGCTGTTACCTATACTTTATTACTGTTCTATCGTTCGATGTCGCCTCGATGTGCGATGTCGACACACTCTCTCTCTTTGTCCTCGCACTTAGTCTAGGTTCACACAGATTCTATTACTAAGCATTAGATATATATATATATATATAAAGTTTATCACGATATAATATGTTTTGTTACCCCAACTATGCGCCTTTAGAATAAGGTACGCTAAACATGCAAGGACCAAACTAATCACGGGTGCACACGGGATTATTTTGGTAAGTGAATGGAGATCGTAGTAAGTTCTAATGGTTCCATAACGCTGAAAACGTGGTTAAGTGTGGTGGATACGCCAGTGGTACTTCCTATATATAAGCGTCTTAACTATGTCGACAAAGTGTGACATCTATTCACGGGACGTGAGTGGTGTGGTCGAAGCATGGTGGATATGCCGCTGGTACTTCCTATATATAAGTGCTTTGTCATGCTAACGAAGTTTCGTGAAGAAAATGCCATGTGGAGTTGAACGTTATTAGACCTCTTATATTATTGAGACTATTTTCAACACGCTAAACTCCTTCGCAAGGCGTAACATCTCAATCGCACAATCGCTAGACTTTTCGTAAGTCTACAGCAACGCAATCTCACCTTCGCTGGAAACTATTTCACTTCACCTTCGCTGAAATCTATTTCACTTCACCCTCGCTTTCTCTCTCAATGCTTCAACGCTTAACGCTAATCGCATCTATCAATCTCATCGCTTCGATACTCTCACCACATCTCTCCCTCAACGCCTAAACGCTTAACGCACCTAGCATTCATGCTGCTTCAATATTTCAACCGCTGAACCATTCGCGCACGCTCTTATCACTAACTAAATTTTGCAATCAACTTCACCGCTCAGTCTACTTGATATTCCTTTTGAACTTGGTCCAACCATTGACCGCTTAGACCGAGGATACTAAAACCCATCCATATCATGTCGACACATATGACATTGCTCCACGAGACGAAGGCAATATGGCTAAAACATGGTGGATACGCCGCTGGTACTTCCTATGTATAAGTGTTTTAGCCATATTAACAAACTTTCGTGGAAAGATGCCATGTGGGGTTCGACGCAAATTAAACTTTTGATACTATTAAAACCCAGTTGTAACCGTATGTTTTGAAAATGAATGAAACTTATTTGTTTTGGAAATAAATGGAAAATTTTCTGAAAAATTTTTAACCAGATTAAAACCTCTGGACAAACGAAATTTTCTTACAATGTGGGTTACAATCGACTCAAGCTAACGCCATGTCGAAGGAAAATTTTCACAAACCAAGTTTTCTTTAAAGCCTTTTCGTAGTAACTTAACAAAACTTTTCTTACGATGTTGGTTTAACATCGACTAGGCTTAACACCACGTCATAAGAAAAATTTTATAAATCAAGTTTTCCTTAAAACTTTTCAAAAACGTAAAACACTTATGGATCATCAACTCGTGAATTACTATTCAAGCAAGTTGTTTTTTTTCTCATCGATTTCCCATGCCACCGAGACGCTCTCACTCGTCAATCCTCGATCGGCCGCTCGCTCTTCCTCAGCTTACCCTAACGCTTTAATCGCTACTTACTTGTGTAAACTCTCACAGTCTTCCTTTTGAATAAATTTTGGGACGAATTCAAAAACGTAAAACACTTATGGATCGTCAACTCGTGAATTACTATTCAAGCAAGTTGCTTTTTTTCTCATCGATTTCCCATGCCACCGAGACGCTCCCACTCGTCAATCCTCGATCGGCCGCTCGCTCTTCCTCAGCTTACCCTAACGCTTTAATCGCTACTTACTTGTGTAAACTCTCACAGTCTTCCTTTTGAATAAATTTCGGGACGAAATTTCCTCAAGCAGGGTAGACTGTAACAACTCGCACTTTCGCGCTCGTTACTCTCGTTACGCCTAGCACCGAGATTCGGATCATAATGTAAACTATATCGCTTACTACGTTACATCACATATTTTCGCAATACATCGCTTATTTTAACATGCTATATCACAACGCTTACGCCTAAAACGCTTTCACATGCACTATTACACTATTACTACGCTACTCGCTATTGCGCAACGCAACGCAAACTCAAAAAGCGGTTACTTATGTGTATATATTATATTATATTATACTATATTACTAGCTATGTATATTACCATGTGTTAAAACTCACGCACACGCAACTCAATTTATCTCACGGAAGCGCAACGTAACACGATACTTAATACCTTACTAAAATACTTAAAGTACCCGACCTAACTAACGCAACAAAACGAATTAAACAAGCATCCTACGCGCGAAAAAATGAATTAGTTACACGAAACAAGCCTTTCGTACGAAGCCATCCAGCTTCGTACGAAGCCACCAGCTTCGTACAGAACTGCCAGTGCGCCTATAAATACCTTTCACCCTCCTCATTCATTCTAACTTGCTGAAATCACTCCGAAACGCTGCCGAATTGCTGTCTGACCGTTTTCAAGTAAGATTTATCATTTTTATGCGATAACACAATGTTTTCCACTTCAAATTTCAACGAGATTCACTTCGATTTCATTAAAACTCTTGGGTTTTCACTTAAACTCCATCTTTTCCTCTACACTTCATCTTTTTCATAGAAAACCTTCATTCGTTTTACAAAATCTTCATCTTTTTCATCTAATCTTCTTATTTTTATCATGGATCTACACTTAACCGAGTGTATTGGGCCTAGCTTCGGCTTCCCAAGTTAGAAATCGGCTGATTTCACACTCACCATGTGTTGGATCTAAGTAAAAACACTTAAAACCCTTTTAAAACTTGATTTTGTACACAAAACGGACCAAAACCGACAAATATCTCGTTCATTGGATAGTGGGATGAGGTGGTGCCGAAACCGTCATGAAAAGGACTCGAAAACACATCCGATTCAGACAAAAACACAGCTCCGGACGCTCAAACACGCTGAACAGAAGCTTGTGCGAAGCCAGACTGGCTTGTACGAAGCCATGGCTTCGTATGAAGGCACGCCTTCGTACGAAGGCACCCTTCGTACATACCAGTCCAATTTTTCTCACACGCGACCTGAACAAAGACCTCTCCGGCCTAAGTTTAATCAGTAGCTTCCGATTGGAGGGATGAACACTCGATTTCTCGAACAAGACGTGAAGAACACTCGACTTTGGACATGAAACAAGCAACTTGTACGAAGACAGCAGCTTCATACGAAGGCATCCCTTCCTACGAAGGCACCCCTTCGTGCAAGGAATCTGTTTTCACACTCAACGCTCCGATTCGATCGTTTCAGCATTTTGGAAGACTTACGCATTCTGTCCCCGTATGCAGGCTGATCCGGCGCTCTCTCCACTCCATTCCACACCGTGTTTACTGTTAAATGCTCACTGTGAGTATACTTGACCCCTTTTCGCTTTAAACACACCTTTTTGGGGTGTAACATACGTTCATATCAAAACACACTTATCAAAACGCACTACATGTTTAAACTAATTATCACATGCGAATAACTGACGTACATATTTACACGTGATGCTTGATACATATGTGCTAGGACTCTTACTCGTGACGTTCCACCTTAGCTAGTATAGTACTATAGTTCGAGTCACACCCGACAGGGTCTAGTTAAGAATAAGTTGCACCGCTCCTTCGCAGTCATCTCGGGACTTAGTTGGAATTATTTGTCTAGTTAGTATATATGTTGTGTGTATCTTGTTTATGTATGTGGAAATTCGCAACGCTTTTATCTATTTTATTTACTATATCAAACCTGTATACTCGCCAATACATTTTTGTATTGACATTATTTTAACGTATGTTGCAGGTTAATCGCAGGTTATCTCGAATCAAGATTAGGTTACTTTAGAAACCCACCTAAAATCTAAGTTGTCGGATTTATATTGTTTGAGAGACATGAAATTTGTATGACTTTTCGTGATATATTTGTTTATTAGTATGGGATAATGAAGTTGTTAAATATTGTCGTTGAATTAGTCGTTATGGATTCTCTTGAACAATCTGATTCGCTTAGTGTCGCGCTCCGATGATTCCGCCATCGGTTGGGGTGTGACAGAATATGATCCAAATCACCAAGAACGTGACGGAGGGTGGTGGCAACGGTGCGGTGGTTGTGGCAGAGGTGGATAACAACGGAGGTCGGCGATGGTGGTGGCCGGCCGACGATGGAGGCCGACGTTTGGTAAGCTATTATTTTTCTAAATATCCGGTATATAATGCAGATATATTTCAATGTCATTTTTACATGAGCTGACAACTTTTCATACAAATTGTGAATGATTTAAAGCGTGAAATTAAATTTTTTTAAGAGTAAAGTTCAATTTGCCCCCCTGAGGTTTGGTTCAGATTGTTGTCCGCCTCCATCTCTTTCAGTTTTTGTTATCTGAAACGCTAACATTGTTATTTCATTGTCATCTGCCCCTGAACGTTAGTCAGCTGTTAATACATGTTGTAAAAAGACCCTATTGCCCTTACTAAATGATGTGAAAAGTCTATATTACCCCTCGCTTATATTATATTCAAAATTACCTCCATTCTAATATTAGGTGCAGGTTTGACTTTGTAAAGTCAAAATAGTGAAGAACTAAGTTAATTACTATCACTAAGCATCCTCAATAGTGAAGCATCATCAGCTTTGTAATGTCAAAATAAGTGCAGGAACATGGAAATGCATCTATTGACAAACATTAGCATAAACTTAATCATTTGCATCTGTGTAAACCTACACTTATTTGAAACCAATTTCGCCATATCGACATTATTTGAAACCCATCTACCTAGGTAAATTGCACTAAACCTGCATAATTGAAACTTATGAAATTTGTATCAAACTGCACTTATGAAACTTGTATGAAACAACGCATGAACCAACCTGCACTTTTGCACAAACTGCACTTAATTGGTAAACATCTAGTTCATCAAAGTCACTTATGCACAAAGTGCACTTATGAACCAACCCGCACTTTTGCACAAACTGCACGTAATTGGTAAACATCTAGCTCACAAACTACACAACATCTAGTTCACAAACTTCACAACATCTAGTTCATCAAAGTCACTTATGCACAAACTGCATGTCACACCCTGGCTTTGCGGAAGCGTGGGTTTATTTGGTGTGACTTCTTAATACCATAGCTTAATCACAACAAAGCTATATGAAAGTAAAACCATGATGATCATCCATTACTTCAAGTTTTAAAAGTAAAATACGACAACATTGTTTTAGAGTTGACACATGCAACGAGTTTACAACACAACATAATAAAAACCTTGTTCATAAGACACAATCACAAAATATGAAATAAACACAGTTTAAGACTTGTGACTCGTCCAGGTAAAAGTCACAATCCCTAAAGTTGGATGACACCATTCTTCTACGCAGCGTAACGACAGTGCATATCTTGCCAGATCCCTAATTCCCTGAAATACATGTAAGTTGAAAAGTCAACATAAAGTTGAGCGAGTTCATGTGAAAGTGAGTATGTAAAACCTTTGTAAGTATAAAATCCCTGGTATGTAGCAAATAAGGAAATAAAGAGATCACCAATGGTTTGCAAGACCATTGATATGTGTGAAGTGCAGTAGGAAGACTCAAACCTAGCAGATTTTTGCGTCGGGCTCAAAGTCACCCCGAGGTCCGTACTGTTGGGCCTGGAGTTGGGCTCGCTACACCCAGATAGATCTACCGCTAATGACCCTCGGTCCTACAATGAGGATTAATGGCCTCCAGTTCCCGCCTACCCACTCACATGATCTAAGTAGTAACCCTCCTTACGCTAACCATACCATGTAAAAAGTATTCGTAATCATAGTAACATGTATTTCACCCCCGAAGTATAAAAACTGAAAACAGTTAAGAGAAAAGGGGGATATGAACTCACAGAAGTGCGTCTCGAAATAGTCAATCCCAAATCAACCTGCTGCGTGACGACCTACACGTACTAACTTCTATTAGACGGACGACCGTGCCTTGGCTTAAGGTTTAACGTTTTTGGGAAATAGTTAGGCAACTATTTCGTATTTCCACTTCTTAATTATTTAATAATTATATTTCTTCCCAAGGATGGGGGTTTTAATACATGTGCGTTTTTGTAATTCCAAAAATATATTATTAAGTCTCACTTAATAAAATATATTTTTATTCATTTGTCTAAAATATTCTATCTCCAAAATATACATATTTTTCCCAAAAATATTATATTTTACTTTATACAATTTCCAAAATAATACTTTGTCAAAATACACATTTAAGAGTATTTTCCGAAAATACATAGGTTACGTTTTACAGTTCGCGTGGTAATAATATTACCGGTGTAACTTAAATATTTGTTTGTGATAGCGTTGATATTATTTTGGAGTCGTGTTTTCACAATGTATTCCAGTTATATTATTTTTACTCTAAAAATAATATACATCTAGTTCACAAAATAATCATAAAATCACACAAGCGTTTTATTATGAAATATATATTCTCAATATATATTTGACAAGTTTTATTTACGAAAATCCACCTCCGACACCTGGTTATTTTGTAATAAAAATCATGGCGAAATTTGTTTGGAAAACAAGTCAAAAATCTATTCATAACACTTGTCACAAAAATATTTCCAAGTGTTATATTTCTGGAAAAATTTCGCCAGAGTTTCCTCTGTAACTGGAGGTGGCCACGCTTACTAGCGTATCATTTTCTTTTCAAAATTCAATCAACAATTTTCCAATCATCAATATACAATATTCAATAATCAAACTAGTCAAAAATAAGCATAAATCGTACACACATGAACTTGTAAGTTGTGTAAAAATATGTAGTAACTTTCCAACATTTTTAGTAGATCTTTCCTTCTCTAAAAATAAAAATCAGTTTCTTGAAAACTTTATTTTTAAAGAATATGCAATTTTACAACTTCTATTCCAAAAATTACGAAAATATTTCTTTGTTAAATCCTTTTGTCACACAAGTGTTTACACACTTGTTTGTTCACAAAAATGCTTTTAGTTGTGTAAGATCCGGCTTTTAAACAAGATTTGCATCTTACACTTGGTTCTTCGAAAATACCACTTGTAGATCTTTAGATCTACTAGTTTAGAACTCTATTATACAAGAAAAATCATTTTTACACAAGTTCATGTTTATGTGTGGAAGGGTTTGCCATCTTGTATCTTCTACACTAAACATATTGCTAGTTCATGTTCCATGAACATGATCTAGCGTGGTTAGATGACGATCCGTTCCACTACTAGCAACCAACAATTTAAAATAACCATAACTAAACAAGATTCACAAGTTTTACACCATTATTTTCTCTTTAACCAACTAGTTTATCATTCTTGCAAGACTTTAAGTTTTGTTTTCGCATGTTCTTGAGTTTTAATCGTTAAACTTCTTATTAACCACTTTAATCATGAACAAGGAAGTGTTTAGAAGCAATTACAACTAGCTCAAGGCTAGGGAAGAATCAAAGCAAAAACTAGGTGGATAAAAGCAATGTAGTGAGGTTCTTGAGTTTCCGAAAGCACCGAGCCTCCTTGTATGAACCTTATCACCTTTGAGTATGTATGGATGGCTTGCAAGAGGCTTGATGGTGGCGGTTTGGTGGTGTGGTGGTGGCGGACGGACAAGAGAGAAAGAGAGCAAGAGATGTTGAGTGTCTTGTGCAAATGAAGGTGATTAACTCCCATGTTTACTTATAATCCAATTAGCTTATTGTCCATAAGGTAATATGTCATCTAGATATTTAACAATAACAATATAATTATCAAGAAAGGAAAGTGTGTCCCCACTCTTGGGGACCGATCGGATGAGGGGGGGGGGGGGGGTTTATAGTTTGTTTTGAACTAGCTAGTTAGTGTTTAGTTAAGTACTAAGGGTGTTAATTAGTGTATTATGTGTGTTATGAATTATAAAGGGTGTTAGGGTATTCGGGGACCCTAACTAGCTCAGAAAAGGAAAAACAATGTCATTGTCAATATTTTTATGTTCCGGGTAAAGTCCGGTTGTTCGGTTGGATATTAATCCGTTAAAGTGCTAAATAAGCATTTAAGGTGTCTTTAATATTATTTTTTTTAGTGACACAACGAATTCCCCGACACTTTGTAAAGTGTCCAACATTATATTACCCAGTTTTTGCACTTTACTAGTTATATTAAATGTTGAATTTTGTGATAAAGTGCAGAATTTTGTACTTAAAGTACGTTTTAGGCACACCCGGTCACTATAAACTTCACCTAGTGATGCAGTTCTACAATCCTCACCTCCCTACACTCACTACTAGTGTAGTAAACTATTCCCGGCTCATACTGGCCTTAGAGACAGTATCTGTCTAGTGCTGGCAATGTCAGCATGTGTAACACCTCGAAAATTTGCGTCCTATAATGTGTTGACACGTGTCATAGGTTTGAACGTGTGAAAGAATGTTCTTGAAGGACTAAAGTTGACAAACATAGAAACTATGTGAATTTGAGGGTTCAAAGTGTCAACAATGAATAAATATACTTTACAATAACCCTACGTGATGTTTATAACCTTAAACGAATGGATCATGGATCATACGAAGCGAATTGTGAAAGAAAGTGAGAGATTTCAGACTACAGGGGTTAAATGTGTCAACATGTTAAGATATACCTCTGAGTGACCTTTTAACAAACCCGAAGCCTTGTAACGATTAATTATGCTCACTAGAATGCACCATAAAAATTTCACCAAGTTTCGTTACCGTATGAGAAAGTTAGGATTAAATTCGTGTGTGAGGGTTAGAATCGTCAACATTGGAAATTAGGGCTTTTCGGGTGATCACAAAGTTACCCGAGGACTTGACAAAGTGGGTATAAGTATTAAAGCCCTCATATGTCAATATTAAAGGATAAGAATGCTGGAACACAAGTGAAAACGACCTTTCGGGGGACCAAGGACCAAAATGCAATAAAGAAAAACATGTTTACCTGATCAGAAGGGCCATGCGGCCCGCCTAAGATATATCAAGATCTAAAGCGGGACGCCTACGACTGCCAGATGCAGAAAAGATTGACAGGTGCCTGTTTGCAAGTTGTAACCGACTTTAATTGCAAGTTTTCGATTCTATGGGCTTGTCTAAGGTGGTTTATAGCCTATAGAAGGCACATGTACTGATCTTGGATCATCCTAGACCCATTTGGCATCATTTTGGAAAGATCAAAGTTCTTATATAAAGTCATAAGTTGCAAACATTCTTCCTTTATGATCTGATCAACTTCTGGAGCATAAGGATCATTCTCAAGCTTCCAAATCATCCATAAGACGCATGTAAGTACCCTTGACCTTTCTAAATTGAGTTATGCTTAGTTTTTAGCCTAGAAGTCCAACCGTCGTAACTACGGTTTGACTTAGCGATAGATCATAAACGGTCCAGAGTTTTGTCGAAACGAAAGATGTTACAAGTTGGTAATTATATGGGCAATTAACCCTTAAAAGGGCACCCACTGATTCCAATCCTAACTATGTCGTGTGTCGAGTCAAACTTCTTCCGTAAAAGTCAACAAAACCATTAAACATGTAATTAATGATACAGAAGGCGTGGAATCTGTTTTATCATTCATATAACTTGAAAATAAGTATAATAACTTGTCTAAGCTTGTTTGATTCGACAACTTTCTGTTTTGAACCGATTCGGAGCCGAAAGTCGCATAGTTTGACTTTCTGCTTTGACCTCGATTCTGACCCGGTTTTGATAGGTTTAGACATGCCTTAAAGTTCCATTAGGACCTAGTTACATGTGTGTATAACCCTCTGCATTTATACCACATAAATCCTTAATTGTCCGACGTTTCCGTTAAATTGCCAAATGTTGACCATATTGCCCTTATGTTCATAAAACGAGATTTTTGAAGATATGAAAGTGCAAAAGTCTTTGTAACTGATTATTGAACATGTCTGTAAATTTTCACGTCAATCGGAAGTCTAGATTAGGAGTTATGCTTAATGACGTAATTATAAACACTTTTATTAATTAAACGGCGTCATTAGCATAAAACCTATCTAAACCCAATTTTTGACACCAAAACTTTTACCTACTGAAGTAACATAATATTTTAGGATTTTTGAAGACTTTTAATTATTTTTAAACTGATCATAAACTAGGTTTAGTGCCTTAATTCGGTAAATACCGAATATGCCCTTTTCGGCCATAAAATGAGTTTTACAAATCCTTTTGACACCAATCCAATTGCTACTGATTTCAAATAATAAATAGAGTATTTTGAACCTGTTGAACTGATCAGAAAACTTAGAATCCTATATTAACCCGTAAATCGCTTAAAACGACATCATACGCGTATTAAACGCATAGTTAGGGTTTAAAACTATTTTGGCATATAAGACTTATAACCAAATGTTATAACCTATTAAAATAAGTTATTTTACTGATTTATTCAAACCCGGATCACAGAAGCTTAATTGATCCCTTTTATAATCTTTAAAATGACCAAAATACCCCTAAGGGGCTTAATATGAGATTAAACTCGTTTTGGGCATAATGGAAGGTATTCTACTGATATCACAACATATTTAAGGCATGTTAACTTAGGAAACCTGTTTAGGACTCTTATGGTTACCCGTTACGCTTCATACGCGTTCGGTTCGGTTTATGTAACTAGTTTACATAAATTAGCCGAAACGGGTCAAACCTTATCGGTTTTATCTCAAAATCCAGAATGTGTATAATATACCCATATTATACAAGTCTCCGAACTTGTCGGGTCTAAATCACATTCTAATCCAGTCTTCTCCTTATCATGCGTTTGAACCGTATCTTCCTTTTGAAAACTAATCGGTCTATGTCATGACGTAATTAAAGACCCGTTAGGATTCTAATAGGTTATTAAAAACCTTCGTTCCAGATTTAGGAGCCCAGTAAAAGCTATCTGTACTTGCTGATTTGATACGGCTGGGATTGAATTTATATTTAGCTCAGCTAAATACTTTTAACTTATTTCCCTATACGGGCTTGGGGTACGGTATATAAAATACCTCTTGGTCGGGCATTGAATCTTTAATTGTATGTTGGTTAAAGTATTGAGATGTTCTGTTTAATTTGTTTTGTTTGCTTAAAGCCTTTGGGGGTTAATGACCGTTGTCCCGGATATCCCTGGCATCATTTTACGAAATGGCCACGACCTTAGCACACAGGCGTACACCTGTCAGTGTCTCATAAATAAAGTGGTGTGTCCATTAATCTTTAACCCGGCTCGATCCGGGCTACTGAACGCATAAGGAACATGTAAATCCTGTACAAGTTTATATAATTAAATAAGTATCCCAAGTTATAAAATATTATTTGTGCCTTGTGCATAAAATATTATTTGTGCCATGTGCATTCAAATCAATCATTTTTAAAACCTTTTCAAAATGAGTCGGTTGATTGTATTTACCAGTGTAAACTGACGTATTTTCCCAAAAAGGCTAAGTGCAGGTACTAATCGGAATTGGCTGGCTACTCCTAGCATCAATAAAGAGTCTCGCAAGCTTAGATGCCTAAAGTCTGTTGAACAGTGTTATTTTATTTTCGATCCGCCTGTGGATCCCTTACTTCCGTTGTAATATTTTGATGTTACATTATTTCGGATTATAATATATTTATCCTTTTGCTTCCGCTGTGCATCTATATATTGTGATGTTTGACTATGATGTTGCCAATCACGTCACGTTACTCCCCTACCGGGCCCACCGGTAAAGTGTGGAAATATTGGGGTGTGACAGGCTGGTATCAGAGCCAACATTGAGTGAATTAAACACTATCTTTTTGTGTTTAATCTCATTGACATATTAGCACATTCCTTGACCTTCTGAGTCTAGACTTAACATAGGAATATTCTCAATCCTCATCTGGAAATCTTGCTTCCAAATTTTTTTTATATTGGATACGTCGCCAAGCGAAGAAGCCGTAATAGGAATTCTCCATACCCGGAGCCGTGAATTTTTGACCTTCGTACAACGGCTAGGATGAAACGTGCAACCAAGGAGAAAGCATTCGGAAATAAAATAAAGAAGAAACTCCTTTTGCTAAAGATCGTTTCCTTAAAAGTCCTTATAACGATATTTATCTTTTAGTCTCTTCGAGGACAACATTATTCCTTCCAAGTCCCGTTTAGGGCAACCATATACCTGTTTAAATTTTAAAGGAACGATTATGTTTAACATATCATTCCTATATTATCAGATCTACCATTATAATAAAATGGCAAAATCTAAAAGGGGACAAGCCCTAGCCTCGTGTCATTATTAAGACCCGGCCAGGATGGCAGTTCCTCAATTTAGGTTCAGATCCCTATTAACATCTCGTTTTAAAATTTTTTCTGCGTTAATTATTAAAAAGAATCTTAAAGGTAAACCTAGCCCATATTACAAGGCCAAGATGGTAGAACCTATTCAAGAGATTCAAGTCCTTGTTAACACCTGTAACGTGTTAACACTCCTGGCAGACGTGATTCATTAAAATCACACACGTTATTTTTATATAGGATTCTTCAAAAGATTCCTAACCCAATTTAATGATCTCTGAATCATGGGTTTAAATCATCAATTAGGATGATCATATTTTGACCATACATTGGTAATATAGTGCCTACGGGACTTGCTCATTTCTACATGAGCCAAAAGACAGTGGTAGCTATGACTCCCTATCCGAGAAAGGTAATGAACTATGTTCAACCTAAATGCTTTGATTCTCTGAAATCATAGCTTATAATTTATAAATGTCCTTGTGACTAGGCCATTCGTAATATTATTAAAACCTTAATACCTCGATTCTCTGAAATCATGGCTTATAAATTAAACTTGTCTACGCGACTAGGCCATTGGTGCTATTATTAACGTATAAATCAGGATTTATGATAGAAATCCTGAATAAAATAAATATCATTCCTTTCCTGCCAGTATAAATATTAAAAGAGAATCTTAAAAAGGTTTGACCTAGCTTGAATGTCATTGAAGACCTAGCTAAAATGGTAAAACCTGTTTAAAAAGAGATTCAGATCCTCATTAACATCTGAAAATGTGTTAACACTCCTGACAACAGTGATACGATAAAATCACACCTGTCACCCTTATTTCTGGAATTTTCCAAATCCCTTATTTAGCGTAAATGATCAATAGGAATCATGACTGGTAAACGTCGAACATGATGAACGCATCCAACATCCATTTGGGATGTATACCTACGGGAAAAGGTGTATACATGAAAAGATAGTTTTTATTTCATAAATTCTTGGCAAGACAATGAATTATGAAATTTTCCGATCCAAAGGAATCATCGATTATGTTTTAAATTTTTCCCTAGGGATAAGGCCCCTATGCCATCAAGAGTCCTTGGGAACAAGCTCTTGAGCTATATAAAATGTCAGTACGACATTTGACAGTCGTGATTTATGTCCCCTGTCTAATAAATATGAAGGATTATATTCTGTTTACACGCCAAGGATTGGTTTATTTAAAAACCTAGGCGGAACATAATCAATTAACTTAAATACTATCTTTTGGACTGTATGGTTTATTTACACCATAACTATTTAATCAACAAATTCGACAATTCACCATATAATTAAATCAAATATTACTACTTGGTTTGTAGCCTTCAAAGCTTCACCATGGTTGACTCCTCTGAAGCTCACAATCATCCAGTTAATCAGAATGATGATACAAGACTGAATTTAACGGGCGCTGAGTTACAGGCTATGTTAAATACAGCCATAAATAACGTTGTGGGTCAAGTACTGAAGGATCACAAATGAAAGAGCAATAATACCCCAATTCAAGGTTGTAAAAAGGGTAAGACAGGTTCAAACTATAACCAGTCCAAGCCAAAGGAGGCTAAACCCGAATGTAAGAATTGCGGGAAGAAGAGGCACTTCAGTATATGTATATATGAACAGATTAGGGGATGTGGTATCTGTAAAGAGATGGATCACAAGACTCGTGAATGCAAGGAATTGAAAAACAACCAACAGTCGGGTGAAAAACCCAGATGCAAAATCTGCAAGAAACAGCACTTCAGGAGGTGCAGGTATGGATCGAACTCGCATACACAGTCGAGAACTTTTGCATGTGGGATATGCAAGTCCAAGGGGCATAAGACCTTGGACTGCAAGAAGATGGAGGGCGCAACCTGCTATGGTTGCAATGAAATAGGGCACATCAAAACTAACTGCCCTAATAAAACCAAGAAGTCTGGGAAGGATTTGAAGGACAGGCGGCAGACCGGTGAAAAGACCAAATACAAAACCTGTAGGAAATATCACCCCGGGAAATGCAGATATGAATCTCAGCCTCTACCCTGTGGAATCTGCAAGTCGAAGGAGCATAAGACATTGGATTGTAAGGGATTGGGAGACGCAACCTGCTATGGTTGCAATGAAAGAGGGCATATTAAGACCAACTGCCCTAAATACGCTAAAAAGCTTGAGGAAGTTAAAAAGATCAAAGCTGGAAGCTCTCAAATTGATGCTCAAGAGACTGTTCAGGATAACAATGTCACAACATGTACTTTCTTTACCAATAACGCTCATGCTAGAGTATTAATTGATTCAGGTTCAGATAAGTCTCTCGTAGACAATATATATGGTAAATCATTAAATCTGCATGTTAAAACTCTAAGCGTTAAGTATGAAGTAAAATTGGCCGATAGTACCTCAGAGACTGCTCCAGCAATATTAAATGGATGTTTTATATCCATTAGGAATTACCCTTCTCCGCTGTCCTTGTTTCGTTAATAAGAGGACTCGATATAGTAATAAAAATCGATTGTTTGTCTTGAAAAATCAAGGCCATATTGTGGGTGATAAGAAGCAATTAATTATCAAGACTCCTTATGAGGCAACCCTCATAATTACATGTATCCGTACGATTAATTAATATTAAAAAATGGTGGAACCGGCCGTCCCCGGAATCGAACCTGGGTCTAGGCCGCACCCTTTCGCGCACCTAGCCAACCGAGCTAGGTGCCTAGTTTGTGAAATTTCCATTTTGGTTAAAAATAAGCACATGTACAATAACTTCCTTACTTCTTACTATAAGTCACCTACTTATCCTCCTTATGTTGACTAAGTATTAAAATCCAAGATTTTACCTCTATGTTTTAATTACTCTTGGCTTGCTTATGTTGACTAAACACTAGAAAGGATGAAGTAGAAACCATTAAGTATATCAGTGGTTATGCTAGAAAGGACATGGTATGGTATACATCACAGTCATTCGATGGCAATACTTTTAATTAGTAAGGACATTAATGAAATCCTCAAGAAGGATCCTCTTATACATCGTGGAATGGTCCAAGTTTTAAGGACCTTATTAGAAAAACCTATTATCCGTTTCGCGAAAAGGGAAAAGACGGAATAAGAATTTCTGACTCTCGCCATAAAAGTTCTAGACTGTCGACTGTATGTCGCAAATTTTAATTCATTGGCTGAGATAGTACCCTATTAAAGCACATAATTATTAGTGAGTAGCATTGGCAATAAGAGGGCACACTAAGGTTTCAAAACCTACTCATTTAAAAATCCATTATGGATCTACCTCAGCTACCCACGTTATAATGATTAAGAAGTAATCAGTCAAAGCTGAGACTGCCCTAAAGTTATCTAAGATTTTACAGCTAAGTTTAGAAGGATTAATAATGGAGGCGTTTAGCCCTCCTGTTGAAAAATTAGAGACAGCTCACATTAGGAATTTCACCAGATAAACCCTTATTTGTGAATTTATTGCTATAAATTACATGTGGTTTTGGGTGCTGTTAATTCTCTCACAAGACCATAAACTTAGCAAACTTTTAGAAATTTTTTTTCCCTGTGAGAACCCCAGATGTTAAGTGTAAGGTAGAACCTTCGGGCAAATCATATGAACCATTTCTTCTGTTTTTGTCAGAAACCTTTAGGCATAAAATTTTATAAGTATCCTCTCTCTACGAGGAAGTACGATAGCATAAATAGTTGATATCTCTTTAATCTCTATCGATTCCGAATACCAGATAGTATGATAAAAGCGCCATATGAGGATTGGTGTGTCTTAATAAATTCCATAGATTGCTTCCATGCCTGATCAGTATGGAGGTTTAATACATGGGACCACAAAGATATTCCGATGGTCATAGAGTACTAAAGTCAGTTAATGGTATTCAAAGGAGATGTCCAAGTTAGAATTGTCCAAGTAAGTGTTCCCGATAAAGGAGTTCTTGGACTCGTAACCTAAATGTGTCACATAATTGACACAAACAATGGTGGATGAATTGGAGCCTGAGATTTTGTAAAAATCTCTGTAACCTCCTTGTACCTTGATTACCTTCTCCTATTATTACCCTGTTTACCCCTGAGAGGCAGGTGGAGTTAAGGTTTAAATTCCGTTTAAGGTTGTGTTATTATGAAATCTCCAAAACGGCTAGTACTATCATTGGAAGAATCGAAACCCTGGTTAACTAAGTTTTAAAAATAGAGGGTTCTTATAGCCTAACCCAATATCCTAAGAATTTGGTATAGTAATTATGAAAGACGGTTCATTCTGTTTATTCATTACTTACCGCAACCCTACATAGGCAACAATTAAGAATCGCCATCAGCTGACCAGGATCGTCGAATTATTCGACTAGCGGCAAGGGTTAGTTATTCCTTAATATCAGTTTTGAGCAGTGGTTGGAATAACCATCTCACCTTAAAATAAGCTTTTGTAGAATAGTTGTTATATAAATATCAAGGTAGCTCCTTTGGAGACCTTGTACAGATGAAATATCAAAACATCCGTTGGATGGACGAGACTTCGGGAAGTCCACTTATCAGAATCTGAAAGTTGCATTGGAAACAACGAATAAGATCATACAAATCCCTAATCATCTGTAAGTTGCCAGTTTTCGATAGAAAATCAAGAATTAATAAAAGTAGCAACCTTCCTTAGTTCTTGTTAAAGAATAAAGTGCAACAAAAGTTATCACCCTGGAAGGGTGTGGCAATTTGTTAAATTATCAGGCTAGTTAAGCTCTGAATATATAAAATTTTTCGAAGGAAAACGAAAATATCAAGATCAAGTAGCTTATAAGCTAAAACCTATTTAAGGAGCTTGGCGGAGCTCGCAATACATTGCACACTAGTGACTGAAGGAGGTGTTTCCCCAATAAGTTAAGGAACACTATCACAATATGGTATGCGGATTTATGATGTGATAAACTTCCTATATCGATTGAGGATCGACAGGTTAAGAAGCTTCGAAGGAAGCATGTACCCATTATAAAGGTTAACTTGGGGAGCTTGGAAAAGCTCCATATATACTATATAGAGATTAAACCTAATATAAGACAGAAGGTATTTCCCTTATTTTAGCAAATCTCGAGGTCGAGATTTCTTTTAAGGGGGTGAGGATGTAACACCTCGAAAATTTGCGTCCTATAATGTGTTGACACATGTCATAGGTTTGAACGTGTGACAGAATGTTCTTGAAGGACTAAAGTTGACAAACATAGAAACTATGTGAATTTGAGGGTTCAAAGTGTCAACAATGAATAAATATACTTTACAATAACCCTACGTGTTGTTTATAACCTTAAACGAATGGATCATGGATCATACGAAGCGAATTGTGAAAGAAAGTGAGAGATTTCAAACTACAGGGGTTAAATGTGTCAACATGTTAAGATATACCTCTGAGTGACCTTTTAACAAACCCGAAGCCTTGTAACGATTAATTATGCTCACTAGAATGCACCATAAAAATTTCACCAAGTTTCGTTACCGTATGAGAAAGTTAGGATTAAATTCGTGTGTGAGGGTTAGAATCGTCAACATTGGAAATTAGGGCTTTTCGGGTGATCACAAAGTTACCCGAGGACTTGACAAAGTGGGTATAAGTATTAAAGCCCCCATATGTCAATATTAAAGGATAAGAATGCTGGAACACAAGTGAAAACGACCTTTCGGGGGACCAAGGACCAAAATGCAATAAAGAAAAACATGTTTACCTGATCAGAAGGGCCATGCGGCTCGCCTAAGATATATCAAGATCTAAAGCGGGACGCCTACGACTGCCAGATGCAGAAAAGATTGGCAGGTACCTGTTTTCATGTTGTAACCGACTTTAATTGCAAGTTTTCGATTCTATGGGCTTGTCTAAGGTGGTTTATAGCCTATAGAAGGCACATGTACTGATCTTGGATCATCCTAGACCCATTTGGCATCATTTTGGAAAGATCAAAGTTCTTATATAAAGTCATAAGTTGCAAACATTCTTCCATTTATCATCTGTGTTGGGATTGAACCCTATCAGAGGAACAGATAATTAAAGCCAAAACTGGATCAGAGCAGTGGATCCAAGAATAAGCAGACGTTTACAGATTAGTTCATGCAAATCTCTCCCCTTGAAAGTGGTTTCATATCTGCTGACCTCCTATCTGCTGATCTTACTAAGTGCTGACCTACAACTGCTGCTTTGCATCTACTGACCAATGTCAAAGACTGATGGAAGACCAAAGCTCTCCTGACTCAATCTACTGCCTTGAGTCAAGTACTGCTGATCCGGACAAGCACTGCTGGGTTCACAGCAGTGGAAGGATGCATCAGCTGTTTAAGTGTCTTTTATGTAATGAATTGTAATAGCAGTAGTTAGTACATCAGTGTTTGTATAGATCAGAGGTTAGAGTTTGTTAGGAGGTTAGATGTCACTTTCATGGTGACGTCAGCTAAAGATGCTCAGTGGTTTGCAAGTGCCTATAAATAGTTCAGTACTTTGTACTGTTCTATTAGCTCTTTCACCACATCGTCTTCTTTGCACGAACAAACTACTGAGCTCTGGCTGAGGGGGAGTTTGCATTCTTACATCAATCATTGTAATCGTTGTTGAAACAAATTCAATCATTCGGTTCATTGTGTAAAGATGTTTGATTAAAAGTATTACTCCTGTTTGATTGTATGCAAAGTATGTTTTCATCTTAATTCCACTGCACAACTCTTTCATTTCCATCTTAATTTCAAACGAAAATACAATCAAAAAGAAACTCAGATCCAACAATTGGTATCAGAGCTTGGACAGTCAAATTTGATTTAACAATCATTTTGACGTAAATAGTTCAGCTCATAACAGTTGATACTGATCGTTTGTTCGTCCGTTGAAAAACAGAGCAAGGATTAATCACCATTAAAGTTGATTTCTCAGTGTCTGTAAAACAACAAGAATGACGTCACAATCTCAGGATGATAAAAACAATATCGGCTCGCTTTTTAAACCACCTATGCTAAAAAGAAATGAGTACAACATCTGGCAGAGGAGGATGGGTCACATCCTCGCTCAACAAAGCACAGGTTGTTGGAGGTCTGTCATTTATGGTCCCCATGTTCCTTCAGTGCCAAGCGCTGAAGATGCTAAAAAGTTCGTTCCAAAACCAGTTGAAAATTATACCGAAACCGACTTTCAAAAGATCGAACTAGATGCTAAAGCTTTTAGCATCATAGCATCAGCGCTGCCCAATGAGATATATGTTGGACCGTTACACTGTAACAGTGCCAAAGAATTATGGGACGCACTTAAGGAACAGTTTGGTGGAACTGAAGAAGTCATAGAAAGCAATAGGGAAATCCTGAACCAACAGTATGAAACATTTTGCTACGTTAAAGGTGAATCACTAACGCAACAATTTGAGCGTTTTAGTTGTCTCATCAGTGAACTGAGGCTTGTTAACACCACTTTTACAAACTCAACTCAAAATAGCAGGTTCCTCAGGTCACTGCCAGAAAAATGGGACACTATAGCTTTTGTCACCCGAAATTCATCTGAATTCAAGGATCTGACCTTGACCCAACTCCATGGTCGACTCCTGACCTACGAAAGGGAGTTGAACCAGAAAAGGAGGTTACAAGAGTCAGGAAAAGCTACCGATGATTACACTTTCGGTAATACTGCTCTTCTGGGTCAAGAAGAATCTGGGAGCAGTGGTAAGGATCAGGGTTATGATCACTTCATTAACATAACTGCTGGTGCAAATTTTAACAACCCTGATCCTCACTCTGCAAGTTATGCATTCACTACTAACGAAAACCAGATGTCAGACAATTTAAGCTTTGAACTCAATGATTTACAACATTTTGATCCCACTGATTTAGAGGAAATGGACATCCTGCACCAACTGGCTTTGCTAAGTGTTAGAACTAGCAAGTTCTACAAAAGAACAGGGAGAAAATTTCCAGGTTTGCATGGGAATCTAAGGGTTGGGTTGGATAAATCGAAAATCAAGTGCTATAAGTGTAATAGGTTGGGACATTTCGCTAGGGAATGTAGGAGTCAAACCGCTGGTCCCATAATTACTCATCCCAGCTCAAATCCTCGACCTCAAAACCAAAACACTGTGCACTATGCCCAATATGCCCCAGCAGCACAAGTGAACACTGCTCACTATGCTGCTGCCCCTGTGCCAGTACATTATGTCCAAACTACTGTTCCACAAATCCAATATGTTCAAACCCCTGCTCCACAGGTACAAGTGCAATCTGCTGCACCTCAAACCACTGCTCCAGCAGCAGCACAACCAGATCAACAAAGTTTTTTCACTCAAGGGTTTGTTGACTGGAGCAGTATGCCTGATGATCTTAGTGATGAAAATTTTGCACTCTATGCTTCTAATGATTCTTCACATGATGAGTTTTGTTTGATGGCACTAGAGTCAATACAGGAGGGGGTTGAAGCTGAGGAGGAACAGCAGTGCTTTGAAACAGTGGAAGAGGTGATTGAAGCAGTGGTTACTGCAGTGGCTGATGAAATACTGTTGGGAGAAAGTTCAGGTACCCTGATTGAACCAATGACAGATCCATGGTCCATAGAGGACAAAGAAGAAGAGAAAGAAGAAAAGGCTGGTGAAAAGAAGGTAAAAGCTGATGATGATAAAGATCATCAATGTGATTGTGCAATGATGGCAGCTGCCAATGTATCTCCTCAAGTTCTTGAAAAACTGTGTTCTGACAATTGCATAATTGCTTTTGCAAACATTAAAGAGGTGAATGAAAACCTTCGGGATAAAATCTTGTCTGATGAGGTCAAATTTGAAAGCTCTTTAAAAGAACTTAAAAACAAATTGACTGAAAAGGAAAAAGAAATCAGCTGTCTAAAAGAAGAGCAAAGCATCACCAAAACCCAACTTCAAACTATGGTAGAAAAATACCAAAGTTGCAAAAAGGAGTTGGAATCCACCCAGATTACTTGTGAAAGATGGGTGGAATCCTGCAGAGGATATGAGGTGATGCTTGCTAAACAGATTGAAAGCAATGTGAAATTTGGGGTTGGGTATAGAAAATATGATGATGAACACATTGCTTGTGAAAAATCTGTTCAAAACACTGATGTAACCACTGAGTTCATCCCCACAAACAAGAATGGCCAAGAAGTGAAAATCACTGACAAACTTGGTAACAAAATCACACTTGGCAGAACAAGGAGTTCCTCAACTTTTGAAGAACTTGAAAAATATCAGTTTAAACCTACCTGGTCTGACGAGTGTGATATTCTTGAAAATTTCAAGCCAATGGACTTTACATCAACTGATGGTGTTAAAGCTCCAAAAGCTAAAGTCATACCTCTCAAGGACATCCCAGCAGTGGTTAAAACCTCTGCTGCAAAAGAGTCTGAAAAGAGAATGAAGAAAGAAAAAATTGACAACTTGTTTTGTGAATTCTGTGAAAAAAGGAATCATCTAACAAAAGACTGTTTCCACTTGAAAGCTTATGATTTAAACAAGACAAGTGTCATTGTTTCAGCAGAAAGCTGCATTGTCTGTGGTAAAACAAACCACAAAACTCAAGCATGTGTGTACCTCAAAAACTTTGATGTGAAAAAGAATGAGTACATGGTTAAAACATCCTTGAGTCCATCATCATCATCCTCATCATCTGTCAAGTTCACTAAGAAACAACCACTGTTTGTGCCAGTTCAAACAGCTGTTACAAAACAGCTGAACCAAACATCTGTCAAAAGAGATGTTCAGGTTACTGATGCACCCCCTGCCAATCAGTTCAAAAAAGGCAGAGAAAAACAGTCTTACCAAAGGATTCCACACGTTTATGAGGCCTACAAAAGGCCCTCTAAACCCAAAGTGAACAAGCATCCTTTTGGTTACTAGCAGATGATTGGTCAGGATCCACAACAGTGGTTAGAGAAACATTGTCCTAAAACAGTTCAAACTCCTGATCTAACCATTGTCCATCATTCTGCCTCCATCCCAGACACTGTTGAGACCCCATCCAAAGCCTTGTTGGCTTTGGAGACCTTAATGAACTAATTCTTTTACTTCATGTGCAGGGAGCTTCTGCATGCTTTGATAGTCTTTGGTATGTAGATAGTGGAGGTTCCAGGCACATGACAGGATGTAAAGCCCTCCTCAAAGACTTTAAAATCCATGGTGGGGGTGATATATCCTTTGGGAATAATAGTAAAGGGAAAGTTTTGGGGTCTGGAACAGTGCAATCTGGAAAAGTAAAATTTGAAAATGTCAATCTAATAGACAATCTAAAATTCAACGTTCTGAGTGTGTCCCAAATGAGTGACAAGGGATTTGGGTCATTCTTCACAAAAGACTGTTGTAAGATTGTTGGACCAGAAATGGTCAAAAAGACTGAAGCAATAATCAACTCTGGTCAAACTAAACTTGTTGCTCAAAGAAGTGGCAATGTTTATGTTGTTGACATGTCAAAAGAGTGTCCCAGAGCTGATGCATGTCTGTTCTCAGCTGCCTCTAACAAAGAGACTGAACTTTGGCACAGAAGGCTGGGACACACAAATCTTAAGACAATCACAGAAATTTCAAAAAATGGTTTGGTGAGAGGCCTACCACAAAAATTGTTTTCATGTCCTGAACATTGCATTTCCTGTTTAAAAGGAAAACAGCATAAAAGTTCTTACAAGTCCATTGAAGAGTCCAAAACAACCCAGTGTTTGCAAATGCTACACATGGATTTGTTTGGCCCAGTTCAAGTCATGAGCCTCAAAAAGAAAAGATATTGTTTGGTTATTGTTGATGACTTTTCTAGGTTCACATGGACTTTCTTTTTGCACTCAAAAGATGAAACTGCAGGCATTTTGCAAGACTTTGTAACACAGGTTGAAAAGCAATTTGACCTTCCAGTGAAAAGCTTCAGGAGTGACAATGGCACAGAATTCAAAAATAGGGAGTTGGATGCCTTCTGTGTGAAGAAAGGGATTGTAAGGCAGTACAGCATCCCAAGAACACCAGAGCAGAATGGGGTAGTGGAAAGGAAGAACAGAACTCTGATTGAGGCTGCCAGAACCATGCTTGCAGATTCAGGTTTGCCATTAACTTTCTGGGCAGAGGCAATAAACACTGCTTGCTATGTTCAGAACAGAGTTTTAATAAACCCCAGGCACAAAAAGACTGCCTATGAAATTCTGTATAAAATTAAACCACTGATCTCATATTTCAAAGTGTTTGGCTGCCCATGCTTTATTTTGAACTTAAAAGATTCCATTTCAAAATTTGCAGCCAAAATTGATTGTGGTTATCATCTGGGATACTCATCCACTGCCAAGGCCTACAAAGTGTTCAACACACGGACCAAGGCAGTGGAGGAGACTTTGAATGTTAAGTTCAATGAACTCTCATCAATGAAAATCCCAGCAAACCCTGCAGATCTGTTTGATCTTGAAAAATTCACTTTTGAAAATACTGCTGTCAAGACTAACAATGCAGGTCCATCAGAGGATACAACACCAGACTATGGGTATGAAATCATCATCCCTCAAAGGTCTGCCACAAATGGAAAAGCACCAGCTGTTCAAAACAGTTGTTAAAGCTCAACCACTGCTACCTCAACAATTGTTGACCAAAGTAGCCCATCAACCACTGCTTCCACATCCTCAAACACTGCTGACAAAAGTCCTCAAACAGTGGATAAAAGTCAGCAGTTGTCCACTTCATTACCTCCTATACCACCACCTTTTGAAGCCACTGCTGGATCATCAAAGTCCCCAGCAGTGGTTAGCTCAGATGATACACATTTGTAGCCTTCACCAACCAATGCCATCATACCATACTAAGGAGATTTAATCTTCTTGAGATCTCATCCACCTGATCAAATCATTGGCAACATAAATGAAGGGGTGCTCACAAGAAGCCCAACCCAAAACATTTGTCTTTTTGCTGGTTTTCTATCACTCCATCAGCCAGTCAAGTACCAAGAGGCAGTGAAAGACAATAGCTGGGTAGAAGCCATGCAAGAGGAGCTCCAACAGTTTAAAAGACAACAAGTATGGGAGCTTGTACCACTGCCAGAAGAGGTTAGTCCCATTGGCACAAAGTGGGTCTTCAAGAACAAAACTGATGAAAGGGGTATTATTGTCAAGAATAAAGCCAGGCTTGTGGTTCAAGGTTACAGACAGGAAGAGGGGATTGATTATGATGAAACATTTGCCCCTGTTGCAAGATTGGAAGCCATTAGACTGTTCCTGGCCTTTGCTGTCAACCACAATATGAAGGTGTTTCAAATGGATATCAAAAGTGCTTTCCTCTATGGTACAATTCAAGAAGAGGTGTATGTTTGTCAACCTCCAGGTTTTGAGGATCCATTTTATCCAGATCATGTCTACAGGCTAAACAAAGCCTTGTATGGCTTGAAACAAGCACCAAGGGCCTGGTATGAAACTCTTTCCAATTTCCTACTCTCAAATGGTTTCAAAAGAGGTACCATTGATAAAACACTGTTTTTAAAATGGAGAGGGAAGGATTTAATGATTGTCCAGATTTATGTCGATGACATTATTTTTGGAAGCACATGTAATTCAATGTGTGAAGAGTTTAGAGAACTCATGACAGCTGAGTTTGAAATGAGTGCAATGGGTGAGCTGCAATGCTTTCTTGGTCTCCAAGTACAGCAACTACAAAATGGAACTTTCATTCATCAAAGCAAATATGCTAAAGAACTTTTAACCAAATTTGATATGAATGATTGTAAACCATGCAGCACACCCATGGCAACAAATAAGCTGGTCATGTCTGATGAAAAGGATGAGCTGATTGACCAAACACTTTATAGAAGCATGATTGGGTCTTTATTGTACCTAACTGCATCTAGACCAGACATCATGTTTGCAACATGTGTCTATGCAAGAAGTCAATCAGCTCCCAGAAAATCAAATCTCATTGCTGTAAAAAGGATCTTCAGATACATAAAAGGTGCTCCCACACTTGGTATCTGGTATCCAGCTAATGGGAACATCAAGCTTTCAGGTTTCTCAGACAGTGACTTTGCTGGATGTCACACCACAAGGAAGTCCACATCAGGAGGGTGCCAGTTTCTAGGTGATTGCTTAGTTTCATGGCAAAGCAAAAAGCAAGCAGCTGTTTCAACATCTACTGCTGAAGCTGAATACATTGCTGCTGCAAGCTGTACAGCCCAACTCCTGTGGCTTCAAAATCAGTTACTGGATTTTGGTATCACTGCCTTAAAGACACCACTCATGTTGGACAGTCAGGCAGCAGAAAATATCATCAAAAATCCAGTTTCCCACTCAACCACCAAACACATCGACATCAGACATCACTTTGTGAGGGATTGCTATGAAAAAGGTTTGATTTCTCTGCATCATGTCCCAACTAAAGACCAGCTGGCTGATGTGCTCACAAAAGCACTTGATACAGCCACTTTTGAAAGTTTGGTCTCTAGTATTGGGATGCTGAACATGGAATAACAAGCAACATCTTGTTTTTCTATGAATAAAAGCAACAAAATGTTTTCAGAAAATCAAAATTCCATCCTTAAAAATAGCTAAAAATGAAAATTTTCATTAAAATCCTTAAAAGTCTGCCATTAACCACTGATTGTTCAAAAGTCAGCTTCTTTCAAAAATCTGTCCACTGCTGAAAGTCAACCCCTGCTCTCTCATTACTTTGATAAACTCTGTTGTTCAAAACCAGTGTCTTATCCACTGATATGCTATCCACTGATAGTGAAAATCATCCACTGCTTTCATACCACTGCCTTCATCTGTCCTTATCACACAAGTACTGTCCTTCACTTTCAACAGGGGTTGTCACGTGGGCAGTACATATTGGTCAGACTTTTTGTAACGACTGCCACCTCAGCATTCACTTTCTTCCCTATAAAATCCCCCACTCACCACCAAAACAGGGTTTTACTGTCGAATTGAATTCTTAAAAATTCTCTTCTCAAAACAGTTTTTCATCTCATCTTCCACAAATTTCTTCGATCAATCATCCTCAAAATGACTAAATCAAAGAAATCTGCAAAACCCTCATCCAAATCTTCATCGAAAACAGCCTCTCAAAAGGCAATCTCCACTGAAATTCCACACAAACCATCTCACAATCTTCTTGGTCTTCTCACAAAACCAGGAACCACCAAAGTTTTCGATTCCATCATTGATCTCATGGCAAAATCAAAGTACAAAACTTTGTTCACTGCCGATGCAACAATCTATTTGGCGACCCAAAGGGAGTTCTGGAAAAATGCAACCCTTGAAAAACAAGGAGACATTGCAACCACCATAAACTCTTCGATAAAGGGTAAAGTTGTCCAAATCACGCCACAATCCATTTCAGAGGTCTTTCAACTCGGTGATCAGGAAGGTAAAATTTCTTTCACTAAAAACGAGTTACAAACTGACTTCATTGAGAGAGGGTATGAAGCCACAATGATGAAGAAAATTACCTTAGAAAAAGGTTATTTTTCTTCTGCAACCAGATTTTTATTTCATACCCTCCTACTATGTGTTTCAAACAAAACCACTTCTTTCAATGAAATCCCTTTAAAGATTCAAAATCTGGGATATGCAATTCTTCAAGGAGAAAATTTTAACTATTCTCGGGAAATTTTTAAAGATTTGGTTAATAATGTTGAAACAAAATCATTCTTACTGTTTCCAAGGTTTTTAAGTTACTATTTTACAAAGAAATTCAGTAAGGATGATTTAGCTGCAATAAACCAAGGTGATCCTACTCAAATAAACAGTTTAACTACTGAAACTTTTTCAAGGATGTTAGCACCTTGCAAAACACAAGCAGAGGTGCCTGAGCAGATTTTAGCAGTTACAACTGCTCCTCAGGTATCTGCTGCTGAGCCCACTGCTCAAGGTGATCAAAGCAGCAGCACAACTGCTTTGAAACCCACACCTATTATCTCCAAAAAGCCAAAAAGAAACACTCAAAACCCCACAAAACCCATCAAAAAGGCAACTCTGGAGGATGAGATACCAGAGCTCCTGCCTGTGACAACACAAATGTCACAAGAAACCACTGCTGCTACTTCCTCACAGCAGTTGGTACAAATATCTCAACCCATAACCACAACTCCTCCTGCTTCTTCACAAAAAGAACAGGTTGTACAATTAGGGTCTCCACATCATGATGCTCTGGAAACACTCGTTTCTATCATCCACAGCTCAATACCCGGGGCAACTCCAGTTTCTACACCATCCTTCACATCCACAATTCCCTCACCAATAAAACCACTGTTGGATGCAATTGATTTGAACCAGGCATTAACCAGTCCTTCTCAATCACCTACTAATGAGAATATACCTCAACAACTGACTGGGTTTGATGTATCAATCTTTGCTAACCCACCAACACAACCTGAGGAGGTTACACCCCTTGAGTTACAAGTAACTCTTGGTGGTAATCCAAGTGAAGCAGCCACTACAAGTGTTACACCCACTGGGTTATACTTGGACAGTGGTTACATTAATAAGACTTCCTTGGAGGCAATTCCTTTTATAGCACCTCTGCCAACCACCAGTGGATTTCTTTATCCTACTGGCAACATCTAAAGGTTGTCAAGTGTTGAAGGAAGAAGACCCCAGTACCAAGAAAAAGGGGCATCAGTGGTTAATGTTTGGAGTATACTCCCTATATCTACCACTGATAAAACCACTGCTAGTGGGAAATCAGATGATCCCATTAACTTGGGTGATGGTTTAAAGTACCAGAAATTGATGGATCGCATTGAAAAACTTGATAACTCTGTTGCAGAACTCAAAGATATGCTACAACAGGTGTTACAAGTTCAGAAGGTACAATCAGCTGTTGTTCCACCTCAAGCACCTGCTCCACAAAGGGCACCTGCTACAAATGAGCTCTGGAAGTTATTTCAATCTTTTCTCCAACAACAAGCACAATTAGCAGATCAGCAACATGAAAAACATGTACAACAGCTGAGAAATGCAATGGAGTCAAGGTTCAAGAACACTAAGGCTGACTTAAAGGCTCTCAAAACTCAGATCTTGCACACCACTAGCACTGCTCCTCCACAAGTACGCTACATTTATCAACTCCCAGAAGATAATGCCAAAAAGGGGGAGAAAATGAAGGAGTGGAAACAGAAGGGTATAGAGGATGGTCTTTATCTTGAACCAGAAAATTAAAACATGACCAAAAAGATCCCTTTGCCAGATGGCAGCAAGAAAATTGATGTGACAATAAATGCACTAGCAGAAGCAGTTGCAAGTGTAAAAAGGGATAGAGAGGCCAAAAGGAAAGCCAGGGTGGACAGAATGGATCATCCAGATCAGGGTACTTCTGGGTCAAGGGATCATGAAAATCCTGTTGAGGAAAAGAAGAAGCCTACTAGAAAAGTGAGGCAACCCAAATCCATTCCAACCAGACGTTCAAAGTCTGCTCACAAACCACCATACAAAACAGCTGATGCAACAGGAGTTACAAAAACCACTGCTTGCCAAACAGTTGTTCCATCAACACACACCACTTCAACACACACAACATCCACTGCTTTACCATCATTACCACCAAAAACAACACCTGCTGACATACAGCAGAAGACAGCAGATGTTATAACATCTGTTGTAATGACAACAGTGGTTGAAACACCAGTTGTTTCAACAGCTGTTAGTCAATCACAATCCACTGCCACTACATCTACCACCACTGTTCCATTCAAAACATCATCAGTCCCTCCTACAAAAAGGAGAAGGCTAATTTTAAAAGATGATGACACATCTCCTTCACCAACATCTTCAAAATCCCTGTCACTTGTCACTATTTCAAAACCCATACCTCTCTCTTCAGCTCAAATTATACAATCACTAACTCCTGCTGGTGTCTCATTTCCTCTGGAACTCATTGCAGTCAGAGAAGAAATCAAATCTTTTTATTATGAAGATGACCCAGCCAAAAGGAGTTTGCCATCAATTGCAAATTATCCCAGGCCTAACAACATTGAAGAATACTTGAAGCTCAAAGCCAAACAAGCAGAGGATATTGCAATTAAAAACAGAAAAGGGAAATCTGATAGAGAATTTCAACAAAACTATCAGTTTTTACTCTCACAGGTCAATGCTATGGAGCGTTTTGCTAAAAATGTATGTCAGAAAATTTCAGAAAGGGCAGATGAGTGCTTAAGAAAAGACTACATTGAAAACATCATGACCTACAAGAAATACAAGGGGGAGAAACACATGTACAAGAACTGGACCATTCCTGAGCTTGAAAAAGAAGCAGCCAGGATTCAAGACATGATAAAAAATAAGGTCAAGCAGACTCCTCCTGAAAAATTCAAACAATTTGAAGCTGAGAAGATGTTAGAGCTGAGGAGAATGAAAGAGGAGCTGATTATGGGTCAAAGAACTCTGTGACAAAGTGGGGAGAAGATAGAGTCAGGGCCACCTACAAAAGGTTGGAGGAACTAAGAAAGAGAGACCCAAATGTTCCACAAAAGCCTGACTACTCCAAAGCAGCGGTTTCAAAAAGACCACCAAAGCTGCAAGTCAAAAGAACCACTGCTCCAGCTGGTGCTGCCATCTACAAAAGAAGGAGCAAAAACCAGTTTAGCATGGAAACAATTCAAGATCTTTTAGCCGGAGATGCCATTGTAAAAGCTGGCACGGAAGTAATGATAAAAGAAGATCTTGAATTGGAACAATCTCCAAATGCTGCTCAGTCAGCTATGAACAGGCCAGCCTCACCGAATACTTATGCAAATAAACATCTCCCAAGAAACCCACCAGGCTCAAAAATACAAAAGTGGGAAACTGACAAACAGACCTGCGTATTGACTTTGCTCAGGTCTGGTGGAGTAGTGGAGAAAATATCAAGGGAACAAGCTCTTGGCCTGAGTCTTGAAGATTTGTAGGATCTCCTTGATCTTCCACTTAGCAGGGATGATGAAGATACAGACGCCCTAGACTTTGAATTACAATTTAAAGGTCAGATAAGGGAGCTGTTGATGAGGCAATAAAGATTTCCACAAATAATGAAGAGTGTTGGCATTATCTGTTCTAGGGGGAGATTGTTGGGATTGAACCCTAACAGAGGAACAGATAATTAAAGCCAAAACTGGATCAGAGCAGTGGATCCAAGAATAAGCAGACGTTTACAGATTAGTTCATGCAAATCTCTCCCCTTGAAAGTGGTTTCCTATCTACTGACCTCCTATCTGCTGATCTTACTAAGTGCTGACCTACAACTGCTGCTTTGCATCTACTGACCAATGTCAAAGACTGATGGAAGACCAAAGCTCTCCTGACTCAATCTACTGCCTTGAGTCAAGTACTGCTGATCCGGACAAGCACTGCTGGGTTCACAGCAGTGGAAGGATGCAGCAGCTGTTTAAGTGTCTTTTATGTAATGAATTGTAATAGCAGTAGTTAGTACATCAGTGTTTGTATAGATCAGAGGTTAGAGTTTGTTAGGAGGTTAGATGTCACTTTCATGGTGACGTCAGCTAAAGATGCTCAGTGGTTTGCAAGTGCCTATAAATAGTTCAGTACTTTGTACTGTTCTATTAGCTCTTTCACCACATCGTCTTCTTTGCACGAACAAACTACTGAGCTCTGGCTGAGGGGGAGTTTGCATTCTTACATCAATCATTGTAATCGTTGTTGAAACAAATTCAATCATTCGGTTCATTGTGTAAAGATGTTTGATTAAAAGTATTACTCCTGTTTGATTGTATGCAAAGTTTGTTTTCATCTTAATTCCGCTGCACAACTCTTTCATTTCCATCTTAATTTCAAACGAAAATACAATAAAAAATAAACTCAGATCCAACAATCTGATCAACTTCTGGAGCATAAGGATCATTCTCAAGCTTCCAAATCATCCATAAGACGCATGTAAGTACCCTTGACCTTTCTAAATTGAGTTATGCTTAGTTTTTAGCCTAGAAGTCCAACCGTCGTAACTACGGTTTGACTTAGCGATAGATCATAAATGGTCCAGAGTTTTGTCGAAACGAAAGATGTTACAAGTTGGTAATTATATGGGCAATTAACCCTTAAAAGGGCACCCACTGATTCCAATCCTAACTATGTCGTGTGTCGAGTCAAACTTCTTCTGTAAAAGTCAACAGAACCATTAAACATGTAATTAACGATACAGAAGGCGTGGAATCTGTTTTATCATTCATATAACTTGAAAATAAGTATAATAACTTGTCTAAGCTTGTTTGATTCGACAACTTTCTGTTTTGAACCGATTCGGAGCCGAAAGTCGCATAGTTTGACTTTCTGCTTTGACCTCGATTCTGACCCGGTTTTGATAGGTTTAGACATGCCTTAAGTTCCATTAGGACCTAGCTACATGTGTGTATAACCCTCTGCGTTTATACCACATAAATCCTTAATTGTCCGACGTTTCCATTAAATTGCCAAATGTTGACCATATTGCCCTTATGTTCATAAAACGAGATTTTTGAAGATATGAAAGTGCAAAAGTCTTTGTTACTGATTATTGAACATGTCTGTAAATTTTCACGTCAATCGGAAGTCTAGATTAGGAGTTATGCTTAATGACGTAATTATAAACACTTTTATTAATTAAACGGCGTCATTAGCATAAAACCTATCTAAACCCAATTTTTGACACCAAAACTTTTACCTACTGAAGTAACATAATATTTTAGGATTTTTGAAGACTTTTAATTATTTTTAAACTGATCATAAACTAGGTTTAGTGCCTTAATTCGGTAAATACCGAATATGCACTTTTCGGCCATAAAATGAGTTTTACAAATCCTTTTGACACCAATCCAATTGCTACTGATTTCAAATAATAAATAGAGTATTTTGAACCTGTTGAACAGATCAGAAAACTCAGAATCCTATATTAACCCGTAAATCGCTTAAAACGACATTATACGCGTATTAAACGCATAGTTAGGGTTTAAAACTATTTTGGCATATAAGACTTATAACCAAATGTTATAACCTGTTAAAATAAGTTATTTTACTGATTTATTCAGACCCGGATCACAGAATCTTAATTGATCCCTTTTATAATCTTTAAAATGACCAAAATACCCCTAAGGGGCTTAATATGAGATTAAACTCGTTTTGGGCATAATGGAAGGTATCCTACTGATATCAGAACATATTTAAGGCATGTTAACTTAGGAAACCTGTTTAGGACTCTTATGGTTACCCGTTACGCTTCATACGCGTTCGGTTCGGTTTATGTAACTAGTTTACATAAATTAGCCGAAACGGGTCAAACCTTATCGGTTTTATCTCAAAATCCAGAATGTGTATAATATACCCATATTATACAAGTCTCCGAACTTGTCGGGTCTAAATCACATTCTATTCCAGTCTTCGCCTTATCATGCGTTTGAACCGTATCTTCCTTTTGAAAACTAACCGGTCTATGTCATGACGTAATTAAAGACCCGTTAGGATTCTAATAGGTTATTAAAAACCTTCGTTCCAGATTTAGGAGCTCAGTAAAAGCTATCTGTACTTGCTGATTTGATACGGCTGGGATTGAATTTATATTTAGCTCAGGTAAATACTTTTAACTTATTTCCCTATACGGGCTTGGGGTACGGTATATAAAATACCGCTTGGTCGGGCATTGAATCTTTAATTGTATGTTGGTTAAAGTATTGAGATGTTCCGTTTAATTTGTTTTGTTTGCTTAAAGCCTTTGGGGGTTAATGACCGTTGTCCCGGATATCCCTGGCATCATTTTACGAAATGGCCACGACCTTAGCACACAGGTGTAGGCGTACACCTGTCAGTGTCTCATAAATAAAGTGGTGTGTCCATTAATCTTTAACCCGGCTCGATCCGGGCTACTGAACGCATAAGGAACATGTAAATCCTGTACAAGTTTATATAATTAAATAAGTATCCCAAGTTATAAAATATTATTTGTGCCTTGTGCATAAAATATTATTTGTGCCATGTGCATTCAAATCAATCATTTTTAAAAACTTTTCAAAATGAGTTGGTTGATTGTATTTGCCAGTGTAAACTGACGTATTTTCCCAAAAAGGCTAAGTGCAGGTACTAATCGGAATTGGCTGGCTACTCCTAGCATCAATAAAGAGTCTCGCAAGCTTAGATGCCTAAAGTCTGTTGAACAGTGTTATTTTATTTTCGATCCGCCTGTGGATCCCTTACTTCCGTTGTAATATTTTGATGTTACATTATTTCGGATTATAATATATTTATCCTTTTGCTTCTGCTGTGCATCTATATATTGTGTTGTTTGACTATTATGTTGCCAATCACGTCACGTTACTCCCCTACCGTGCCCATCGGTAAAGTGTGGAAATATTGGGGTGTGACAGCATGTTTACTGGGTTATCCGTATAGTGTGCTCACTGTGCTTTTGTGCATCAAGTTTGTCACTATAGTTCTGTGTAAATAATGGAGTGACAGTAATAAGGTATGGTGCATGTATATGTATGTATCAGAAATCAAGAAGCAGTTCAACCACAATTGTAAGTAAGCACAGTAATTAAGCATAAATTAAATATTAATTAATTCGTACGGATACCTGGTTTGGTGAGGGTTGTCACATTCTCCCCCCGTTAAAGAAATTTCATCCCGAAATTTTAGGCTCTGCTTCTAGATGCAGGGGTTTTAGGAAATAAATGGGGGTATTTCTCCTTCATACGATCCTCACGTTCCCACGTGAACTCAGGCCCATGCCTTGCATTCCACCGAACTTTGATGAGCTTGACACTACTCCTGCGTGTTTTGTTAACTTTCCAATCCATAACCTCAACGGGTTCTTCGGTAAAGTGGAGCGTGTCGTCGATATGAACTTCGTCAGCAGGAATGATCACTGTCTCTTGTGTTGGACTCTTTCTCAAATTTGATACATGGAGTGTATCGTGAACACCATTGAGTTCAGCAGGTAGGTCCAACTTGTAGGCTACAAGCCCAATCCTTTGTAGGATTCTGAAAGGGCCAATGTAACGCGGATTCAACTTCCCACGCTTTCCAAAGCGTGCCACACCCTTCCAGGGTGAAACTTTCAATAAAACCATATCCCCAACTTGAAATTCCAAAGGTTTCCTCTTTGGATCTGCATAAGCTTTCTGTCGGTTGCGAGCTGCCTCGATGCGCTTTCGAATCTGTGCAATCTTGTCCGTTGTCTCTTGGACTGTTTCAGGACCAACGAGTTGTCTATCACCGGCATCAGCCCAGCATAAGGGTGATCGACATTTGCGTCCATAAAGCGCTTCAAATGGCGCGGCTCCAATGCTTGTGTGGTAGTTGTTGTTGTACGAAAATTCGACCAATGGTAAATGATTATCCCAGCTACCACCTAGATCCATTACACATGCTCTCAGCATATCCTCCAATGTCTGGATAGTTCTTTCGCTTTGGCCATCTGTTTTTGGATGAAATGCAGTGCTCAGGTTCAACTGTGAGCCAAAAGCTTCTTGGAAGGATTGCCAAATCCTTGATATGAAGCGTCCATCTCTATCCGAGATGATCGAGAGAGGCACTCCATGACGTGCAACAATCTCTCGCATGTATATTTTCGCAAGTTTACTCGTGTTGTCTTTCTCTTTGATTGGCAGGAAGTGTGCGGACTTGGTCAGACGGTCAACTATTACCCAAATAGTGTCATGACCTCTGGGCGTTTTTGGCAACTTAGTTACGAAATCCATTGAAATCTGTTCCTATTTCCATTTGGGAATTTCAGGTTGCTGCAGAAGTCCTGAAGGCTTCTGGTATTCAACTTTCACCTTGGCGTACGTTAAACACTTGCTAACATAAACAGCAACATCGCCTTTCATCCTAGGCCACCAATAGAAATCCTTGAGATCTTGGTACATCTTATCTGCACCGGGATGAATTGAGTACCGCGACCTGTGGGCTTCATCAAAAATAACTTTCCTTATTCCACCAAACAGAGGAACCCAAATCCGTTTCATGAAGCATAAAGTTCCTTCCTCGTTTGGCACCAACTGCTTCTCCATCCCAAGGAGATACTCATCTTCAATGTTCCTTTCTTTTAAAGCTTCTCTTTGCGCGGCACGAATGCGTAGAGAGAGATCTGTCTGGACAATCATCTCCAAAGCCCTAACCCTTATGGGCTTAATCCTTTCCTTCCGGCTCAGGGCGTCGGCAACCAAATTTGCTTTCCCTGGATGATACTCTCGCAATCATAATCATTCAATAATTCGACCCAACTTCTTTGTCTCATATTCAACTCTTTCTGGTCGAATATGTGCTGCAGACTCTTATGATCCGTGAAAATTGTACACTTTGTACCATACAGATAATGTCGCCAGATTTTCAGCGCAAATACCACTGCGCCTAGCTCCAAATCATGTGTGGTATAGTTCTTTTCATGAACTTTCAATTGGCGTGAAGCGTAAGCTATAACTTTCTGGCGTTGCATCAACACGCAACCCAAACCTTGACGTGAGGCATCACAATACACCACGAAGTCATCCGTTCCTTCGGGTAGCGATAAAATCGGTGCGTCACAAAGTTTGTTCTTCAATAACTGAAACGCTTCTTCTTGTTTGATTCCCCAATCAAACTTCTTGTCTTTCTGTGTGAGCGCGGTCAGAGGTTGAGCGATTTTAGAGAAATCCTCAATGAACCTTCGATAATAGCCAGCCAAACCTAAGAACTGTCGAATCTCGGTTGCCGTTTTTGGAGTCTCCCAGCTCTTTATCGCCTCGATCTTTGTTGGATCCACATGGATTCCATTTCCATTAACCATGTGTCCAAGGAATTGGACTTCACGCAGCCAGAACTCGCACTTCGAGAACTTGGCGTATAATTTCTCCTTCTTAAGTAGCTCTAGAATAGCTCTTAAGTGTTGTTCGTGCTCGTCCTTCGTCTTTGAGTAAATCAGAATGTCGTCAATGAACACAATTACGAACTTATCCAAGTACGGCTTGCAGACTCGGTTCATTAAGTCCATGAAAACTGCAGGTGCGTTCGTTAACCCAAACGGCATAACTAGGAACTCGTAATGTCCATAACGAGTCCTAAAGGCCGTCTTCGGGATACTTTCCTCTTGTATCCTTAGTTGATGATATCCGGATCGAAGATCGATCTTTGAATAAAAGCTTGAGCCTTGCAACTGGTCAAAAAGATCATCGATTCTCGGCAAAGGATATCTGTTCTTGATAGTCAGTTATTAAGCTCACGGTAGTCTATACACATACGGAAACTACCGTCCTTCTTTTTAACAAACAGAACCGGAGCTCCCCAGGGTGAGAAGCTTGGTCTGATGAATCCTTTATCTAACAGCTCTTGGAGTTGTGTCGACAATTCCTGCATCTCTGAAGGCGCAAGTCTGTAGGGTGCCTTGGCTACAGGCGCGGCGCCTGGAACCAAGTCAATGTGGAACTCGACTTGCCTTTGGGGCGGTAATCCTGGCAAGTCTTCTGGAAAGACTTCCGGATATTCCTTGACGACTGGAATGTCTTCGATCTTTGGCTCAGCAGCTTTCTTATCCACGATGTGTGCCAAGAATGCAACACATCCTTTCTTCAAGCACTTTCTGGCTTTCAGACAGCTAATGATTCTCAGCGGTGTTTCATGCTTCTCTCCGTTCACTACGATTGTTTCTTCATCCGTCACAGGGATACGGATGGTCTTCTCGTGGCAAACAATCTCGACCCTGTTGCTGGACAACCAATCCATTCCCACTACCACATCAAAGCTTCCCAACTCGAAAGGTAGTAAGTCTAGCGTAAACTCGTGCCCTCCTAGTTCAATCACACATCCTCGGACAACTTCACTGGTCTCAACTAGTTTTCCATTTGCTAATTTAATGGAGTATGGAACGTCTAACTTACTAGTGGCCAAACCAAGCATATTCTTAAATTCTAATGATACGAAACTATAATCGGCACCAGTATCAAAAAGAACAGATGCAAAGCGTTGATTTACAGGGAACGTACCGGTAACAACGTTCGGATCCTGGCGCGCTTCCCTTGCGCCAATGTTAAAGACTCTTCCCCGTGCTTGGTCCAATCCTGGGCAGTTCCTCTTAAAATGCCCAATGTCGCCACAGTTAAAACAACCAAGTTTTTGCCCATTACCACCTCCATTCCCAGCTTGAGTGTTGTTCTGATTTCGATTCGCGTCCCCAGCTTGATTTGCATTGTTCCCTCGATTTCCATCGCCTCCATTATTCCCTTGTGGACGATTTCCATTACTACCGCGATTATTGTTCCTACTACCAAAACCTCCTTGGCCTCCCCGGCCAGCAATAGCCCAGCAAGAATCCTTCAAGTGGCCAACTTTTCCACAAGCTTCACATACTTTTGACCCACACCAGCCAGAATGATGACGCTGGCAGGTATTACACTTGGGATGAGTACCCATATATCCTTTCCCCTTCTTTCCAACACCGGTTGCAGCTTGGACCGGTGTGCTTGGTTCTCCTTTCTTGCAACACCGCTAATACCCTGCTTAAAGTTTCAAAACTTTCGCTTGTTTTCACCAGACGACTCAGCATGTGTTTCTTTCTTCTTTGGTTCAACATTCGAAAACTTGTTCAGGCGGATGGCTTCCTCAGTAAGAGCCACGCTCAGATCGATGGCCTCTGTGATAGTCGCCGGCTTGGAAGTAGTGACCATACTCATGATTTGAGGTGCTAAACCCCAAATAAAGCGCTCGATTCGCTTGAATTCCGGTGTAACCATATAAGGTACCACATGAGACAGGTCGTGGAATCTCTGAACATATTCTGCGATCTTGGGACCATCCATTTTCAAGTGCCAGAATTCAGTTTCCAACTTCTGAATCTTCGCACGTTAGCAGTACTTTCTTCGCATGAGCTCCTTGAGCTCATTCCATGTCATCGCGTAAGCTGCGGCTTCGCCAAGAGTTTGCACTTGTAAGTTCCACCAGGACAGGGCTCCGTCCAAAAATAGCCCAGAAATGTAAGTCACTTGTTGGTCTGGAGCGCACTTGCTCATTCGAAGAACAGACTGTCTTTTCAGCCCATCTTACAAAAGCAACAGCACCTCCGGTGCCGTCGAAATTCACAGGTTTGCAGTCTAGGAACTGCTTGTAAGTGCACCCTGCACATATGTTAGAATATACAAATGGTATTAGCGGACGCGCTATAAATATCCAAATGTATTGTAATACGTCCCAAACGACTTAACATTACCATGTGGTGGATTGTTATTGCCGTTAATGTTCAAATTGCTTCCGCTGGTTCCTCCGTTTGAGGCTGCATACTGCGCTATGGCGACAGCAATGATTCCTTGAAGTTCTGCCTCGTTGGCAGGCATACGCGTCTGGCGTCTTGGAGGAATCTTCTAAAAGATGGTTCACGTTGGTCAGGTCATAATAAGTAAAGTGTACGTATGTAGCAATAATATCAACGCATAACATCTCATGTTATAAATCAATCAACCACATAACATCTCATGTTATAAACTAATCAAGCACATAACATCTCATGTTATAAAATATCAATAATCAACCCATCATATAATGAGAATACTGCGATTGCGCTGTCATAAATCAAGACCACAATGTAAGGTTTACAAGTTCAAAACAGTATCATACATCATCAGTGACTAAGGGCCACATCGCCTTAGTCCAAACTATCTAGTCAGTAACAACAACAACAAATATACAAATCATCAAAAGTCACAATCATCAAAATGTGGTCTCTAAAAGCTGTGTAGTCTGCACAATCATGGTCGTCTCACCAAAAGTCTACCTGCGTCGAATCAAAATGGCCTAAGCTGATGGCGGTGGAGGAGGCGCAAAACGAGAAAAGAGTAAACGTCGCATATGAAACCAGTCCTCCTCCATAACGCGATAAGCGCGCAATAAGTATGCTATCTGCTGCTCAGGAGTCCAAAAACGAGCGGCAGAATCAGGTAAAAGCGGACGAGGAGGGTGTGATACTGCAGGTGGTGTCTGGCAATGGCACGGTGGTCGCTGAGCTCTCTCTAGCTCCTGTACACGACGGGTCAGTGCCTCCTGCTGTATCATGAAAGATGTGAGTACATCCTCCGTAGAATACCCCATGTGATATGGGTGATACGGATCCGTCGGTGGCATAATGGGGGGCGTAGTCCAAAGGAACGGCTCACTAGATGGAGCGAAGGATGGTACAGTAAATGGTGCAACAATGGGAACAACAGTGGGATGAGACCTGAGGCACAAACTGGCCTCCTCCTGACACAGAAGGTGTATGACCAAACGGATGACGTGACGAACCCTCCCAAGGACGTGGTGGAGGAATGTCCTGGAGATAAGTGATCTGAAGATCTGTGCGGTGAGTATCTGTGGTGTGTGGGGGAAATGGTGGGATATCAGTGGGTGCTAAAATATGAGCTGAAACGAGGGCTATAGGTGGTGTAACTGGTATCACGAAATGTAGGTAATCATCGTCATCAATCCACCCATTGCGGGTGTGAGCGTATCGTGGATCAATATGGGTCGCGAAATGTGCACGGTCGAACATCACCGGCATAGGATCAGGAAGTGGTGCGACAACAGGATCCTCTAACAAAAGTGGAGCATCAACAGGAACGTCAGCAATATGATCATCCACCAACGGTGGAGCAACAACGGGATGATCGTCAACAGGTAGGTCATCAACAAAAGGAGCTACCGCAGGTGCATCGGCATGAACAGGGTCATGCTCCAATGCGGGGTCAGGAGCAACGCCTGGCTCAGGGGCCACAGCAGGCTCCGGATCAACAAACTCCATCTCAAAATCAGCTGGATCAGCAAACATAGGGTCGACAGGGGCTACAGGATCCTCCAAGTGCTGGTCTAAGTGTACGAACTCAATGTCCTGGTCAGGATCAAAGCCAGGTGGAAAATAGGATCTGAATCATCATCAGCATCATGATCGAACTCAAAGCTGTGTGCAGAAGTAGGTGCAGCGGATGACGCCATGTCCGGGTCGGCGTCGTGTGAGTGGTGCTGCACTCCCTGTGTGTGCGAAGGTACGGATGCCACAGACTCAAAGGAGTCTGGAACAGGTGAATGAACGGGAGCCTCCTCCGCAGGAGCATCAGCAAGAAGTAGGATATCACCGGCGGCAATATGGGCCTCGCCCTCAAGTGGGTCCTCCTCAAATAGATCGACATCGTCGTCAAAAACATCATCAAGTGGCATATCAACAACCGGATAAGCAGCAAGGGGTATAGGAGCAGGGATCACCACGAGTGGTAAATCCCCAGCGAGATGGCCATCAGCAGGCTCGACTACGACGTCAGGCAGCGCAAAGGGCTGGAAGTCGTCATCATCTGTGCTGGTAGTATCGGAAGTGTACACCTCGTGCTCCGATGAAACTATGTCATCTGATACTATCGCCATAGGGTCCAGAGTATCGGAAACTCCAGTGTCTGATGAAGAAGGCATGATGTCTGTAACACAAACATACACACGTACAAAAAATCAATCATATAATTATATAAACATGTTAGTCACCAATAAGCAAACAAGTAATCATCTTAGTCTACCCTAGACTATCCTCTCAGTCTCCCCAACTGAACTTCCTAGTCCCACTAGACTACTCTCTCAGTCTCTCAGACTGATCCTCCTAGTCCCACTAGACTACTCCCTCAGCCTCTCAAACTGAGCCTCCTAGTCCCACTAGACTACTCCCTCAGCCTCTCAGACTGTGCCTCCTAGTCCCACTAGACTACTCCCTTAGCCTCTCAGACTGAGCCACCTAGTCCCACTAGACTACTCCCTCAGCCTCTCAGACTGAGCCTCCTAGTCCCACTAGACTACTCCCTCAGCCTCTCAGACTGAGCCATAACTAACAAATAAAATGTGCTCACTCTTTTGTTTGGGAAGATGTTTTGTGACCTGGACCTGGACGTAGTGTATGCATTGTAAAAATGTTTTCGTGAGAGCCCTAGTGATCATAGTCTAGACTCGAGAAGGAATCCTAGTTCGCTATGATCAAGGCTTTGATACCAATGGCTTTGCGGAAGCGTGGGTTTATTTGGTGTGACTTCTTAATACCATAGCTTAATCACAACAAAGCTATATGAAAGTAAAACCATGATGATCATCCATTACTTCAAGTTTTAAAAGTAAAATACGACAACATTGTTTTAGAGTTGACACATGCAACGAGTTTACAACACAACATAATAAAAACCTTGTTCATAAGACACAATCACAAAATATGAAATAAACACAGTTTAAGACTTGTGACTCGTCCAGGTAAAAGTCACAATCCCTAAACTTGGATGACACCATTCTTCTACGCAGCGTAACGACAGTGCATATCTTGCCAGATCCCTAATTCCCTGAAATACATGTAAGTTGAAAAGTCAACATAAAGTTGAGCGAGTTCATGTGAAAGTGAGTATGTAAAACCTTTGTAAGTATAAAATCCCTGGTATGTAGCAAATAAGGAAATAAAGAGATCACCAATGGTTTGCAAGGCCATTGATATGTGTGAAGTGCAGTAGGAAGACTCAAACCTAGCAGATTTTTGCGTCGGGCTCAAAGTCACCCCGAGGTCCGTACTGTTGGGCCTGGAGTTGGGCTCGCTACACCCAGATAGATCTACCGCTAATGACCCTCGGTCCTACAATGAGGATTAATGGCCTCCAGTTCCCGCCTACCCACTCACATGATCTAAGTAGTAACCCTCCTTACGCTAACCATACCATGTAAAAAGTATTCGTAATCATAGTAACATGTATTTCACCCCCGAAGTATAAAAACTGAAAACAGTTAAGAGAAAAGGGGGACATGAACTCACAGAAGTGCATCTCGAAATAGTCAATCCCAAATCAACCTGCTGCGTGACGACCTACACGTACTAACTTCCATTAGACGGACGGTCGTGCCTTGGCTTAAGGTTTAACGTTTTTGGGAAATAGTTAGGCAACTATTTCGTATTTCCACTTCTTAATTATTAATAATTATATTCCTTCCCAAGGATGGGGGTTTTAATACATCTGCGTTTTTGTAATTCCAAAAATATATTATTAAGTCTCACTTAATAAAATATATTTTTATTCGTTTGTCTAGAATATTCTATCTCCAAAAAATACATATTTTTCCCAAAAATATTATATTTTACTTTATACAATTTCCAAAATAATACTTTGTCAAAATACACATTTAAGGGTATTTTCCGAAAATACATAGGTTACGTTTTATAGTTCGCGTGGTAATAATATTACCGGTGTAACTTAAATATTTGTTTGTGATAGCGTTGGTATTATTTTGGAGTCGTGTTTTCACAATGTATTCCAGTTATATTATTTTTCTCTAAAAATAATATACATCTAGTTCACAAAATAATCATAAAATCACACAAGCGTTTTATTATGAAATATATATTCTCAATATATATTTGAAAAGTTTTATTTACGAAAATCCACCTCCGACACCTGGTTATTTTGTAATAAAAATCATGGCGAAATTTGTTTGGAAAACAAGTCAAAAATCTATTCATAACACTTGTCACAAAAATATTTCCAAGTGTTATATTTCTGGAAAAATTTCGCCAGAGTTTCCTCTGTAACTGGAGGTGGCCACGCTTACTAGCGTATCATTTTCTTTTCAAAATTCAATCAACAATTTTCCAATCATCAATATACAATATTCAATAATCAAACTAGTAAAAAATAAGCATAAATCGCAAACACATGAACTTGTAAGTTGTGTAAAAATATGTAGTAACTTTCCAACATTTTTAGTAGATCTTTCCTTCTCTAAAAATAAAAATCAGTTTCTTGAAAACTTTATTTTTAAAGAATATGCAATTTTACAACTTCTATTCCAAAAATTACGAAAATATTTCTTTGTTAAATCATTTTGTCACACAAGTGTTTACACACTTGTTTGTTCACAAAAATGCTTTTAGTTGTGTAAGATTCGGCTTTTAAACAAGATTTGCATCTTACACTTGGTTCTTCGAAAATACCACTTGTAGATCTTTAGATCTACTAGTTTAGAACTCTATTTTACAAGAAAAATCATTTTTACACAAGTTCATGTTTATGTGTGGAAGGGTTTGTCATCTTGTATCTTCTACACTAAACATATTGCTAGTTCATGTTCCATGAACATGATCTAGCGTGGTTAGATGACGATCCGTTCCACTACTAGCAACCAACAACGTAAAATAACCATAACTAAACAAGATTCACAAGTTTTACACCATTATTTTCTCTTTAACCAACTAGTTTATCATTCTTGCAAGACTTTAAGTTTTGTTTTCGCATGTTCTTGAGTTTTAACCGTTAAACTTCTTATTAACCACTTCAATCATGAACAAGGAAGTGTTTAGAAGCACTTACAACTAGCTCAAGGCTAGGGAAGAATCAAAGCGAAAACTAGGTGGATAAAAGTAATGTAGTGAGGTTCTTGAGTTTCCGAAAGCACCGAGCCTCCTTGTATGAACCTTATCACCTTTGAGTATGCATGGATGGCTTGCAAGAGGCTTGATGGTGGCGGTTTGGTGGTGTGGTGGTGGCGGACAGACAAGAGAGAAAGAGAGCAAGAGATGTTGAGTGTCTTGTGCAAATGAAGGTGATTAACTCCCATGTTTACTTATAATCCAATTAGCTTATTGTCCATAAGGTAATATGTCATCTAGATATTTAACAATAACAATATAATAATCAAGAAAGGAAAGTGTGTCCCCACTCTTGGGGACCGATCGGATGAGAGGGGGGTTATAGTTTGTTTTGAACTAGCTAGTTAGTGTTTAGTTAAGTACTAAGGGTGTTAATTAGTGTATTATGTGTGTTATGAATTATAAAGGGTGTTAGGGTATTCGGGGACCCTAACTAGCTCAGAAAAGGAAAAACAATGTCATTGTCAATATTTTTATGTTCCGGGTAAAGTCCGGTTGTTCGGTTGGATATTAATCCGTTAAAGTGCTAAATAAGCATTTAAGGTGTCTTTAATATTATTATTTTTAGTGACACAACGAATTCCCCGACACTTTGTAAAGTGTCCAACATTATTTTACCCAGTTTTTGCACTTTACTAGTTATATTAAATGCTGAATTTTGTGATAAAGTGCAGAATTTTGTACTTAAAGTACGTTTTAGGCACATCCGGTCACTATAAACTTCACCTAGTGACGCAGTTCTACAATCCTCACCTCCCTACTCTCACTACTAGTGTAGTAAACTATTCCCGGCTCATACTGGCCTTAGAGACAGTATCTGTCTAGTGCTGGCAATGTCAGCATGTTTACTGGGCTATCCGTATAGTGTGCTCACTGTGCTTTTGTGCATCAAGTTTGTCACTATAGTTCTGTGTAAATAATGGAGTGACAGTAATAAGGTATGATGCATGTATATGTATGTATCAGAAATCAAGAAGCAGTTCAACCACAATTGTAAGTAAGCACAGTAATTAAGCATAAATTAAATATTAATTAATTCGTACGGATACCTGGTTTGGTGAGGGTTGTCACACTGCACTCATCAAATGTACACACACAGACTTACAGGATCAGGATAATTGTTAATACACAGACCTACATTATTAGGATGATGATGATCATCATAGAGTTGACCAATGATACATAGACTCACTAATACACAGACTATGGGGATCATATGTATGATCATGATGTTAAAACATCATCATAAACTTAGTGTTAAATCACACAGACTCACTAATACACAGACTATGAGGATCATAAAATTAATGTTAAAACATCATCATAAACATAAGTCATCATAATCATCATAGAGCAACATCATAAACTAAATCATATATCATAAATCATCATCATATTACATCACTATCCCAATAGATTTATATATTATACCATCCAACATTCAAAACATCATCATCCTTATCATAATTACACATCCTAACAATAATTATATGCATTATCATCATAATTACACATCACCAAATAATAGGATCATTCAACAAAGTAACCAACACTAGTAATACACTAGTCTTGGTAAAGATGGGCGATGCTCTGTTCTGGTGATGGTGATAGTTGTGAATCTGGACAAGAAGTTGGGACGATGTCATTCTGTGGTGGACTTGTTTGTTGGTGCGATCGAGGAAACACCACTCTAAAGTTTAGAGAAATGTTCAAACATTGCAGGACCACCCTTACAAGAACCACCATACAATGGTTGTTGGTCTCCGTCACCATAAGTCCAGTTACAATCGATTAAACACAAACAAACGACCACATTATCGATGAAATCCCTAACTTGCATCGAACTGAAATCAACGATGGTGCAATAAAATGTGCTTGATATATGTACCATGGACGTGTTCGTTGTGAAAATCGAAAGTGAATTCCATTATGTGTTCGTTGTGAAGAGGAGATGCTGAATTGCCAGACATTGTTGGTCGTCGGAACGTTAGTCGTCGGTGAAGAAGAAGGGGATAAGTGAAGAATGGGGTGTCAGAGGGTAAGTGTGGAAAGATAAGGGAGGTGGCAAGTGTGATTAGGAAGCTTTGAATGTGAAAAGACCAAATTGCCCCTAAATCTAACGGTTAACATAACAGCTGACTAACGTTCGAGGCATCTGGCAATGAAATAACAATGTTAACGTTTCAGATGGCAAAAACTGAAAGAAAGGGAGGCAAACGACAATCTGGACCAAACCTCAGGGATGTAAATTGCACTTTACTCTTTTTTTAATAATGGGTATGTTTGTCTTTTCATAAAAACTTAACCGAAAAAACAAATTGAGTTAAGATAATTGGTTTAAACTAAAATGAAATGAACCTATTGGTCTGAGAATGAAAAAAAAAAAAAACTTATTGAATAAATAATGTTATTTTGGACAAATAAAAGATACGAAAATTGTACTTTACTCGTAAATAAATTTACCCGTAATATTGTTGTGGTTTCACATTTCATCAATGAAACAATTGATCTTTTTTTATGAGTTTAGTTTGCCGGGGAAGTCATGTGAATATGTAAAACCGAAATAATATCTGTTTGTGTTTACCAAACTGTCTGACACAACATTGAATTTTCTTTATTCACCACTTAACTCCTTATAAATCGCTTGATCATATCTTCTTCTTCTTCACCAATATTGCCTGCATTCTCTCTCTCTCTCTCTCTCTCTAAAGTGTTTGTGTTCTTGCCATACTTGCAACGAATGGAGTTGGATAACATTCTTGATTTTCTTAATAGCAAGACCATTTTAATTACCGGTGCCACTGGTTTTCTTGCTAAAAGTATCCCTTCTCTCTCTCGATCTCGACACACGCACACACACATATAATGTTATAAGGACTTAGTGGTTGTTAAACAACCTAACGAAGTACACTTTTGAACGTGTTGTATGATATTACATACAAATGTCACGTTACTGATATCATGTTGTTTTGTGTATATGTAGTATTTGTGGAGAAGATACTCAGGGTTCAACCGAATGTGAAAAGGCTATATCTTCTTGTGAGAGCTACTGATGCCAAATCTGCTTTGCAACGTTTCAACAAGGAGGTATATATCGTTTTTAAGGGTTTGTGCTAAAACACAAATTTGAAGTATAGATTTGTTTCAATATTAATTTAGAGGGTATGATATGTTTTGCCAACCCATTTTAAGTTTTAAGTATATGATTTGTGTTTGGTGAGCTTTGTGTTGCGAATGTTTCTCACGACTAAGAAAAATATATTGCACATTTGATACAAGATCATATATGCTTAATTATTACGTCTCACTTGATGTTGGGATCATGTAATAATTTCTATGTTTCAATCCCCTTTGAGGACCCGGGCGGTACGTCATAGCCCTCATCACTCGTGAAAACAAAAGCTTCACACCGCCGCCGGTCATAAGTATCACGCGTTGATTTCATGACGCGTTATATATATCACGCGTTTTACATGTTTGAGTGGTGAGTTATTTTTAAATGGAGATGAGTGTGTGGTGAGTGATGAGCATTTTCACTAAAATCCATCACTAGTGATGGAATAATGTTTGATGACATGGCGGAACTTGATTGGAAGTTGGGAGTGAGTGATGAGTGATGACCATCCCTACCCCCCTTAGGGGGTAGGGGCGCTCCACTAGTGATGGAGTTTCATCACTCACAACATCCAATCAAGTTCCGCCACGTCATCGAGCTTTATTCCATCACTAGTGATAGATTTTAGTGGATATGCACATCACTCACCCAACATCTACCACACAAACATCATTGCATCAATCAGGTTTCTACGCGTAAAGACCACCACATGTTGCCACATCCACGCGTGATGAATGGTAGCGGCGGTGATGTTTCACACCATTTAACGCGTTGCCAAATCTCCACCACGGGCGCCCCTTATGTAGTTGTGTATGTTTTGTATACGTCATGTATGTGTGTGTATGGAACTACTTTTTTGGGCAGAGTTTAATTCTTTGTCGAATATTATATATAATACTGTTTTTTTATTCTTGACACGGTATACTTGCATAAAATCCAAGACTTGTCACGATAAGGAAATCCGTCTCACCATTTCAGGAAATTGATATTGGTAGTAATATTAATGGCATAGTGAATAGAATGGTAGATCGATAAATATAAATTACTAAAAAGAAAACTCTAAATAATTTTGAAAGTTAGTTCAACGTTTCAGACTATAGATAATAAAATAATTTTTTAACTTGATATAAAAAATCAACCTTTAAACCTAAAAAAATATTTAAAATCATTTACGTACAGGCAGTGGCAAAGGACTTGTTCAATATCTTGAAAGAGAAGCATGGTGCAAATCTTCAGTCTTTCTTGTCGGAAAAGGTAACTCCGGTGGCCGGTGACATCACCTACGAAAATCTGGGAGTAAAAGACTCTGGTTTGATTGAAGAGATGTGGGGTAATATTGATGTTGTTGTGAATGTAGCTGCCACCACCAACTTTGATGAAAGGTATAACGACTTCTAGTTTAGATATTAAATTAGTCGACCTAGCTATGTTTAAAAAAAAAAAAAATTACCAGTAGTCGTTTTAAAATAAATATTTATTTTGAGAACTTGAATTGGTGTTGTGTTCTGTACTAATCACATCTTAAAAACCATTTATATAGATCTTAAGAACTATTTATATGCTATATGTGAGAAACAGATATATAGAATGATTTTGATTTTTTTATTTGATTTATTGCAGATATGACAGTGCATTAGCTTTGAATACATTTGGAGCTAAAAATGTTTTAAATTTTGCTAGCAAATGCGCTAAAATAAAGTTGCTTCTTCACGTATCCACTGGTTAGTATACCTCTAGAATATTTTTATATAATTTTTAATTATACATGTACTATATTTTTATATAATTTTTTAATTGCTATATGGTTAGTATACATATATACTTAATATATGATTATTATAGTATAAATCTATGATACAATTTGTAACTAGTGATCGTCGCCACACGTTGTGGTGAAGACGGCCAAAAGGTTTAAAAAATATTATTCTAAAGACAGATTAATTCGTTACGATAGTGGTCCTCGGCATTGTATAAGAGTCTACATGCTTTTGGATCGATTTCAGCAGTAAGACGTTTTTGTCTATATAGTATGTCCCACGTAACTTTAAACAAACCAAAAAAGTTATATATATTTTAAGGTAAATTCATTTCTCGCTTTTTCTGTTGGTGTGTATAAGAGTCTATACATACTTTTGAGTTTCATATCAGAATGTTGACATTGAATTATGCATATAAATCTTTGTTAATATTACACATCACATTAAAATTATGTTTGTTCAGCTTATGTCTCTAATGAGACACCCAGTAGAAACACCATGACATTTAATTATCGATACAAACTAGGTTAATTTTACACATTACATTAAAATTATGTTTGTTCAGCTTATGTCTCTGGTGAGACACCCGGGCTCATACTAGAAACACCATATCAACTGGGAAATGCACTTAATGGTGCGCATGGGCTTGACATCAACACAGAGAAGAACATCATCGAAGAAAAATTAAAAGAACTTAGCTATGATGAAACAGCTACCGATAAATCGATTACACTGGCCATGAAAGATTTGGGTATTGAAAGGTAAAAATGGTTTTGCTTTACCTTCAATTATTTTTTATTACTTTTCTCATAATTAATTTCCTTGACTAGGCTATGAATTCCGTCATAACACGAATCCAAAACATACTTTGTAGATTCAGTTGAGCCTAAATGAGTTTAGGTTGTATTTTATTCACCCCACTAACTGGTTAAGATACATTTACAATGTCACTTTGCCTTTAATTAACATTCCTAATTACAACCATAAAAGTAGTGTTTTAATTAAAAAGTGAAAAAGTGACTCTCAAGTAACCATAGTTTCTTACTAACTTTTCCCTTAAAAGAGTCTAATAGTTTAACTAAAAAAGTGGGTGATGTGATTTAATATGATTGGCTAAGAACAATGATTTTTCACAAACCCCGCCCTCACGCCCATTACCAGCAAAGCATTCGAGCCCATGGTGCCCCCCGGTAGCCTCCCCTAGGGTCTTAACGATATTCTGCTTTCATTCGTTATATACAGGGCAAAAAAATTCGGATGGCCGAATACATATGTTTTTACCAAGGCATTAGGAGAAATGATTCTCGGACACATGAAAGGAGACATGCCATTAGTCATTCTTCGACCAACTATCATCACTAGCACCTACAAAGAACCCTTCCCTGGTTGGACCGAAGGCATACGGTAAATATTAATTCATCGTATCATTTTTATTTAATTTTATAACAAAGAAAAAAATGATGAAATAATATCTTCGTATTTGAACACTATAGAACAATCGATAGCTTGGCAGTTGGTTATGGCAAGGGCCAGTTATCATGCTTCCTTGGCGATCCTGAATCCGTAATCGACGTGGTGGGTACAATTTATGATCATAACATAACTAAGTTTGTTTCAGGATATGAAATAGCTAACTGTTATCATGTAAAAAAATGAATTGACTGACAGATACCGGCAGATATGGTGGTGAATGCCATGATTGCTACGATGGTAGCTCACGCAAATCAACCATCGTGTGAAATAATATACCATATTGGATCATCGGTATCGAACCCATTGAAGTACAAATCAATTCAACAAAGTGGGTATAATTATTTTTCAAAGCATCCATGGATCAACAAAGAAGGCAAACCGGTTATAGTTGGCCAGGTTAAGGTGTTGAACTCCATGGCTAGCTTTCAAAGATACTTTTCTCTTCGTTATCTGCTTCCGTTACAGGTTAATCCCAATTCTCGTACCCTACTACAAATTTTACTATTGCGACGCCCAAAACCGACCCATTTTATGACTGATTTGGTCGTGACCGTTTCTCCAACAAAATCATGTTTGCGACTTCAGCGAAGGTTTTTGTGGCAAAATGGTTGCGACAAAATATTTTGTAACAATTATGTGATGGACATGTTACGACCCGATTTTGATGACAAAATTTTTTATGGTGATTGAAAGTTTTGATGTTAATTTGCAACAGAATTTTGTCACATATCGGCCATAAAATTCCTGGACATATTGTTTTCGTTAGAAAATTTATTTTGTGACAACCAGTGACTAATTTATTATGTCGCTTTTATTCTTTTATCAGTTTATCTTATATTCTTTCAATGTACGGACAATGTGTTTTCAGGGGTTGCAAGTTGCGAATTTAGCTTTATGTCATGCATTAAATGGAACATATTCAAGTCTTAAACGAAAGACCAATTTTGTGTTGCGGCTAGTGGAGTTATATAAACCCTATTTGTTCTCAAAAAGCTTGTAAGTTCTATCATTATCTGATCACTTTCAACTAAAAAAAATCAAATTATGAATAATGCTTACACAATTTCCAAATGTGATTCTTGTTTACTGCTACGATGGTATCGAAAAACTTCTTTATATGATCAGTTTATTCTTTTACAATAGTTATGAATGATGTAATTTACTTAATTAATTTTCCTATGGGTTTGAGTATTTTTCTTTCTTTTGACAGCTACGATGATATGAATGCTGAAAAGCTTCGTCAACTAGTTAGAGCAAACGGAGTCGAAGCCAGTATGTTCTATTTTGATCCCAAGATAATCAAATGGGATGTTTATTTTGAGCATACACACATTCCTGGTGCTGTCAAGTATGTGTTCAAATGATCATAGAGCTCAAGATAACAAGTTATGTCGTATTTGCTCTCATGTTTCCTTTATAAGTGTTATGAGTTATGCTTTGCTTTATTGTAACCAAGATGAATTGTACAATTAAAATTAAATACGATGACGAACATGTGATTGTATGCAATTTATGTTTCAGATGTGTTAGTTTAAAACTTTTCATAAAGCTAAAAATGGCTATAGGGTATGGGGGACGTCCCCCACCCGTCGAGGTCCGGCGACGCCGGCAAACCGTGCCGCCCCCCTCCCGTCCCGTCCCGTTCTATCCATCGTTCTCTAGACGTTGGCGACAATCCAATTTTTGTGGGCCCCCTCTTCAAATGTCTGGTTTTGTATTTTAAGTTTGTAGGAGGATGAGGAGGATGGTTGTGAGAAAAATGGTGAAGGGAGACATGGGGAATGTCTGGTTTTAGAGAGAGAGTGTGTGTGTTGGAGAAGATGAGTACGTGTTGTTGGTAGAATAATAAAGAAAATTAATAAATAAATGAATGAAACGATGGGCCCAATAAGTCAAAAGTTGCCTAAAGCCTAATTTTAATAGACACAACCTTCTAGATCCTTTTTTTAAGATTTACACTAGGGTAAATTAATTTTTGAGTCCCTCTATTTTATGGGTTTTAACCACTTGAATCCAAAAGCAAAAAGTTTAACGACCTGAGTCCCCATAAGCATTTTCTTTAACCATTTGAGTCCAAATTTCTAACACCATCCATCAAGTCTGTTAACTTCGAGGGCATTTTAGTCAATTACACATAGAGTACAACTCTTTATGCACAAGATATTATTTCACCTTTTTATATTTATATGTATTTATACACCAAATTCAATTTCTCTTTCATCTCTCTCTCTCTCTCATCCCTCTCTCTCTCCATCAACACCCACCTCCCTAATCACGACTACCACCGCACTGCACCACCTCCACCACCACACTGCACCATACCTGAATCCAGCTTTCAGTTCATTCAAATCCAAACACCCCCTCCCCATCCCTTTCATCAGAGCCGCTTCATTTAGATCTCATGAATCTATCAACAAAAGCCAATGAATTAGTGATGCAAAATCTCTTCCCTCTCTCTTCACACACACACAACCAGAGCAAAAACACTAACATTTCACACCACAACCTGAGCAAACCAGAACAAATTGTTTGCGACCGGAATAGAACCGCCGAGTCGATTGGAATCAGATTACCCTATAACATAATTGTTTGCAGCAGAAAATTCCAACAGGTTTACTCAAGTTATTCGACCCGTTAAGTTATTTGAACCATCAAGAACCATCACCGGTCTTTGTAATGGCCACATGAGCAGCGAATTCAAGGGTTGAAATTTGTGCACCTGAACTTTTTGACGCTGAATGATGACCCCCAGATCTTTAATCGCTTTAGTGAAAACCCGCAAACCCTCATATGACCCAAGATTTGAGAAAACTACATCCACCAACAGGTTGGGCGGCGCCGGATAAACCCCCATTTGGGGCTGAAGAATCACCGCTAAAATCATCTTCACCACTCGAAGCCCTAGAACTCTTGCCGTTACGAATTCTGTCACCTGAATCGTCGTCATCTGAACTATCGAGATCGATCACCGCAATCTCTGAATCATTTGTTCGTTTAGTGTAATTGTTGTTGATACCGTTCGTTGCTTCGATTATTCTTGCTTCACTTCAACTCCGGCCATCACGGTGGCGATTATGGAGGTGATGACGTTGTAGAATCGTCTACTATCGCCGGATATGAGCAATGATTGTACGATTTTCCTGTGGTGAAAGTTGAAACCCTAGTTCACCGGTAAAAACTCTGGTGTGTGTATACTTGAGGTGATGACTGGAATGCAGATCTGTGGTAGATAAATGAGAGGGAAGAGAGAGAAAGAGAAATATAAATAAGTTTTTTTATTTATTTTTTAATTATAGGGGTAATTTGGTCATTTAACAAATTTTAACAAAATAATTCTAACAGTGTTAGAAATTTGGACTCAAATAGTTAAAGAAAATGCTTATAGGGACTCAGGTCGTTAAACTTTTTGCTTTTGGACTCAAGTGTTTAAAACCACTAAAACACAAGGACTCAAAAAGTAATTTACCCTTTACATTATCATAATAATAATGTCATTTTTTTTTAAGTTTATGTAATGTTTTTTAATATTAGTGAAAATATTTTGTTAGTTTATTTGTTAAATGTTAAAAAAAAAGTAGAAGACTAAAAAAAACATAAAAGTGGTGGGGAGGACTATGACTAGGACCATCCTCCATACCCTCTAGTCTTGTGGGATGAATCATTCTTGGAAGGACTATGATGTGGCGCCTACGTTGCGGATCATCCTCCCTTGGAGGACCATCACCATACCCTCTAGCCTTAGTTGACATACCATAAAGGTTAAATAAGCAATATAGTAATAATAAATGTTATTTTAAAAATATCTATTCTGTTTTAAAAATGTCTATTCTACTAACATACAAAAAAATATCTATATAGGGATGGGCTCGGTACCAACTGATACTGGTACCAAAAATACCGGTACTGAAAATTACAAAAATGGGTATCGTTACCGAAAACGTCAAAATTAGGTACCGAAAATATTTTGTTTCGATAAATTCGGTACTGGTACTCGGTACTATTTGTCCATCCCTAAATCTATAGTAAAGAATGTATTTTGTGTCCTTTAGGGTACGGAATGCATTATTAAGAACGTTGGTTTCAACGTGGGCTGAAACTAAGAAATTAATTAAAAAAAAGGCAAGTTAACCTAAAAAATTAATAAAATATGCATTGGCTTTTAACATTTTTAAAACTAGATATATGCCCAAATCCGTTTTAACCAGAACACGCAATGAAAATACACGAACCACAAAATTTCTTTCCTTATAAACATTTTAACAAGCTTGAAAACCATTTGGGATGACCCTTTTACAAGCATTACATCCTTCATTCTTATTTAAGATAAAACATAACATGTGTTTATAAACTACATGACCTCACTTATGTACAATTCACATTCTAACTCAATCCTTAACCACTTCCACCTCATGATGATGATCTATGTAACCTGCAGTCACCGTATACATCCACATCATTGCTAATCACATATCATTTCCCCAATCATATTTAAACGCCAATAACTTTTTTATACGTGATTATTTTTCTAAAAACTTACACCATAAAACTCAGCTTTTTTTATCTTTCCAACGAGTATACTATTGATATACTTTTCGGAAAAAAACTGGGTTTTTAAGGCGTTTTCTGAACTGGGTGTTTTATGGTGTTTTGAACTAGGTATTTTCATGACGTTTTCTAAACTAGGTGTTTTTATAGCGTTTTAACTAGGTATTTTCATGGCGTTTTTCTGAACTGAGTTTTTTATGGTGTTTTCAACTGAGTTTTTCATGGCGTTTTTTCTGAACAAGGTGTTTTATGACGTTTTTAATTGTGTATTTTCATGGCGTTTTTCTGAATTGGGTATTTTTCTGGCGTTTTATTTGAACACCCAGTTCATGTGAGTGGTTTTTTTTTGACAATATTACCCTTAGTATAACTTATATATATATAGGGGTAGGTTCTATGCAGAACACAAAATATTGCGAGAACACGCAGAACACGATGAATCACGTATTTTTTCAATCCAAAAAGGAAATGAAAATGTTGCAAATGTAAGATTTATTGTTTCTTACACTAGAATTCAAAAGAAAATATTGAAAATTTTCACTATTTGTATAACCTACACATATGAAGGTTGTGTGTAGGTTAAATTACCAACATGTATATAAGCTACGTGTAGGTAAAAAATATTGTTTTTTATGTATATATAATACACGTATGAATGTAAGAAGCATAAAATTTAAAAATACATGAAACTTAAATCCCAAAATTTAGTGTTTTAGAGTTGTTCTTTTTGTTCTCGCAATAGTTAGTGTTCTGTAATGATCCTCATGCTATATATATATATATATATATATATATATATATATATATATATATATATATATATATATATATAGGGTTGAGTTCATTTCAGAAATCTAAATAACTACAGAACTTTTAGAACTCTTAATAAACAATCATTTTATATATAAGTTTTTGTATTTATGATATTTTTATCATCTATTATATGTATTTCTTTGATTACATACATGTTAAAAGTAATTTACATATGTTTAATTGCCAAAATTATATATATGTGTCATAACTAATTACATATATGTAAAAAACTAGTTTACATATGTGTAATTATAAAATTACATATAAAAATGATAAAATTACTTATAACATGAATGTAATCGTAAAAATACACATAATAAATGATAACATTATCCTAAACATAAAAATATATAAATAAAAAGATTGTTTATTAGGAGTTCTGCGAGTTCTGTAAATATTTATGGTTCTGAAATGATCTTGGCCCTATATATATATATATATATAGGGGACCGCTAAAATGAAAACCACCTCCAGTTGTAAGAACCATGAGAACTTTTTGATCCGGGGCGAGTTGGACCAAAATTTTTTTTAATAAACGTAGATGCTTGTATTATAAACACATTTGTAAAAAAAATATTCAAAAAAAAAATGTCGTGTGTGTAGTTTTGAGCACCACAAGTTTGTGTTTACGGGTACCGTAAAAAAATCATAAAATTTACGGTACCCCTAAACACAAACTTGTGGTGCTCAAAACTACACACACGACATTTTTTTTTTTTTGAATTTTTTTTACAAATGTTTTTATAATACACGCATCTACGTTTATGAAAAAAAAAATTGGTCCAACTCGCCCCGTACGGTGTAGTTCTCATGGTTCTTACAACTGGAGGTGGTTTTCATTTTAACGGTCCCCCTATATATATATAGGTAGAGGATCCTGTAAAAAGTGCTTAAAGTGTATTATAACACTATATATAATACTATATAAAACCATATAAACACCGTATAACAATATGTAACACCATATAACACTATGTAACACTATATATCATTATATAACAAATATAACACTATAGGTTGTCTGATAGCATGTCTATGATATATGTATAGTGTTATATTTGTTATATAATGTTATATAGTGTTACATAGTGTTATATGGTATTATATGGTGTTACATATTGTTATACGGTGTTTATATGGTGTTATATAGTATTATATATAGTGTTATAATACACTTCTCACACTTCTCACACTTTAGGCCCTTTTTACACTATTCTTACCATATATATATATATAGGGAGAAGATCATGCGAGAACCACCTCTTATTGCGAGAACCGCGAGAACCAATGTGAACACAACCAAAAATGCCTCAAAATAGCTAAAAATCACACAATTTTTTTTTTAATAAGAGTTAATTACATAGTTAGTCCCTGTGGTTTGCAAAAAATAACAACCTTAGGTACTAATAGTTTAGAATCACATTCTAGGGTATTAACTTTTCATTTTGTAACGTTTGAGGGTATTAGCACTGTTTAAAGGCTTAAAATCACATTTTATTAGTACCCTCAAACGTTACAAAATGAAAAATTAATACCCTCAAATGTTACAAAATGAAAAGTTAATACCCTCAAACGTTACAAAATGAAAAGTTAATACCCTAGAATGTGATTTTAAACTATTAGTACCTAATGTTGTTATTTTGTGCAAACCACGGGGACTAACTATGTAATTAACTCTTTTAATAATTTTTATAAAAAAAATCGCTACTTTTCGAAGCAAAAAAAAAAAATTTTTTTGCTTCTAAAAGTAGCGATTGTAACATAAAAAATATTAAAAAAAATTAGATTTTTTTTTTAATTTTTTAGGTTTTTTGGGGGTTTAGTTTTTAGCATTTTAGCTTGGGGGTGGGGGGTTAGGGTTTTTTTAGGTTTTTTGGGGGTTTTAGTTTTTAGCATTTAGCTTGGGGGGGTGGGGGTTAGGTTTTTTTAGCTATTTTAGGTTGTGTTCACATTGGTTCTCGCGGTTCTCACAATAATGGTGGTTCTCGCATGAGCTCCTCCCTATATATATATATATATATATATATATATATGTATATATAGGGGAGGGTTTAAATAAGAACGCTAAATATTGTGAGAACCGTGAGAACAAATGAAAAAACCACAAAAACTTGGTAAAAAACGAATCAAATTCAAAGTTTTTTCTATACTTATCATTATTATTCGAATACAATGTTAGAAATTTAATTTACACGTTTAAATTTACGTGAATTCGTAAATAAAGAAAATTTACACATGTGTAAGTTTGCCATTTACACATGTGTAGATCTGTTATATTTACACATGTGTAAAAAATCTAAAAATAGTGATTTTGAAAGGAAAAATGGATTATTTGATGTTATAAATTCTTTTTTTGATGTTGTATCTTAATTACAATGAGGTTTATATTAAAAAAAAATTGGTTTTGATTGGTGTTCTCATTCGTTCTCACGGTTCTCGCAATATTTAGCGTTCTCAAGATAACTCTCCCATATATATATATATATATATATATAGGACCGCTAAAATGAAAACCACCTACAGTTGTAAAAACCACGAGAACCACTTTCTGGCCATTAGATCAAGATGGTGGATGGATGAGATTAAAAGTAGTTAAAATTAATATTAAAAACTTTTTGTCTTATTATGTTTTTAATATTTTATTCTTAAAGGGTATATAAGTAAAATTGTCTTTTTTTGTCTTTTTATATATATTAATTTTAAATTACCTTTTTTGTCCTATTCATTAATTACTTTATTGACTTAATTATTTTTTATTTATAAACAGATTTTTTGTTAAACAATTTTTTGAAATTAAATTTTTATTATAATTTTTTTTAAGATTTAAAAAAAAAGTTTTGAAGAGCCTTTTTTTTACGTCCGGCTTTTTCAGACGTCGTTTTTTTTAAACGCGCTATCATTTACGTTAAAAACTTTACGTTTTGCGTTACGCGCCGTCATTTACGTTAAAAGCTTTACGTCATTTACGTTTTTTAACGGGGTCGTTTTTGAACGCGACGTTTTTCAAAGCGTCGTTTTTTACACGTTTTTTTAACGCGTCGTTTTTCACAAGTTTTTTTTCACGCCATTTTTTTGCACGTTTTTTTACACGTCGTTTTAACGCACCTTTTTTTGACGTTTTTTAAACTTTATACGTTTTACGTTATACTTTTAATACTTTTTACGTTTTAAGTTTTATGTTTAACTTTTTACGTTTTACGTTTTACGTAAAAAAAACTTACATTTTACGTTAAAATTTTTACGTTTTACGTTTTACGTGAAACTTTTTACGTTTTACGTTTTTTACGTAAAACTTTTTACGTTTTACGTTTTACTTTAAAATTTTTACATTTTACGTTTTACGTTTTTACAATAAAAAGTTTACGGTTTACGTTAAAAAAGTTTACGGTTTACGTAAAAAAAAGTTTACGGTTTAACTTTTTTTTACAAAAACTTTTTTACACAAAAATGAACGCACTCAGAAATCACAAACTCGGGATGTGTCTCAGATATATCGTTATCATCATCGACTAGGGGGGAAAATAAAAAAAACAACAACATCAAAACAAAGTGTATCTCGAAAAAAAAAACTGGGTTTGGCTCAGATTTTCCGATAATCAAAAGGCTGCAAAGTGGGGTTGCAGGTTCAAAAACTTACCCTCCACCATCGTTGTCGTGCCATCAAAATCTAGGTTTTTTTTTTTTTTTTTTTGCATCATCACTACCAAACATGCTGTACAGACACATCAAGCATCTCTAAAAATATAATCATTCAACTCCCATTTTATATAGAATACCCAAATCAAAGGCAAACCCAGCAAACATAATCAAACAAACAAGCGGTACATATCCACCACCAAACAAACATAATCAAATCAAAACTTATTCCAAAAACAAATTGGGTTATTGCAAAAACAACAGAAAACAAGATCGAACCTTTGGACCCCCATCAACCACCTGCACCAGCAACGACTTCCGAACACCCCACCCCCATCACCGTCTTCCGCCGCCTCCCCACCACCTCCCATCAACGTCTTCCCCACCAACACCTCCCCACCGCTGTCCTCTTTATCTCTTCTCGGTGAGAGAGAGATGAGAGAGAGAGAGCATATCTTACTAGAGAGAGAAACACCCTTCAAAAGGCATCCCCGCCGCCGGCATCCCACAGCCGCCGTCATCTTTCTCAGATCCAGGATTGGGCGGTGGTTGAGGTAGATCGGAAGAGATGAAGACGATGGTGGTGGTGGTCGGATTTGTTTCAGGTTGTTGGCAGGTATTCACCGGAGGGGGGTGTTTGAGGTAGATCGGAAGAGATGAAGACGGTGGTGGGTTACTGCAGAGACGGAGGGCGGGCGTGGTGGTTTCTATTTGTGGGTGAAAACATTTAAGGGAAATGAAGGTCTGCAAAACATTTCTCGTTTATCTGACCATGGAAGAAAAAGGGTTGAGGATTTATTTGCCAAAAATGAAGGTCTGCAAAACATTTAAAGAGGAGAGAGGATAGATGATAGATTGGACTTTTAAGGGAAATGACCAAACTACCCCTTTATCTGATTGGTTGAGAATGGTTCTCGCGGTTCTTACAACTGGGGATGGTTTCCATTTTAGTGGCTCCCTATATATATATATAGGGTATGGATCAAGAGAAAACAAAAAAACTAACTAAAAAAACTAAAAAACATACCAAATTTTTTTTCTTTTTTTTACAAATTTTTATAAAAAAATCGCTAGTTTTTATGAATTGGAAAAATTTTTCAAAAACAAATTGTTGTATTACACATGTGCACTATTACGGATATAGTGCACATGTGTAGTACACATATAATGCACATATGCAGTACAACAAAAGAAAAAAAAATTCCATGCATAAAAACTAGCGATTTTTTATAAAAAAAATTGTAAAAAAAAAATTAGGTATGTTTTTTTTGCTTTTTTTAGGCTTTTTTAGTTAGTTTTCTAGTTTTCTCATTTAGATGTAGTTTTCTCATGATCCTCTCCCTATATATATATATATATATATATATATATAGGGTCAGGATTTAGAGAGAACGGTGAAAAGTGTGATAACGGTGAGAACGATTTTGATGGTGAGGTGTGGCATTGATGTTAAATTACACTAATGGGTAATATTGTCAAAAAACCCACTCACACGAACTGGGTGTTCAAATAAAACGCCATAAAAATACCCAATTCAGAAAAACGCCATTAAAATACCCAGTTATAACGCCAACAAAAAAAAGCTATTTTTGAGCTGTAATTTACAACAGCTCAAAAAACCATTTTTTTGAGCCATATAGCTCTAGTTAAAACGCCATAACAAAAAAAAAACTATTTTTTTGTGCTATAATTTACAACAGATCAAAAAAAAACCATTTTTTTGAGCCATATAGCTCAAAAAAACGCCATAAGCTCCCAGTTAAAACGCCACGCCAAAAAAAATCTATTTTTTGAGCTATAATTTACAAAAGCTCAAAAAAACTATTTTTTTTTAGCCATATAGCTCCCAGTTAAAACGGCATAACAAAAAAAAAACTATTTTTGAGCTATAATTTACAACAGCTCAAAAAACCATTTTTTTGAGCCATATAGCTCAAAAAACGCCATAACAAAAAAGCTATTTTTTGAGCTATAATTTACAACAGCTCAAAAAAACATTTTTTTAGCCATATAGCTCAAAAAACGCCATAAGCTCCCAATTAAAACGCCACGCCAAAAAAAAACTATTTTTTAAGCTATAATTTACAAAAGGTCAAAAAAAACATTTTCTTGAGCCATATAGCTCAAAAAAACCATTTTTTTTGTCTAACCGCCTAAATTAATATTTTTTGAGCTAAAAAATCATAATTTTTACTGTAAAAACGTCATAAAACACTCAGTTCAGAAAAACGCCATGAAAAACTCAGTTGAAAACGCCATAAAACACTCAGTTAAAAAAACCCATGAAAATACCTAGTTAAAACGCCATAAAAACGCCTAGTTCAGAAAAACGCAATGAAAATACCTAATCTAAAACGCCATAAAACACCCAGTTCAGAAAAACGCCATAAAACCCAGTTAATTTTTTTCAAAAAGTATATCAATAGTATACTCGTTGGAAAGATTAAAAAACGCTGAGTTTTATGGTGTAATTTTTTTCGAAAAATAATCACGTATAAAAAAGTTATTATCGTTTAAATATGATGGGGGGGGGGGGAATGGCATGTGATTAGCATGTGCACCTTTGTTTGGATCTTCCTATTTTACCCCACCTGGTAGTTCTAAGGCACCTATTATTTACAAAAATGTCACCGCATCAATCTCAGCCACAAACCATAGTGGTTTGTGGCTGAGAATCGTTCTCACCGTTCTCACATTTTGAGGAGTTATCTCCTGATCCTGTTTCTATATATATATATCCTGTACATTAATCCAGAAGTGTGAGAAGTGTATTATAACACTATATAACACCATATAAACACCATATAACACTATGTAACACCATATAACACCATATAACACCATATAACAAATATAACACTATATTTTGTCTAATAGCATGTTTATGATAGATGTATAGTGTTATATATTGTTATATATTGTTATATAGTGTTACATAGTGTTATATGGTGTTAAATGGTGTTACATAGTGTTATACGGTGTTTATATGGTGTTATATAGTGTTATATATAGTGTTATAATACACTTCTCACACTTCTGGATTAATGTACAAGATCCCTACCCTATATATATATATATGATCAAGATTTAGATAAAAAGGTGGAAAGTGTGAGAACAGAGAGAACGCTTATGGATCGTCAGATCAAAACAATCTATGGACTATATAACGCGGTGGCATTTTCGTAAATAACATCACTTTTATTAGTGTGGCGCGCTTCATTAAGAGTAAAAGGTTCTTTTGACTTCTCTACCAAAAACGCCAAAGTCATGAATAAAACGCCAAAACGGGCCAAAACACATCCTATATAAACAAAACATCTCAGACATTCATTAAACACACCCCGAACCGGAAACGCCATATTTACTACTATATACCATTCATCTCAGAAACGCCAAAAATCCCAAAACATCAAACACACAAACTCAAAAACGTCATATTTTACTATATACCAATCATCTTAGAAAACGCCAAAAAATCAAACATCAAAGATTCCAAAAATCAACGTTTCCTTTAGATATACTATTTCCTCAATAAAACGCCAAAATGGCAAACATCGTTTCTTGTATATTCAATATTGTTCTACACGAAGTTTCGCATAATGCATTCTTAGCTGAGGTGCTGTAACTCAATAACATTTTGCTGCATGAGATGGACAAATCTTCAACAAACAGATGCTGATGTCAGACTTATGTCATTTTTTGTGTTTTGTTCTTGATAAATATTATAATGGCATGAAGAGACGAATAACACTGATGAGTGGTTTGAAGATAAACATGAAGATAAAGATTAACTTCAAACAAAAAACTCACGTCATTTTGTCCTTCCAAACGGCCACAAAAAACTACTTCAACAACAAAAACACAAAATGAAGCATGCCAAAGTCAAACCGCCAGTGAACATGTTTCAAAGAAGAAAGAGACTGATAACAGTGAAGATTTGGAAGATGAATTATTTATATTTTTATTTTTTAATTTTCTTTTTCTGTTGTTTGTTATGTATTTTTCCGCTAAGAACAAAAATACATTATTTTAATACAAAACGCCAAACAGACATAATGCTTGTGAAACGCCATCATGCCATAAAACGTCAAAAACTCCCAAACTATAATAAAAGTACTTTGGACAAGTATTATTAAAAGCTAAAAATGGGAAAAAAAACTCGAAAAACTACTTAAAGCCATTAAAACGTCAAACTTGGAAGATGGCACGTCTATCAACCTAAACTCATAAAAAGCTGAACAAAACAGTAAAAATACACACAGTAACTGAAAAGACGGTTACTTTATTAATATCATTTATTATAATAAAATCATGCCTAAACTACGCGCCAAAAACATCCTATAAGAGAGACGTCTCTGCACAATCAATTGATCATACCAAAAAACAACGCCATGTTTCCTAGAAACCACTCACTTTAAAAACGCCAAAAAAATAGTTAAAAAGGCCACAGATGGAAACCTCGTTTCTTCTATATTGAGTATTGTTCTGAATGAAGTTTCACTTAATGGATTCTTCTCTGAGGTTGATATCTCTATAAGCTTTTGCTGAATGAGATGGACAAATATTCATGAAAAAAAAAGACTGATGACACTGATATGTCATCATGTCACTTTGTTCTTGATGGATATATTGATGGCATGAAGGGATTAATACATTCGAGCAGGCGTTGATCTTCAACATGTCACCAAACAAGTATATATCAAACCACAATACTAGATGCCACTAAAAATAAGCATCTTCTAAAGACGGGCATTATGTAGGAAAATAAGGATCTAGATAAGGTATTCAAAACAGGTTCGAAACACCAAAAAAGTTAAAGTAGAAGAGGCTGATTACAGTGAAGATTTGGATGAGAAATTAGATTAGAATTTTTAATTTTTTTCTTTTTGTATTGTTTGTTATCTAATTCTTTGTTGTTTATTATTAATTCTCTACTAATAAAAAAATTGAGTATAAAACGCCAAAAACTACAAGCACCAAAGCTACTGATAGTATGAAAACTGTGAGAACGGATGCTAGCAAAGCATGTTGTTGCTATATAAAACGCCAAAAAATGTCAAACAAAGTATTACTGGAAAAGCAACACTAATTGACAGATGAAACTGAACGAAACAGTAATCGTAAAACAGTAAAATGAAGAGACGGTAAAATTATTGCCAAACATTTATTATATTAAAAGCCACTACATGGAAAATTGAATTTGTTTATCTTTTCAAAACGCCATAATTGCATGTCACATTATAGGCCTGCATCCTACATGGCACAACAATTTATAGAAAAAAAATAAACATCGAGAAAATTACTGATGTTTTTTACATTATAGGCCTGCATCCTACATGGCACAACAATCAAAACCATACTTAGTTAAAACGCCAAAACATTTACTATGCTCCTAATCTAAAAAAAACAATAAAAACGTCGCGTATTTGTTAAACGCCAAAAAATGGAGAGGTGATGTGAGACGCGTTTAAAAAAAGAATATAAAAGGACAAAAAATCCCCTCCACCCTTCACTATGTCGCGTGACACGTGTTACGCCAGAATCCGTTCTCACCGTTCTGACACTTTTGGGCGTTTTCTCCTGATCCCGTACCTATATGTATATAGGGCCAGGATCATTTCAGAACCATAAATATTTACAAAACTCGTAGAACTCCTAATAAACAATCTTTTATTTATATATTTTTATGTTTGGATAATTTTATCATTTATTATGTGTATTTTTACGATTACATACATGTTAAGAGTAATTTTATCATTTTTTATATGTAATTTTATAATTACACATATGTAAACTAGTTTTTTTACATATATGTAATTAGTTATGACACATATATATAATTTTGGCAATTAAACATATGTAAACTACTTTTAACATGTATGTAATCAAAGAAATACATATAATATATGATAAAAAGATCCTAAATACAAAAACTTATATATAAAATAATTGTTTATGAGGAGTTCTGGAAGTTCTGTAGTTATTTAGAGTTCTGAAATGAACTCAACCCTATATATATATATATATATAGTGGGGATCCTGCGGAAAGTGTGTTTTTACTAGAAAGTCTAGGAAGCGATCTAGGCCATCCAATGGGTGTGTTTAATGGTTTAGATCATTTTGGTGGCATTTTGGTAATATGTGTTTATTAAAAATAGGATTATTTAATTAATCAGGGGTAGATATGTCATTTAGCTTGTTTTAAATATAGAAATAACTGTCATTCCATAAACCACCCCACATTTCTTGTGATTTTCTCTCTCTCTCTCTCTCTCTCCCTTTCTCTCAGCTCTCTCTCTCTTCCTTCTATCCTTCATGAAGAAACACAACATCAAGAAAACACATCATGACAAATGTCACACATCATAACAGCATGAATGGTAAAACACAGTGTCAAGAAATCCTCCAGCATTACCAGCATGAATGCTAAAACACAGCGGTATTAAACTGCTTGCTGTTAAAACACAATGTCAAGAAATCCTCCAGCATTACCAGCATGGATGGTAAAACACGGCGTCAAGAAAACCTCCAGCATTACCAGCATGAATGCTAAAACACAACGGTATTGATCTGATTGCTGTTAAAACACAATGTCAAGAAATCCTCCAGCATTACCAGCATGGATGGTAAAACACAGCGTCAACAAATCCTCCAGCATTACCAACATGAATGCTAAAACACAACTGTATTAATCTGCTTGCTGTTAAAACACAATGTCAAGAAAACCTCCAACATTACCAGCATGGATGGTAAAACACAGCGTCAAGAAATCCTCCAGCATTACCAACATGAATGCTAAAACACAACTGTATTAATCTGCTTGCTGTTAAAACACAATGTTAAGAAATCCTCCAGCATTACTAGCATGAATGGTAAAACACATCGTCAAGAAATCCTCCAGCATTACCAGCATGAATGCTAAAACACAACGGTATTAATCTGCTTGCTGTTAAACACAGTGTCAAGAAATCATCTAGCGTTACCAAACATCATTCATATTATGGGATCTATAAAAACATTGACTTTAACCCTCTAACTGTTAAAACACAGTACCAAGAAACAAGCTGATAGATTCCAGATGCCATTATTTTTCTCTCCGTATAAAAATATGATCAGCGATGAATCTTGTGAGCAAGAAAACGAAGGAATGATTGATATTTACGTGAGATCAGAATTCGAAAACAAAAAAATCCGAAAATTATGTAAGAAATCGGTTTCATTATGGATAGTTAGTTATTGAAGATAATTTCCTAAAATAAAAATAGATTGTGAAAGTACATAATTGCCCTTCTAGTTAAAATCCTTCAATGCCACGTGTCACATTCTTATAAACACATTTGTAAAAAAAATTCAAAAAGAAAATTTCGTGTGTGTAGTTTTGAGTACCACAAGTTTGTGTTTACGGGTACCGTAAATTTTCCGGTTAGATTTACGGTACCCGTAAACACAAACTTGTGGTGCTCAAAACTACACACACGACATTTTTTTTTAATTTATTTTTTTACAAATGTGTTTATAATACACGCAACTACGTTTATGAAAAAAAATTTGGTCCACCGCGCCCCCTACGGTGTAGTTCTCACGGTTCTTACAACTCGAGTTGGTTCTCATTTTAGCATTCCCCTATATATATATATATATATATATATATATATATATATATAGGGGAATGCTAAAATGAGAACCAACTCGAGTTGTAAGAACCGTGAGAACTACACCGTAGGGGGCGCGGTGGACCAAATTTTTTTTTTCATAAACGTAGATGCATGTATAAAAACAATATTTGTAAAAAAAAATTCAAAAAAAAATGACGTGTGTGTAGTTTTGAGCGCCACAAGTTTGTGTTTAGGGGACCCGTAAATCTGGCCGGAAAATTTACGGGTCCCGTAAACACAAACTTGTGGTGCTCAAAACTACACCCACGACATTTTTTTTTGAATTTTTTTTTACAAATGTTGTTTTTATACATGGATGTACGTTTCTGAAAAAAAATTTGGTCCACCTCGTCCCGGATAAAAAAGTTCTCGAGGTTCTTACAACTCGAGGTGGTTCTCATTTTAGCGGATCCCTATATATATATATGGGGTAGAGTTATTGTAAAAAAAGTGTGTTTTATGAGAAGTGTAGGTAGGAATCTACATCCTTTGATCTATAATTTAATGGTTAAAATTATAATTTTTCAAAATTGTAAATTGTGTGTGTACCATTAAAATAACTAAATTTTCTATATTAAGGGTATAAAGGTAAATTTAATATTTTAAACTCAAAAACCCGCATGCAATGCAAATTCCCTCCGTCTTTTTTAAACGTCAATCACTTCTTATACGTAACTTTTTTTTTTCAAAAAAAATTACATCATAATAACGAGTTTTTTTATCTTTAATATGAGTACCATATTGGTATACTTATATAGAGAAAAAAAATGACGTTTCGGTCGTATGTTTTTCTCCATGGTGTTTTGTCTATGTTTTTTAATTGTATAGAGATTCAAGGCGTTGTGTTTTACAGTAAAACACCATGATAGTATATATGACACCATAACATTGCAAATACCATTTACATTTAATCTTGTTTTCTATGGTATTTTATTTTACAAGACACCATAATCTGTTTTGAATTCCTAAAATAAAACACCATAGAAAACAAGACTGAAAGATTGAATGTAAATGGTATTTGCAATGTTATGGTGTCTTATATACATTCATGGTGTTTTAATGTAAAACACAACGTCTTGAATCGCTATACAATTAAACCAAAATAGAGAAAACACCATGGACTAAAACATTCGATTGAAACATAATTTTTTTCTCTATATAAGTATAGCAATATGGTGCTTATATTAAAGATAAAAAACACTCGTTATTATGGTTTATTTAAAAAAAAGTTATTGACGTTTAAAAAGAGGGGGAACTTGCATGTGCATTGCATGTGGGTTTTTGAATTTTATCTTTAATTAGGTTTATTTATTAAATTACTTAATTGCCCTTATCCTAATAAATTAAATAATGGCATACTTTCTCATCATGTTCTTTCTTATACTTCTCACAAATTTCATCTTTTTACAGGATCCTAAACCTATATATATATATATATATATATATATATATATAGGGAGGGGCTCATGCGAGAACCACCCTTATTGTGAGAACCGCGAGAACCAATGTGAACACAACCTAAAATAGCTAAAAAAACCCTAACCCCCCCCCCCCCAAAAAAAAAAAAACCTAAACCCCCCCCCCCCCCCAAGCTAAAAAAAATCAAATTTTTTTTTTTGATTTTTTTAATATTTTTTAGGTTAAAATCGCTACTTTTCGAAGCAAAAAAAAAAAAATTAACAAAAAAAAAATTAATTTTTTTTTTTGGTTCGAAAAGTAGCGATTTTAACATAAAAATATTTAAAAAATCAAAAAAAAAATTTTGTGTGATTTTTAGCTATTTTTAGGCATTTTTGGTGTGTTCACATTGGTTCTCGCGGTTCTCACAATAAGAGGTGGTTCTCGCATGATCTTCTCCCTATATATATATATATATATATATATATATAGGGTAAGGTTCATTTAAGAACCACCTTTATTGTGAGAACCATAAGAACTAATGTGAACACACCAAAAAAACCTAAAAAAAAACTAAACAAACCTAACCCCCCACCCAAAAACCTAACCCCTCTCCCCCCCCCCCCCCCCAACCTAACCCCAACCCCCACCCAGGCTAAAATGCTAAAAACTAAATCCCCAAAAAACATAAAAAAATCTAAAAAAACACACAATTTTTTTACATCAAAATAGCTACTTTTAGTAGCAAAAAAAAATTTATTTTTTTTGGTAACGAAAATTATCAATTTTGAGGTAAAATTTTTTTTTTTGTTTTTTAGCTATTTTTAGGTATTTTTGGTTGTATTCACATTTGTTCTCGTGGTTCTCGCAATAAAAGGGTGGTTCCTAACGGATCTTTCTCCTATATATATATATACTCATATATATATATACATATATACATGTACATTTATTTACTTTAGTGGAGGGTTCAAATGAGAAATTTTTTTTTGTAAGAATAAAAAAGAAGAAATTTCAAACAATAAGAATTTTTCATTTTACTTCATTTAATTTTTGTATTTAATATTAGTGTAAGGGTATATTAGTAAAATTAGATAGATAATTAATTGGTAGTTTTCATTTTTAATAGCTAATTACATTAAATTTGTAGCTTATTTTCAATATATATATATATATATATTTTTTTTTTTAAAGAAGAAAAAAATTAATTTAAAGTGTGAGATGAATTACGAGGTGTGTATGATGAATTACGAGTTGTGAAAGATAAATTTCAATATGTGTAAAATAAATTTCAAAACATGTATGATAAATTTTGATGTATGTAGGCAAAAATTTTAGTGTGGAGGATGATAGTCTTTATGACTAACTAATTAGTCAAAAATAATAATAAATGAAATGAGAGAAAAACTATTTAATGTTTTACAATTGTACCATTTGTTCTTTTTCTTCTTAATTTAATTTTTTCTCAAATGAACCTCCTCTATTTTACTTTATCAAACATAGATGTAAACTACTTATGTTGTAATTTTAAACTTTTGTGTATATATATACGCATAGTTAACGATTGATACAATACAATGTATATATATATATAATAAAGAGAAAAATGGCCGGATAGTCCCTGTGGTTTCGCATTTTTTCACCTATAGTCCCCAACTTTCTAAAACTACCTGAATAGTCTCCAACTTTTGATTTTTTGTTCCCGGATAGTCCCTGGGTCTAACTTCAGTTTGTTTTCTCTGTTAAATGAGTGTGAAATGACCAATTTACCCTTTCCTTTAAAAGGCCAAACCACAGGGACTATCCGAGCATCTTTTTCATTAATTATCTATTTAATTAATTATATAAATCTAAAAGAAAGTGGAAGCCACCCCACCCCCACCCCCACCCCATCTCCCCTTCTTCTCTATTCCTTCCTTCTGCAACTCCCACCATTCTATCACCAACATTCCACCACCACCATAACACACACTCTCTCCACCAACCCGCCACCTTCCACAACCATCTGCCGACAACCATTCGCCACCTACGTGAACCCACCACCAAATCGAACCCCACAATTTACCATCCACCATCCATAGCCATCCACAACCATTCGGTTACCACCATCCACAACCATTCGCTGACCACCACCTGCGTGAACCTACCACCAAATTGAACCCCACCACTTGCCGACCACCATCCATAGCCATCCACAACCATTCGTTGACCACCATCCACAACCATTCACCGACCACTACCTGCATGAACCCAACCCCAAATGGAAATCCAAACCCAAACCGAAAAATAGACAAACACCCAAACCAAGATCGAAACCCAAACCTAGATCGAAAAACAGACAAACACAACCCTAAATCGAAACGCACCTCTAGTGAAACCCTCCTATCGTTTGCAGATCTAAACAAGAAAACCATAAAATCATGGCCAAGAACTATGTCATTTTTAAACAGATCAGATCTGGACGAAGTGGTCAGGCGACGATGGTGATGGTGTGACGGTTCATGATTTTGGATATGTTTTGGTGGTCGGCGACACTGGTTTAGGTGGTTTCAGTGATTTGTAAGGGAAAAGGGTGGTGGCCACATGGACTATCTGTTTGTTGTGATGTTAATTTGAAATTAGGTTAAAATGTGTATTTTTATCATGTTGGTGGAGAGAGTGTGTGTTATGGTGGTGGTGTGGTGGTGGAATGTTGGTGATAGAATGGTGGGAGTTGCAGAAGGAAGGAATAGAGAAGAAGGGGAGATGGGGTGGGGGTGGGGTGGCTTCCACTTTCTTTTAGATTTATATAATTAATTAAATAGATAATTAATGAAAAAGATGCCCGGATAGTCCCTGTGGTTTGGCCTTTTAAAGGAAAGGAGTAAAATGCACGGATAGTCCCTATGGTTTGGTGAAATTTCACCTTTAGTCCCCAACTTTTCAAAATTACACTCTTAGTCCCTGTGGTTTGACAAGTTGTTACTCGGATAGTCCCCAAAGCGGATGAAGGTTACTCGGATAGTCCCTGTGGTTTGACAAGTTGTTACTCGGATAGTCCTTGTCATTTCACACCCACTTAACCAGAAAACTAACCTCCATCCGCTTTGGGGACTATCCGAGTAACAACTTGTCAAACCACATGGACTAAGAGTGTAATTTTAAAAAGTTGGGGACTAAAGGTGAAATTTCACCAAACCACAGGGACTATCCGTGCATTTTACTCAAAGGAAAGGGTAAATTGGTCATTTCACACTCATTTAACAGAGAAAACAAACTGAAGTTAGACCCAGGGACTATCCGGGAACAAAAAATCAAAAGTTGGGGACTATTCAGATAGTTTTAGAAAGTTGGGGACTATAGGTGAAAAAATGCGAAACCACAGGGACTATCCGGGCATTTTTCTCTAAAATAAACTTACAGAAAAACTACGATTTTTCAAAATTTACATTTTTTACATTTTTTTGTATTTTTTTAGAAAAAAAAAATATGATTTTGGATTGTTCTCACGATTCTCAATTACTAACTCTAGTAATTCTCAAGTGATCCTAACCTCATATACATGTTTCCACGTGTGGTCACACACCTTGCCCACCCTTCAAAAACGGCAACCTCAACTTCAACTTGTCCATCTCCAAATAACTTCCTTAGCAACCGTGTTGTCAAGTTCTATGTCTTTATTGTTCCATTGTGTCACCGTGAAAACCAATCCAAAGGATTGGATATGGAAGTTCAATTAACTCTTTGGTGTTTGTTAAGTTGACAGCTGTCAAATGATGTTATTCTCTCCGAAAATCACAATCTAGATGTGATGCACTTCTCAATCACATCAAGGGAATGTTTGGCATGGAGCTTTTAAAAGCTTTTTAAGGGTACAGGGTATAGAATCGGTGACTTGAGCGGGGACTTCAAGGTCACCGATCGGTGACTACACCGGGTGAAGGAGAGTGTTCGGTGAGGAGGAGAGAGGGTGGGGAATTCGGTGAGTGTTTACCGAAAAGAGGGAGAGAGAGTGATTGAGAAAATGGTGGGTCCCAACCCTTTTTAACCAATCACATTTTTTTTTTATTTTTTAACATACTCAAACACTCTAGGGTGATTGACTATACCCCCTGATTGAGTCCAAAATGGAGAGTGAAATGGGGAGTTGACATGGCATAATATTATTGGGTAGGATTTCACTCAAACACCCTAAGGTGTTTGACTATACCCTCCACCCTAAAGCTTCAGGCTTTAAGCTTTTAAGAAAAAACTCATACTCAATAAAAAGTCTTATTTGATTGAAGGAGCTTGAAGCTTTTTGTTGAACGCTCCTACTAGTAGCGTTTAGAAGGAGTTGCAAGCTTTTAGGGAAAAATGACTATTTTAACCTCTAAAGATAATGAACTTTTTAATACACAAACTTTTTAAATTTTTAGTTATGTCCATTTTGATCATTTTATACATTTTATTAAAAGCTCCAGCGACTCTGCCAAACACCAAATATATCTAAAAAGCTACAGCTACTAGCTACCAGCTACAGCTACCAGCTACCAGCTACCAGCCATGACCGGTCCTGAGAATTAGTGTACTCTGTTCGAACTCGAAAAAACGTGCCAATAGGCCTTAACGAATTTGGGTTTTGGGCTCACTAAATGTCTAAATCTAATGCCAATGAGCTAATAACTAATCTAAACCATAAAAGTAGTTTTGTAAGTGAGCGTATGTTGGTGTTTGTATAGGTATACCCTATTAATTTATGTTTTTTATATATACATGTCGGGGTTTTTTTTTAAATTATGTGCCCTTCGAAATATCGGGCCCTAGCCGGTGGTCCTCCCCACCCACCCTCAGGGCAGGCCATGCTTCCAGCCACCAACTATTTTTGCCAAACATACCCTAAGCCCCTATGTCAATTGTTAAAATTAATATTCAAGTGAAATTTCAAATTATTTGTTTAAAATAACATTTATTTATGAAGAAAACGATCTTATGAAATTAGGCATAAAAAGGTCAAATTAAAGATCAAGTTAGGTCTAGGGCTGTTCACGACCCGACCCGAACCGAACCGATCATACCTTTGCTCGTGCTCGGTTCATTTATAAACCGATCCGAACCGAACCGAGCGTTTTTTCAACCGAGCCAAAGTCGAGCGAGCGCCTTTCGATCCGAGCATTTTTCGAACGAACGTCGAGCGAGTATCGAGCGTTGCAGAACAAACAAGGAAAGTGACGATGGGAGTGCTAGTTATTAGAATAAAGTTCAGTTTTCGTCCCTGATGTTTCGTTCAATAGAACACAAGTAAACATTTAACAAATAAAAAGGAATACAAAAACACTCAACTAGTTCTATCATGATTAACTAAGCGGGAAGATAAATCCTTGACCGATTGAACATATCCTTGTTCTATCAGAAGTTTGAAATTGAATGAACCGATTGAATTAAAAACCCTGGCAAGTTGGCGTCTTGGCGAGTAGCGATGGAGAAATCGAATAACGATGGCCAGTGGGGGGTTTTGATTAGGGACTTGTACTTCTGAATCGAATGGCGGGTTGAGACTTGAGTATTGATCGACGCTTCACATTTTAGTATTTGACATTTTGACTCAATTACTCAAATGGACATTTAAATATTGGACAATGGACTATTGGTATTGGATTTCGATTCTAATTACTTAACTGAGCTCTATTTGAATCTTGGACTAAACATTGTTGATCTTGGTCGCTAGTTATTTCATTAAAAATGATACACACACAAATATATGTGTATATATATATATATATTAAAAAATAAATCGAGCCAACCGAGCCGAACCGAACTGAGCGGACCTTTGCTCGTGTTCGGTTCGTTTACAAACCGAGCCGATCCGAACTGAGCATTTTTTCAATCGAGCTGAATCGAACGAGTAAATTCCGAGCATTTTTCGAGCGAACATCGAACGAGCGTCGAGCGCCGAGCAATTTGAACAACCCTAGTTAGGTCATTAGATAAGAAGCTGAATTTTGGGTCGTATGTGTGGGCTTGGCATGGGCGGATCAAGGGGGCTGGGTCAGGACAGGTGCAGGTCCCTACTCCCTTATGTAAACCTCAATTCAATTGAAAACGAAATTTTAATTGCAACATAATATTTTTATTATACTATACGAGACGTGCATAAATCACTAGTATAAATATAAATGTGGGAAGTTGTTCATTGAATAACAATGTGAAAACATTTCTTTCATATTTTAATAAATTAAATGCATTTTCATTTGCTAGTCTTAGTTGAATGTATTACACATAACTCGTTAAATGGAATGTTTTGTATATTCACATGTGAATATGCAATGATGTACACATTCATTTACATGTGATAACTTGTCGTATATAATACCCTATTCACCAGTGACACGTCTAATATCTGTGATTTAATAAAAAAATGTAGGCATATGAAAAAAAAATCCTGACATTAGCATTTGGCTAGATTAACTATTCATATCTTAATATATCATTCTATACGAATTAGAAAAAAAATGAATTGTAACGTTATTTAGATCTACTTTTTAAGGGAAATTGGTCTATAATAATCTCAACTAGATGTTTTTAACCATTGACAGTTTCACTTTTAAATATTTCCCCCACCAGTCTCACCTTTCACATATTTTTCCTACACTGGTCTCCCATTATAAAAACTTAACGGAGTTATGTTTTTTTTTTCCCAAATTTCAAACAGTTTTTTTACGGTTTTTTATTAGAATGACGATACGAATCCATTGATGTAAAACTTATCTCGAAACGGTACTCTAAACGATGATAACGACGCTTCAATTTGAGTGTTTAAATTTCCAGTTAACAAAAATCAAGTCATTTGGAGCACCATTTCGAGGTAAGTTTTACATCAATGGACTCGCATCGTCATTCTGATTAAAAGTCCTAAAAAATTTGTTTGTAATTTGGAAAAAAAAGGCGTAATTCCGTTAATTTTTTTTAACGAGGGACCGGTGTAGGAAAAATAGGTGAATGGTGGGACTGGTGGGGGAAATATTCAAAGATGGGACTGTCAATGGCCAATGACCTATAGTTGGGATTATTAGTTTACAGACCAATTCCCTTTTTTTAAATGTTATTAATTCTTATAAACTATACATAGAAAACATACTTGTCTTTATAATATACTTTTGTCTAGAAAACTAAGGGTGGAGGTAGTGGTTGAATCACTTTAGGGTGTTTCATGTTTGGGTTATTATCTAACCAATAATATTATGTCATGTTAAGTCTCCATTTTGCACTCAATCATTGACAATGATCAAACACATAGAGAATGATAAACAATTTAAAAAAAAAATTTGATTGGTTGAAAAAGGGTAGGCCCACTATTAACCCCCTCTCTCTCCTCTACCCCTTCTCTTCCCGCATCGGTGAGTAGTCACCGCCCTCACACTCACCGCTCACCGAAATCGTCGCCGACATCCATTCACCGATCGGTGAATGTGACTCCCCGAGTCACTCCCCAAACGATACCCAACACCCTAACTAGAGTAATCAAATACAAACCAACTTTTAATGTGCAAATAACTTTTAATTATGTTTGAACCAAAATAATTATTATTACGCTATAATTTTAAAGTAGCATACCCATAATTACTTTAGCTAAAACATAATTACTCAAATTATTTGTACCATTCGTATGTTAACCCTTATTTGTTCCAGATTTCACCAATAATATGTAGTATGAAAAAAAAAAACCCCTCTAGACTAAAATAACACCTTTAAATATAAAAAGTAAGGTAAAAGAATTTCTTTGCGTATGACTTAAGGACGTGTGTCGTATATTTCTTTTGCATGTAAATTATAACATATTTATATGCTAAGTAAAGGTTTTTATTTGCTAAAAGATATATAAAATCATAAATAGATAGAAATAAATATTAATGCACAATTGCACTTAAACATAAGTCTTCTAGACCAAAATTTTCAATTTATTTCACAGGAGATTATGATAGTCATTTTCTATAAGTAATTGTACAACCTTTAACGTACTCAAAAGATAAGTTTTGTCCATGGTAAAACACTTCAACCTATTATAGATGTAGTTTAATTGATTACACATATATTCGAACTACAGGCCGAACAATAATTACCTTGAGATCCAATGAGATATATCTAAAAAAGAAAGTTTTAGAGAATAAATGAACCACATGTAATATAATATATTTATAACAGTTTTGAATATAGTTACATCATTAATGGAGAACCTAACATGATCTATATGAGAGAAAAGTGAGCTAAGGCCATTTTCACATCTCATATTTTTTAAATTAAAAATGACATTCTGGATTATTAATTGCTTGTTTCTAAGTTTCTCCACCCCATTTTCCTCTTTTTTTTTTTTCTTGTTTACCAGTGATATTCTCTTAAGATATGACGAACTTGGAAACAATTAAAGTTAAAAAGTCAAAACCTAATATGTTTTCAGAGCAATCAACTTGCATGCATAGTTTAGGCCCATATAATCAAATTCTCATTTAACCCAACAAAACCTAATATTGTTAAACACTTAATGTCTGAAAATTAAAGAGGTGGTGAATTGGCGAAGGGGCGATAATCGTCTGATGGTATATTTTTTCTACTCAGAGCCCCCAATTTCTCTAGGATTTTCAAGGATGGCCATGTAATAGTTTAGTGGTATGATGCTTGACTTCCAATAAAAATGATATGGGTTTAATTGTTTAAATGCTTCCGAGTTAAAGATTAAATGGTATTTCGGTGAAAAAAAATGTTGTTGAAAAATGTTTGGCAAGGATGAGAACCTCATTAGTCACATAGCTATTGACTATGTCCCGTAACTACTCCGTAGACTAATTGGACCATGCTCAACGCTAACGAGAGGTGACCTTACGAGAATGAAATAAAAGCGGAAGCAGACTACGTACGAACTTGGAAACAATTTTTATTGCACTGCAAAATAAATGGATTATTATATGTTACAAAATGCAAAGGCTTTTAATCTTAAAAAACTTGATAAAATCGTTGTTTTACGACAAGTGGGTCATGTCACTCTCATTTAGGGGCTGTTTGGTAGCCTCTGAATGGTCATTAAAGAGGCTACCTCTTAATGGAACCATTAAGAATTTTACCAATAAGAAGGTAGAAGAATGTGACATGTGATGATTTACCATTCAGATGTTACCTCTTAACCATTCAGACTTGAGGTTACCCCTTATTCATTCAGAGGTTTTAAACCATTAAGATGTATTTAAGTTGTTTAAAACAATCTAGAGAAAACTCTTCTCTAAATTTCCATGGAACAAAGATGAATTTTCTGTATATATTTCTATGAAATCCCATGATCATATATATACACACATATAGAGATTAATTTAATTAAACTAGCCATAAACAAGACATTAATCTTGTCATAACTATAACCATTAATCTTGTAATAAACAAGATAATTAATATAGTTTTTAATCTCTAATTAAATGGATTTAAGTGGTTAGTCAAAACTGTCATTTTCATTTATGACACGAATTAAACGAGTGGTAACAGCTAGTTTGACCAGGTCCAACCAATTGCTCTGTTACCGTTGCAGACATGCACGCGCGCCTGAAGTGACTCTTCAGTCCGTGCGCCACACTGTATGGAACCCGCGCTATGCGCACGGTATGCAGACCAGTGCGCCTAGTTACTACAACAAACCTGCGTGTACTTGAACTGGCCTGCCAGTCCGCGCACCACGCTTCAAGGATGGAGTTGCGCGCCACACAGAAACTACTACGCATACCAGGACGCCACCTAGTCATGCGCCATCCAAACTCGCGTGCTGCTTGCAGTCTTCGTCATAGCCAACGACGTGCGCCATGCGCCTAAGGAGCTCGCGCCGTATCTACATGCGCCATGCCAAGGCATCCACCTACGCCACCCAAGGATGTGCCATAAGCGGACCCGCCATGTATCTGACCACACGCTCATAGGCAAAAATACAATGGCGGTGTGCGAAGTTTAAAGCGCACCACATTGGGCCTATAGCCCATGTCACGTGTGCATATGTGCAGGTGCGGCGCACCCTTTGGTCCCCACTAGTGTTTGCCTTTAAGGAAAACAATTTACAAGGAGTGCTCCTCCTTATATACCACTTTGAGCTTTGTCATCCCACCTATGTGGGACAAGTTGACAAAACTAATCCATTTTATTCATCTTTGTTTGTTCCAAACATACAACTTCAAGCTTCGATATCTTATTCATCTTAGCTCTATTTGGACATAGTTTGAACACAAACCCATAAATAATTATTTATACAACACATATACAAATATTATTGATGTCCAAAATATATAGTGAAAAACTCATTTTCACTAAAATTTTCAACAATCCCCCACATGAATGGAGATCCATGAACACACAAAATTCCCCGATGAAACCTCGACAGTCGAGTATTGCCATTACATTTATTTAATCGTACACATATATAACTATGTATCCAATTCAAAATTTGCTATTATTATGCAAAAATATTCTATTAAATAATTTATATTTCTATAAAAAAATAGAATATTATACCAAGTAAGTTATATAAGAAAGTATTTATTTAATTTAAATTTTTTACTTTTTGTTAAAAATGTTTATAGACTTTTTTGTTTAAATAAATAATTAAATTATTAAAATTATTTCTTTAGATTGATATTAATTGTTTATATATAAAATAAAACTATAAACTTAACTTTTAAAAACAAAAAAAAACACAAAGACCATTTATGTCATTAAGTTAAAAAAGCTTATAAAGGTTTTATGTAACTTTTTCAAACCCGAGGGACTGTTCTTGCCAATCCAAAGTATTGAAAACCAATAGCCCGCCAAAGATCCCCACCTCTGAAAATCTGGCAATCACCGTCGTGATCAATTTAGAGATGCGTATTATCGTTTTTTCTGGCATCGATCATACGAATCTTCCCATCAATAACTTGCTTGTTTAATCAAATCAATTTCGTATATTAGCAAAAAAAAAAAAATAATAAGCATAACTGAATTCCATTTTTAAAAGATACACATTTTGTTTTACGTATGAGACAATTTTCAGTGTAAATACAGATTGCGATCAATTTCTTCAACCGCACACTCTGCAACTCGCTGGATCTCGACGGAACACTTGTACCTCCGACCACTTTTAGGTGATGTTTGTTTTTTCAGTGGTAAAATGTCTGCAGTCTGCGGACCACATCTGCAGCGGAAGATGTTAGTGCAGTTGTCTGTCGACTTCATCTTTGTTCGAGTCTTAGATTAGTAATGAAAGATCAAGTCACGCAGTTCGAGATAAACAGGAAACAAAGGTGAACAAGCCAGTTCAAACGAAGTGGACAGTTCAAACGAAGTGGACAGTTCAAACGAAGTGAACAGTTCAAACGAACTGGAAATCGTATAAATATGTGACTTGAGTTTTTCATTTGTAACTTTTGGATTCCGGTAGCGAAGCTCTGCCGAAGTGTCTCCAGACTTGTAAACGCATTCTAATCAATACAAGAGACAGTTAATAGTGAATATCAAGCTGAAACAAACTCTGATTCATTGAATTCCGCCTTTGAATCAGTTTAGAGCTCTTCTGAAGACTCGTTCAGATCGATTCTCGATCCTACAAGTGGTATCAGAGCTCAGGAGGAAGAGCTCTTGCAATTTCAACTCGATTTCATTAAGAATTCTGATTTCTACTCCATTCTGTCACGATTTTTCAAAATTTAACGAGATTTTTCGGATAAAATGAACTGATTTTTGCTCATAACAAGCGAAATTATGTTTTAATCAATCTGTAAAAGTTTCCGGCTTAAATTCAAAGTAAAACTCAAACAATTTGATAAAAAAAACGATCAGTTCGTTTGAAGGTGTGTCCAGTTCACACGAACCAAAACTTTGAACTCAGATCTACAGCAATTCAGTGGATGTTTTTGAACATTTTATACATCTTTGGGATCGGAATTTGTTGTAGAACAAGCCTTGGATATCATTTTTGACAAAAACTCATCAGATTGGTAAAAAATGCTTCACTTCGTTTGAAATTGGATTTCAGTTCGTATGAAAAGATCCAGTTCGTTTGAAATAAAGCCTCCAGTTCGCACGAAGTGAAGGTCAGTTCGTTTGAAAAATCCAGTTCGTTTGAGTTTTCAAACGAAGAGAAGCTCAGTTCGTTTGAAAAGTTGTTCAGTTCGTATGAAGTGACCCCAGTTCGTCTGAACCTCAGTTCGTTTGAACCTCAGTTCGTTTGAGACAGATCGTTTGAAAAAGCAAACTTAACCAGATCGCTTAAGAGTCCAGTTCGTCTGAACCTCAGTTCGTTTGAAGATTTCAGTTCGTTTGAGGGATTCTAGTTTGCTTGAGAGGTCAGATCGTTTGAAAGGTTCAGTCCGTTTGAAAATCAGTAAGGTCACACGATCTCAGTTCATACGAAGTAGTCAGTCCGTTTGAAAGTGTTCAAGAGTTCAGTTCTTTTAGAGGATCAGTTCGCTTGAAAGGTCATACGAATTGACCAGGTCATCAGTCCGTTTGAGAAGGGTAATATCGCTTGAAGTATTTTCGTTTGAAAGCTGAGTTTGTGAAATTGTTTACCGAAAACATGGATTTTGAAGAAGTGTTTGCATATGTGCATTATGAATCTCAGCAGTATATTCCGACAAAGAAAGAAGAAGAAACAGTCTTAGTTGTTGAAAAAGGTCCGGTTTTTGATTATTCGTCTGATGAAGAGGGTGACAAGTATGAAGAAGAAATCCAAAAACTTGAAAATCTTAAACAACAACTTCCATCTGATCAACGTAGTGGAAAGTTATTTTATGCCGATAAAATTTGAAAATGGCAAAAACATTGAAAAATGCAAAAATGAGTTTTTGTTGTCAAAAAGAGGAAATGATAGTAGATCAGTTGGACTGTCACAGCATGCTAAAGAAATGGAAATATAAAATGTGATAAGCGATCTCACTAAAGATGTGACGATAGGCTCAGCTAGACTAGTAGATTTGCGATAACGATACAAACCTAAAATGAAAAGGCCTAGTTCTAGTGGGAAACATGGTTGAAAGCATAGTACTTAGTTTTGTCCTTCTTGACTGTGTGCCTACTCAGTAATCGCTGATTGTCGAAAGACATAAAACTGGTTAAGTTTGTGAACTTTCACAACTTTGCTAAAAAGTCACTGTGATTGTGCATTTTATTTTGCAAAGATTTAAACTTGTTTTATTTCTTTATTTTCTTTAAGCATCGGACATCCTCTGTGTATACGTGAGTATCGACCTGGATGTTGTTGCCTAAACGTTCTACTTTATTTTCTTTGGTGTTTCGTTTAAGCTTTGGATCACCTCTGCGTATACGGGAGTATCGACCTGGTGGTTAAAGCCTAAACAATTTCAACTTATTTTATTTTTCTTATTTTTGTTTAAACATTGGACTTTCTCTGCGTATACGGAAGTATCGACCTGATTGTTAATGTTTAAACATTCTGCTTTATTTTCTCACAAATCACAGTTGATAAAAGTTTAAAGGCATTATTTGAGTCAGTGTATTGCATAATGAGGGGATATGCTGAGATCGTGGGGTCCATAAGAATTTAGTGCTATCTAAATATATCTTAACGTATCGGTAAGCATTTCGAAAGTTTTTAGATTGAGTTTAAGTGGACAACAATATCGTCAATCTATGTGAATCGTTTAGAACTGAAAATGTTTAAAGCTTAACGGTGCTAGTGATTTGTCTAAAAAACTGATATGATCCTCTTACACAAACTCACAAAAAATATTGTCTGTAAATATTTCTTTACTGCTTTCCTTTGTTATCAAAAATCCAAAAAGATTTTAGTGTGTTTTAGCATAAATTTTGAAAAATACAAAAAGATTTTCGACAATTGATGTTGGAGAGCTGATATTCAAAATTTCAAGTGCTGAACATGATGAACAGGTTTGGGAGTGTGTGTGTGCTAAATTGAAAAAAAAAATTGATTTAAGAAAGAAGTTGAGATTAGTTAATCAGGGTCATTAATTTGAACTTGATGTAACTATTAATAGTAAGTTTTTCTTATTGATTTAAGTAAAAACTTATGTATTGGTGAGAAAGACTTGTGTAGGTGTTGAGCTGAGCAGAACTAAAGCCAGTGTTTGATCTCAAGGTGATAGCTAATTCCAGACAACGATCCCAGCATGATGAAAGGGGGAGTCTGACGAGGTTAGAGCCAAAGAGAAGATACTGGTACATGATAAGAAAGAAAGAAGACCGATCAAGATTGAAGAGTCGTCATGATGAAGACTCTCACTGAAGATTCCGTCAACATTCAAGGGGGAGTCTGTTAGTGCAGTTGTCTATCGACTTCATCTTTGTTCGAGTCTTAGATTAGTAATGAAAGATCAAGTCACGCAGTTCGAGATAAACAGGAAACAAAGGTGAACAAGCCAGTTCAAACGAAGTGGACAGTTCAAACGAAGTGGACAGTTCAAACGAAGTGAACAGTTCAAACGAACTGGAAATGCCTGTTCAAACGAACTGGAAATAGTATAAATATGTGACTTGAGTTTTTCATTTGTAACTTTTGGATTCCGGTAGCGAAGCTCTGCCGAAGTGTCTCCAGCCTTGTAATCGTGTTCTAATCAATACAAGAGACAGTTATTAGTGAATATCAAGCTAAAACAAACTCTGATTCATTGAATTCCGCCTTTGAATCAGTTTAGAGCTCTTCTGAAGACTCGTTCAGATTGATTCTCGATCCTACAGAAGAGATGGACCAAACCTCTCCAGTATGTGAGAAGAAGACTGTTTGTTTTTTAACTTCTTCAAGCTGCTGAACCTCATACAAATTCTAATACCATATACACAAACCTTAATAAGCTCTGATAACATTTTATTGTCATAATATGTTCCTATGGTGCCAAGTGCTGAGGATGCAAAGAAGTTTGTACCTAAACCATCTGAAAACTATACTGAAACTGATTTTCAAAAGTTCGAACTCGATGCCAAAGAAATTTAGCATCATAGCATCTGCATTACCAAATGAAATCTATGCTGGACTGTTACATTGTAACAGTGCCAAAGAGCTATGGGATGCACTGAAGTAACAGTTTGGGGGAACAGAAGAAGTTATTGAAAACAATAGGGAAATTCTGAATCAGCAGTATGAAACATTTTGTCACATCAAGGGTGAATCATTGACTCAGCAGTTTGAACGATTCAGTTATCTCATTAGTGAACTAAGGCTTGTTAAAGTAACATTTCCAAATTCAACTCAAAATAGTAGGTTCCTTAGATTACTACCAGAAAAATGGGATACCGTTGCATTTGTTACTAGAAACTTTGCTGAGTTCAAAGATCTGACCCTTACCCAACTTCATGGTAGACTCCTGACCTATGAAAGGGAGTTAAACCAGAAAAAGAAGTTGCAAGAGTCTGGCAAAGTTGCTGATGATTATTCATTTGGCAGCACAGCTCTTTTTGGTCAGGAAGAATCTGGTGGCAGTAGTAAGGATCAGGGTTATGACCACTTTATTGATATAACTGTTGGTGGAAATTTCAACAACCCCGATTCTCACTCTGCAAATTATGCTTTTACTGCAAATTATGAAAACCAGATGTCAGATAACTTGTGTTTTGAACTCAATGATTTACAACACTTTGATCCCACTGACTTAGAAGAGATGGACATATTGCATCAATTGGCTTTGCTTAGTGTAAGGACAAGCAAATTCTACAAAAGAACAGGGAGAAAATTCCCAGGGTTACATGGGAATTTAAAAGTGGGGTTGGATAAGTAAAAAATCAAGTGCTATAGTGCAATAGGCTAGGTCATTTTGCTAGGGAATGCAGGAGTCAAACCACTAGCCCAATAATCACTCATCCTAACTCAAACCCTAGACCACAACATCAAAGCACTGTGCACTATACCCAATATACCCCTGCTGCCCATGTTAACACTGCTCACTATGCTGCAACCCCTGTGCCTGTGCATTATGTTCAAACCATTGTTCCACAAATTCAGTATGTTCAAACCCCTGTCCCTCAGGCACAAGTGCAACCTGTTGCACCTCAACAAGCTGCTCCAACAGTGGTACAAACAGATCAACAAAGCTTTTTCACCCAAGGTTTTGTTGACTGGAGCAGCATGCCTGATGAGCTTGGTGATGAAAATTTTGCACTCAATGCTTTTAATGATCCTTCTAATGATGAATTTTGTTTGATGGCATTAGAGTCAATACCAGAAGGGGTAGAAACTGAAGGTGAACAGCTAAGTGATGAAATAGTGGATAAAGTGACTGAAGCAGTGGTTACTGCAGATACTAGTGAACTACTGTTGGGAGAAAATTCAGAAACCCTGATTGAACCACTAATTGATTCTTGGTCCAAAGAAGACAAGGAAGAAAAAGAAGAGGAGAAAGAGGGTGAGAAAGAAGAAAGAGCTGATGAAGAAAATCATCAATGTGATTGTGCTATGATGGCAGCTGCCAAGGTATCACCTCAGGTTCTTAAAAATCTGTGTTCAGACAAATGCATTATTGCATTTGCTAGCATCAAAGAAGTGAATGAAAACCTTCGGAATAAGATCTTAACTGATGAAGTCAAATTTGAGAAGTCATTAAAAGAACTTAAAATCAAGTTGGCTGAAAAAGACAAATAAATTTGTTGTCTAAAAGAAGAGCAAAGCATTACCAAAACCCAACTCCAAACAATGATAGAAAAATATCATGTTTGTAAAAAGGAGTTGGAATCCACCCAAATCACATGTGAAAAGTGGGTGGAATCCTGCAAAGGGTATGAAGAAATGCTTGAAAAACATATTAAAAGTAATGTGAAATTTGGTGTTGGTTATAGAAAACATGATTATGAAAACATTGCTTTTGAAAAATCTGTTCAAACCACTGATGAAATCACTGAATTTATTCCCACTAACAAGAATGGCTAAGAAGTGAAAATCACTGATAAACTTGGTAACAAAATCACACTTGAGAGACCAATGAGATCCTCTACTTTTGAGGAAATTAAGAAATACTAATTTAAACCCACATGGTATGACGAGTGTGACATTCTTGAAAATTTTAAACCTATGGATTTCACAACCACTGATGGTGTTAAAGCCCCAAAAGCAAAAGTCATCCCTCTCAAGGACATCCCAACAGAGGTTAAAAACTCTGTTGCAAAGGAGTATGAAAATAGGAAGAAGAGAGAAAAGATCAAAAACCTTTTTTGTGAATTTTGTGAAAAAAGGAATCATCTAACAAAAGATTGTTTCCATTTAAAAGCATATGACTTAAACAAAACAAGTGTCATTGTCCCTGCTGAAAGCTGCACCATCTGTGGTAAAACAAACCACAAAACTCAAGCATGTGTGTATCTCAAAAACTTTGATGTTAAAAAGAATGAGTACACTGCTAAAACATCCTTGAGTCCATCAACATCATCTGTCAGATTCACCAAGAATCAACCACTGTTTGTGCCAGTCCAAACAGCTGTTACAAAACAGCTGAATCAAACATCTGTCCAAAGAGATGTTCAAGTGACTGATGCACCCCCTGCCAACCAATTCAGAAGCGGCAAGGGACAATCATCTTACCAAAGGATTCCACACGTTTATGAGACCTACAAAAGGCCCCCTAAACCAAGAGTGAATAGGCATCCTTTTGGTTATCAGCAGGTGATTGGTCAAAACCCACAACAGTGGTCAGAGAGAAACAGTCCTAAAACTGTTCAATCCCCTGACCTAACCACTGACCATGCATCTGAATTCATCCCAGACACTGTTGAGACCTCATCCAAATCCTTATTGGCTTTGGAGACCCTAATGAACTAATCCTTTTACTTCATGTGCAGGGAGCTTCTGCATGCTTAGATAGTCTTTGGTATGTAGATAGTGGAGGCTCCAGGCACATGACAGGATGTAAAGCCCTTCTCAAAGATTTCAAAATTCATGGAGGGGGTGATATATCCTTTGGTAATAATAGTAAAGGGAAAGTTCTGGGGTCTGGTACAGTACAAACTGGAAATGTAAAATTTGAAAATGTCAATCTGATAGACAATCTAAAATTCAACCTCCTGAGTGTTTCACAAATGAGTGATAAGGGGTATGGATCATTCTTCACAAAGGAGTGCTGTAGGATTGTTGGACCAGAAATGGTTGAAAAGATTGAAGCAATAATAAAAACTGGAAAAACAAAACTTGTTGCTCAAAGAAGTGGCAATGTTTATGTTGTTGATATGTCAAAAGAGTGTCCCAGATCTGATGTCTGTCTGTTCTCAGCTGCCTCTAAGAAAGAGACAGAACTTTGGCACAGAAGATTGGGGCACACAAATCTCAAGACAATCACTGAAATTTCAAAAAAATGGCTTGGTAAGAGGCTTACCACAAAAAGTGTTTTCATGTCCTGAGCATTGTGTTTCCTGTTTAAAAGGAAAACAACATAAAAGCTCCTTTAAGTCCATTGAAGAGTCCAAAACAACCCAGTGTTTGCAAATGCTGCACATGGATTTGTTTGGCCCAGTTCAAGTCATGAGTCTCAAAAAGAAGAAATATTGTTTGGTTATTATTGATGACTTTTCTAGGTTTACATGGACTTTCTTTTTACACTCAAAAGATGAGACTGCAGACATTTTGCAAGACTTTGTGACACAGGTTGAAAAGCAATTTGACCTTCCAGTAAAAGTCTTCAGGAGTGACAATGGCACAGAATTAAAAAATAAGGAGTTGGATGCCTTCTGTGTGAAGAAAGGGATTGTAAGGCAGTACAACATCCCTAGAACACCAGAGCAAAATGGGGTAGTTGAAAGAAAGAACATGACACTGATTGAAGCAGCAAGGACCATGCTTGCTGACTCAGGTTTGCCTTTAACTTTCTGGGCAGAGGCAGTAAACACTGCTTGCTATGTCCAAAACAGAGTTTTAATAAACCCCATGTACAAAAAGACTGCTTATGAAATTCTGTATAAAATCAAACCACTGATCTCATACTGCTTATGAAATTCTGTATAAAATCAAACCACATGACCGCAAGTCCATGCGGCGGGCGTTACTCCTATAGCGCTACACAAGCGCTATATATGTTAAGTTGCGGCTTGATCAAAGTTAATGACAAAATGTCAACCCAACGTTTAACGCAAGCGCCATCTAATCATGGCACATGTCATCATTTCGTTGCCATGAAAAGATCCGTAATGTATAAAGCGTCATCTAATCATAGCACATGTCATCATTTCGTTGCTATGAAAAGATCCATAATGTATGAATGAATGTCTTGACATTACCACAAATCCATGCGGCGGTGCGCTACTCCTATAGTGCTTCACAAGCACTACATATGTCAAGGTGTGGCTTCGTCCGAAGTTAATGACCAGTTTATCACATAAAGAATGTCCAGTAATCCCGAATCAAGTATAACGTATTAGTAAGCGTGTATTAATTTATTGTGTAAAACGATGATTAGGTAACAAGTATCAAATCGCATAAAAGTTAAGTTAATATAAAAGAGAGTCTTGATAAGTATTGGAGTGCTTCGGGTTTAGAAACTTTGACTATTCCAAAGTGAATCGCAAGTCCTTCCGAATTAGGGAGACATGCCTTGGCCTAATAGGTATAATACTCTCGTCGCCAGGCGATTAACGGTGTTTTACCCTTCCAGTTAGTACATGTCCCTAATTTGATTGAAAATACAAAACTTTGGCGAGATTGAAAATCGTAGAGCGGGACCAGTCATCATGATGTGGATATCAATCCTAGCTTGACGATTTTGTCCCGAAATGTGGTTTATTGAACGAACAAGATAAAATCTCGAGTCGTAAATAAGGATCCACTAGAATATGAAATGGAAAATTCCCATCAAGATACGGATATCACTCCTGACTTGATGATGAAATTTCGTGCAAAATAACATGTAAGGTGGATTGAAATTCGTCACCAAAGGCGGGAATCACCCCTATTCTAGTGAGTCATTTCGATTGTGGAATATGAGTATCTTCAAGTATGTATTGTGTGAAATGTATTAGAAGAGACGCATCATTTATTTAGACAAAAGGAGAGGTAGAAGCAAATAGGAAGAACTACATATCAAGCAAGAATTTGGAATGGTAGAGTTTTGGTACTTAGACTATAGACTAGGTCAAACATGGCAATTCTACCTAATTCCCTTTAGTTATGGCTCTGATACCAATCTGTCACACCCCAACCGATGGCGGAAACATTGGGATGAGACGAAGTGTGTAGATTGCAAGAGACTTCATAACGCTATTTGTGTCAAGTATTTAATAATTACTTTTTACATTGTTTGAACTAGAAATACCACAAGTTTGAAATAAATAATATATATAACAAGTATTCAAGTAAATAAATTTCATTTCATGATAATGGTTTATTACAAGATTGGAAACAAAATACAACAGGTTTGAAAGTAATTTACAATGCCACAAGTATTAAACTTTATATGCGTTTCTAGGCAATCCTACTAGATTCCTTGCATCATCAAAACCTGCAATACATGTTAAAGCATAGTTCAATACAAAAAGTATTGGCGAGCATACAAGTTTGAGTATAAGTATAAAAATGTTTTAAATTGATTTTTCATGGCAATGACTAAGTACAAGCATATGAATTTAAACACGTAAGATTGCAAGTATAACACGTATGAACAAATATAGAGATTATTTGTATAAAAAAATTCTAGCATGTTGGTGTATTTGATTCACAGTACATGTATTGCATCCCAAAGGAAATAAAGCGTAAAAAGGGATCGAGTATGCTCACATTGGTTGCGTAGTGATTTCTTGTAATAACGCATGAGTAACGATTTGAGAAATCCAAGAGAACAAACGAACGGTTTATCCGGTTGAACTCGTCGGAAGGAGACGCCGCCGTAACACCTGCAACGTCAACCAACGAGTTTGTCGGAGAATTTGACAAGAGAGGATACCACCGCCGCTTTGAGCGGCGGTGCTGCCACCATGTGCAGCCGTCGCCGTTGCTCCACCATTACCACCGTGTCACTAACCCATCGCTGCTTCTCTCTCTCCGCCATTCTCCCTCCTTCTGCCGACACATTCTTCGCCGCTAATACCCACCCCTCTCCGCCGCTGATAGCGACCGAAGACGAAGGGCACCGGCAGCCGTCGCCGGCCCTGCTGGTCGCCGGTCAGTCATCGAGGAGGGTGTCGTTTCCGGAAGAACCCACCGGAGAAAGGAAGGAGGCAAGTGTTTGTTTTAGGTAGCTGCTTAAGAAGGATGATGTTGAGAGGAATTAGGGTCTTGTAAATGCATATATGACTTAGTTGCAGAGGTAAGAAAAAAAGGCAGTGGGTGTTGTTGAGATTTGAATAGATTGTTAGGGTTTTCTAAGGGAATATGAAGGAGAAGAAATGAGGTCTGGAGGACGGCTGCAAAAAAAATAGAAGAGATGGTATTTTTGTTTTTAGGGTTTTGACCCTCATCACCAGTAATATATACTAGTTTAGTTTAATGGGCTTGGGCCCAAGGCCTACAAGCCCAGCCCCCGTGTTTTAGGTGGCCCGTTTTCCTATTCGGTTTTAACTACGAATAATGAAAAAAAAGAATACGGAAATACGAGGCGTTACACCGTGATCCCCTATTTATAGTGCCTGATCGACACTTTGTCGCTCCCCGCGAAAGATGAGGACAGGGCTTACGCGGCCCCCGAGCTAGGCAGGGTAGGGCCTAGCCTTGCTGAGTTGACCTACTAGCCTCGACACGCCAGATGCCACGTGGCGGCACCGGGTTATGCCACTTAGCACTCGCTCGCGCCCCGCGACGGATCAAAAGGGATCTGTCGCGCCCCGCCAGAGCCCCTTATATTTTGTTTTATTTGATTTTTGTAAAAAAATAAAGGTATTTCGAGGCCGTTTTTCGTATACTGGGTGTATTTTAGGACATATAGTGGTGTTTTGATAAATTTTAGGAGGGTTGTTATATGTAATGATCCTCGTCCTATATATATATATATATATATAGGGGACCGCTAAAATGAGAACCACCTCGAGTTGTAAGAACCGTGACAACTACACCATACGGGGCGAGGTGGACCAACAATATTTTTCATAAACGTAGATGCGTGTATTATAAACACATTTGTAAAAAAAAATTTCAAAAAAAAATGTCGTGTGTGTAGTTTTGAGCACCACAAGTTTGTGTTTACGGGTACCGTAAATCCTACCGGAAAATTTACGGTACCCGTAAATACACACTTGTGGTGCTCAAAAACTTTTTTTTTTGAATTTTTTTTACAAATGTGTTTATAATACACGCATCTACGTTTGTGAAAAAAAAATTGGTCCACCTAGCCCCGTACGGTGTAGTCTCTCACGGTTCTTACAACTCGAGGTGGTTCTCATTTTAGTGTGATTCTATATATATATATATCGAGAGAGAATAAGGATCTGTGAGGAACCACCCTTTATTGTAAGAACCGCGAGAACCAATGGGACGTCATTTTGTTTTGTTATTATTTCTTGAGTTAAATGCTTGGTTGGTCCTTGTGGTTTGCAAAAAAAATCATATTTGGTCCTAGTGGTTTACTAATTACACGCGTGGTCCCTAAAGTTGTCAAAAATGAACTCGGTTGGTCCCCTGACCTAACATCTGTTAAATTTCTCAGTTAACTATGTGTGAAATGACTATATTACCCTAGAACAATTAAAAGAAAGAAAAAAAATATATAAAGAAGATGGCCCACTACTCATCTTCTTCAACCGCTCTCTCTAAAAAAACTCTAACATCATCACCTCCTCCACCTTCACAACCCACCTCAACCTGCAACTACCTCCTCCACCACCATATTCTTCTTCCTCCTCTTTTTCAGTCCAGTCTTCTCTCTCTTTCTCTCTCTCTCTCTTTACCTCCCAGTTGATGGTGCACATCGATCTTGCCGGAGCCTACTACCAGAAAAACGAACCTTCAACTGAACCTGCAAGTGTGAATTTGAATTTGTCCAAATCGAACATTACCCGACCCGTTACCACCGGTATGCGATAAAAGGCAACAAGATTCCTGGATCTGCAATTAGGGTTTGGGAGAATAACTGAGATCTGAAACTGGCGATGAGGAGCTTTTTCAACGAGATCAGGGGAATGAAGGTGAAAGACGTGCCGAAGCACGTGAAGCCGATGGTGACAATAAGCAACGCCAAGAATTTCATCCAGCGAGCTTTGGATAATTACCATGCCAAATACATTCAGACCGACTCCATCGTTCCGCTCTATCATGTCTGCTTTGGTGGCATGGTGGTGGTGGAGGTAGTTGCAGGTTATGGTGGACTGTGAAGGTGGAGGTGGAGGAGGTGATGGTGTTAGAGTTTTTTTTTTTAGAGAGAGGTTGAAGAAGATGAGTAGTGGGTCATCTTCTTTACATATTTTTTTATTGCTTTTAATTGTTCAAAGGTAATATAGTCATTTCACACATAGTTAACTGAGAAATTTAACAGAGGTTAGGTCAGGGAACCAACTGAGTTCATTTTTGACAACTTTTGGGACCTCGCGTGTAATTAGTAAACCAATAGGACTAAGTATGAAATTTTTGCAAACCATAGAGACCAACCAAGCATTTAACTCTTATTTCTTATATCCTTGTTTAGAGCATTCACATCCATGGCATCAAATTTTGTGTGTGGTGCTTTTAAAATATAAATAATATAAAAAAGTGGTTGTGAGTGGAGAAGAGAGAAAATGTTATTGTTCATCTGTATATCTGGGGGGACACTGTTCACCCCCTATAATTTTTTAATATATTTTGAAAATGGTTGTGAGTGGAGGAGAGGAAAAATGTAATGATAAAGGTATAAAAAATATTATTTAATTGAAAAGGAAAGATAAAATGTAGTGTTTTTTAGTGTAATTTAGAGTGAAAATATGGTGGGATGGATGTGAAAGCTCTTAGTTATGAGGAATATTAGATTTTAATAATCCTAACTATTCGTCGTTGGCCGCCAACAGTCCCAACATTAAAAATAACCACTGGCAGTCCTAACTTTTAACATATTGGCCTCTAATGGACCCTAACTGACAGAACCCTAACGCCATTAGTCTCCGGTTGCCGGAAAAACGTCTTTTGGCTGGAAAATTCTTTAGTGGCCGGAAAACTCAACATTTTCGTCACGATCCTATTTGTAACCTTATTATGGACCTTTGGGAACCTTTTTCTAGTAAAAGGCCCAATTATTAAAGACGTCGGAAAACTCTTTTTTCACCGGAAAACTCAACTTTTTGGCCGAAAAACTCAACATTTTCGTCCCAAACCTCTTCGTAACCTTAGATCGGACCTTTAGAAACTTTTTTCTTGACAAAAACGATTTTCCAGCGACCAGAGACGAACGACGTTAGGGTTCTGTTAGTCAGGGTCCATTGATGGCCAATATGTCAATAGTTGGGACTGTCAGTGGTTATTTTTGAAGTTGAAACTGTTGGCGGCCAACGACGAATAATTAGGATTATTAAAATCTAATATTTCTAGTTATGATTATAAACTTTGGTAGATGTGTTGTGACAATATGATAATGGTTTATTTGAAATTGATGTTGTTTATTGGTTGTTGTACTGTTAATGATAAAAGGTATACTTGAAATTGTTCTTGTTTTAGTTACATTGTTTTTTTTTTTTTTTGAATTTATAACACTATTCAGATACAGATTTGACCTAATTATTTTTAGTTGTAGTGCTTGCTTATGCTGTTGATAGCAAATGATTTGGTGGAGGTGTGGTGATATGGTGGTGTGAGAGTGGTAGAGGGTGGTGGTTGGTAGTGGCAGTGGAGAGAGGGAATGGGGTAGAGAGAAAATGTTTTTTCTTATACTATTAATTTTTGTTTTCTTTTATTTGTTAATAGATTTTTAAATAAATAAGTAAAAAGACTAAAATACCCTTGTGTTATATGATTTAACGAAAAAATATAACTAACTGAGTTAGTCTAAAAGGACAAACCATGTAGCATTTGGAAACATGAAGCACAAAACTTACCATTTTTAATGGCAAAAGAAACCGCCTGAAATTGAGTATAAAGGTAAAGGACAAAACTTGTAATTCACTCTTAATTTTAACTTTTAATGATTTTTTTTTTTAATATTACTGATATTGTCTGAAAAACATTGGTAACATATAACATCGGTATAACTTTTTTTATTATTAACGTCATCATGTGCCTATTATTATGTACAATTCGATAAAATTTATACTCGAATGGGTCATATATAGTTGATTTTTTTTATCATCACAAACCGAACATATACCGACCAAACAACATCGGTATTCGAAAAGGTTACATATAGTTGATTTTATTTATCATCATAAACCAAACATATACCGACCAAACAACATCGGTATTCGAACGGGTCATATACAGCTGATTTTTTTACCATCAAAACCCGAACATATACCAACCAAACAACATTGGTAACGGTGCCATATTTGCTTTTATAGAATTCTCGATGTGGTGGTATAAAATTTATTGAACACAAAGTAATATTCGCAATAAAGTATTTTTTGATATCGTAAGCTATATCGAGTGTCTGTATGAAATCGGTATGGTAACGGGCCGATACCGACCAAACAACACAGATACCGGTACGTGTATTCGTTTTTATTGGTTTTTAATCGATGTAAAAAAAACGTGTCGATTGACAATGATTGCTATGCTGAGTGCCAGTATCGATCCGCAACGAAGCGTGCAAGAATCACATTAGTATTTAATCAATTAATGGCCAAAATAACAAATATAAATAGTGTTGTTATCTCATGAAATATGGCCTACCAAGCATGTCTCTACTCAACTAAATGATCATGTATGTGATGTGGAAGGGGCCATTGGCAAGTTAATATTGATCTAAGTAGGGTGTGCTTATCTTGTCATGTCAAGTAAATGAGCATCTATGTGATAAGGAAGGGGCCATTGGCAAGTTAATATTGATCTAAGTAAGGTGTGCTTATCTTGTCATGTCAACTAAATAAGCATCTATGTGAAGAGGAAGGGGCCATTGGCAAGTTGTCTAATATTGATCTAAGGTTTTTTATAGTGCTCTAGTCGTGGCCACGACTATTTAAGTTTTATTTATAATGGGTCCGGTTGAGTTTTTCCTTCTATGTCTCAAGTTCGAGTCTGGGTGATAGGGGTTTCTCATTGAGAGATTTAAATTGGGGATCTATTGTGCGATGGGGCTCTCTAACACGGACCCAGTTAAAAAACGTATGCTAGACCTCCTGACATTCACGAATAATTCACACATTAAAAAAAAAAGTATGGTTGGTTATCTTGTCATGTCATGCAATTCCAACAATACCATGCTGTTGCATTTATTATCACAATGGGCGGTGCATGGGTAATGGATGGTTGGTTGGGTGTGAGGTTCTCAGTTTCTAATAGGACTTGAAATACGATAGTTAAATAATTGGATCTTAAATAGTTTAACGATCGAACTCGTTAATATGTAGGTCGATCTTGTGTTAGATTAATGTATCTAACATGTTTAACAAACAAATCATAAATGTTTATGCTATACGTTATATCAAGTGACGGAGCTTAACCAAATGTTTCGTGGGGCGGAAAGTCATGGGACCCAAAAGATTTTTTCTATCGCTATGTTTCGGGTTATATGTTCGGACCGACTATTCGATTCGGGTCAGGTCAGGTCAAACAATAATAATTCCAAATAAAGCTAAATAATCTTCATTCATTTAAAGGACTCATTCTTACACATAAAAAAACTAAATATTGTTTAACAAACAAAAGACCAAAATATCTATGAAGGATTGAGGATTTGAAGGCTTCAAGAACTCTAAGAACACAAAACCTTTTTTTTTTCTTCTGCTGAAGTCGAACAACACAAATGGGGCGCCTGAGCCTCTATCCTAACGTATTTTATTTTTGTTTAAACATCTTTCAATTAAGACAAAAATGAACCCTCAAGTTTCATTTATATAAAAACTAGTTTCAAACTTTATTTAAACTTACTTTAAGTTTAAAAACAATTATAAAAAAATTACTAATAGCCCCTTTCTTCACATTTTTTAACTCAATACGAAAAAAGGGTTCAATATATATTTTTTTAATTTATAAATCTACATAATCTAAATAATATCTGATTAAGCATTAAAGAAAAAATAACAAAAAAAGAAAAAAGATATGTAACATGATGACCTGGTAATTACATAGTATTAGAACACTAAATTAAAGTTTAATTATTTTAAAGAGACAAAAAAATTGTAGTGAGTTAATTGAAACAGTTAACAAACTTGATTACATTTCTATGACATTTTCCCAAGGGGGTAACTTTATAGAAATGTAAGCAAGTTTGACAATTGTTCTAATTAAGTCAATGTAACTTTTTTTGTCTCTGTAATATCACTGAAGTTCCATTTGTTGTTTTAATACTATGTAATTATCAGGTTACCAGGTTGCTAATGATGATGTGTAGGTTCCATTAATTTTTTAAAAACTTTAATATGATGTTGAAATTACATATATGACATGGATTTTCACT